>LPNX010606406.1:0-12859 GCA_001517045.1 Pseudotsuga menziesii
ATTTAATAAAGTTAGATTTAAGTTAGTTATATATTAGTGTGTGCTTTGTATATTTTGTATTTTTTTCATGTTGAAAAAAAATGAGGTTTTAATAATTAGAAATAGATTGTCTAAATAATATTAAAAAAAAAATAGAAGGTTTTTTTACAGCTTATATGGAGATTTTGTAAGTATTCTAATAGTTAAAAAATAATTAATTAAAAAATTTAGTTTCATGTCTTCTAATAAAATAAAAAATTAAAACCAAATGAAAAGGAAAATTTTGTTTTGTTCTTTCAAGAGAAATTTTGTTATACAAGCAAAGGTTGCTTTCTCTTACTACAAACTATTTTTTTCTTGTTGTTTTGTATGGTTTATCTCTCTTAGAATTTGAAATAAGAATGTTACTCCTTTCAATAGGTTGCTCAATTCTTAGGTTATGTCTCAGAACATTTTTCTTACCACCATGGCGAGCAGAGTCTTGCAAGGACAATTATGGGAATGGCATAAGATTTTGTTGGAAGTAACAACATTAACATACTTGCTCCACCTGGAAAATTTGGTACCAGAGCCCAGGTAAGAAATTTGTGGGTGTTTAAAGCATAGCCCAACCTTCTTTCTGATAAAACACTAGAAAGAAAAATGGATTTTTCTCTTGTTTAATTATATTTTTTCCCTTCTGTGTAGCTTAAGGATATTATATTTCTAAAAATAAAAAGCCAGAAACTATTGACTTAGATCAATCATTTTACATGAGCAGATTAAATAGATCTAAGAAAATCCTACTAGGGTCTAAGAATTAAGAATCCTACCTTGTACATTCTACATTGTACATTGTTTGACCCTTTATTGGCACTTGACAAACCTAATTTGACGTTATAATGTTTATAGAAAAACCACATACTGAGAATATCTTTTGCAGAATTAGAGTAGTCAGGAATTATTTTGAAATCTGTGCAGAAAACTTACCAAAGATGTTGAAGATAAAGCAATCTTTGTGAAGGATCAACATTCAGTAGCTTCCACTTTTTGAATCTCTCTCCGATCAAGTGCTTGAAGGGTGAAGAAGGTGTACCCAGGGATGGAGTTTTCAAAAAATTTGGTGCCCTCTTTCCTACCTGTATCTCCTAACTCGAGTAGGTAGGGGTATAGAAATCATTGAAACCTACCTGGATCGACTGCATCGAGTGACTGAACACCTATGATCGAGTTCATTATCAATGCATGGCATCAACACCTGGATGACTGCATCAATACAATACCTGGCTTTAATGCATGGCTCTAGTACCTTCATCTTGATTCACTAGATCAACCAGAATGACTCAAGTACTAGTCAATTCATCAAGTGACTCACAACCTGTGATTGAGTCCTGGATCGACTACCTGGATCAAATTCCCTCATGGAAAGCAGCGAAACCTACCTCCCATGAAGAAAAGGAAATATTTAAAAATTTGGTGCCTTTAGATTTTTGTTTTTTGAATTTAGTGTGATGGGATATTTTTTCAATTTCTAATATTCTTAAATTTTATTTGACAGTTTTTGGTGGCTATATAATTCACAAACAAACAATGATGGGCCTACATGGATGATGATAAACTCATTTCTAGTTTTCCATCATATTAGAGGGACTTTGTTTTAAAGGTTACAGATCTTATTGCTTTACTAACTCAAATATTTTGAAAATAATGTGAAGTGTTTGGGTTTGTAGCTAAAGGTATGGTTATATGAGAATATTGAAAGAGAAATTTATTTATATAGGAATAGGTGATTCCTAATGGGATATAATTCCTATTAAAAGAATAATTTAATTTTACCTATTTTGAAAAGTATACTTTAAGAAAAAAAGTAAAATGCATGTAGGTGTATGTCGTTGACAAGGAGTGAGTAGGAAATTATCCCATTGGTCAAATAGTAGACCTTATCATATTCGAAACCATCAGAAGGATAAGGGTTGAAAAAACTAACTCTCTTCTCAAAAACTTTGACAACAAAAAGGAATTTGGTGAATGATTTATTTGTAGGGGTTAATGTGGTAGGACGTTATGAGGAGAAAATACATCCCCAACTAATCATATAAGAGTTGATTATAGATATGAATAAGAATTATCTAGGAGGATTCAACTAGTTGTAGAAGGATTTAATAAAGGAATAGGCATATCATGTCATTGGAGATTACTTGGCATGACTTGTTGGTGATAGTCAAAAGGTGAGAGTGGGATTAAATCCTTTCATATGATCTTCACATAATTTAATTTATTCCAAAATCTAATTTATTCCCTACATGTAGGGAATATATACCACATTTCTAATGTGTTTGATGGGGAGTAGAGAGGAATGTGGGGCTTGGGGTGGAAATATGTTGAGAAGTTAGAGTTGCGAGGGTATTTGTTTGGGGTATGGAAAGAGGACTGGATAGTCTACAAAACACAATTTTTGGAAAGTTGGATCAAATGAGAAAAGTCCATTTTTGTGTGGACCCAAAACAAATATCAAGGGGGGTAAAATGTTTATTTGGGGTATAAGGTATGTAACAAACAAATAGAGCCTTGGAAATGGAGCATGATCTAGAATATGGAGGATTATTGCAGGTTGAACTCAAAATACACATGTTATGGGCTAAAACTTTGGATCTTCACCCTAGAACATGACGTGAGTTATGAGAAAAATCCTTGGTGTACTAAACCTTCAAACGTGACACCACATCTTAATCACATACCAAATATTGCATATGCATCACCTATGTTGTGGTTTAAGGCCCCACACATGGCATGCAATTCTTAGGGATAGATTCCATGGACTTAGAAAATGGTTTTTTGCACCAAACTATTCCCTTATCCCCAAGAAACATATCAAATCTTTTGAACCCTGAAAGCACCATCATATCAAATTGGAGGATAAAGATGATGTATTATGGGCATGTGTGATTCCCCAAGTGAGGAAACATGCCATGTGAGCCCCTCATAAATATATGTTATCACTTAGTTCCTTTCATTTTATCCCTAGACCATGTCATGGAATCATAACCATGTCAGCCATTAAACCTTAGTTCGTAAACATCAGTTGCATCAATTTTGAATCAATTCACGAGTTTGACTACATTGTCTTTGAAACCATGAGGGGTATGTTATTTTATCCATGCAAAGCTTCCAAGGATGATATAAACCCTTTAAGATATATAAGTGATCCAAGTCCATGAGTCATCCCTTTAATATGATCAAAGGGAGGAGGACAGAGAGTATTCACTTGATCTCTTTAAGAAGCCTATTGTGAGGCTTCAAGGTTGCTCTAGTTTGATATCTCAAATAATTCATGTCATTGACTCATAATCCTCCTCTATCCAAACAACAATTTTCAAAATATGTTACGATCTCTAGTTAATAATGACATGTGGAAAGTGGTTCTCAACTAACCTTAGATTTGGCATTGGTAATAAGTTGATTCCACAAGTTCAAAATCCTATTAAGCTAAGAGAAACAACAACATACATGAAGAATCACATCTCTGAGGCTCTATTGGGAGTTCATATCCCCTGTCTTCGAACATGTTTTTGAATGCATGTTCCTAATTAATGGGTCTCTGCATGTTCCCGATCGAAGGTGGTGTGCCTAATTGGAAGTGCACAAGAGGTAAGTGAGGTCAGTGTTTTGAATTTTTGTTTTATGTTTCCATTTTTTAGTTATTTTATTATATATATATATATATATATATATATATATATGTATGTAAGTATGTATGTATGTATGTATGTATGTATGTATGTATATGTATGTATACATATGAAAATATTTGTGTGGTTTTCTTGGGTTTTGGTTTGTCCATTAGATCTCATATTTTGTTTTCCTTCTTAGACCATGGTTTAAGATGAAATATAGGGTACCTATTTGGACATAAAATTTATCATTGGGGTTTATAGGAAATGTGTGAGGCTCCAATAATCTCACATGTACTTCATCAGAGATTGCTTCCTACAAGTGTGATTTGGTGGAAATGTCAAGGTTGATAAAAGTAATCATTATCCTTGGGGATCATTCCATAGGTAGAGGTTGAAATTGAAGGCATTGAGCCATAAAATTTACCACGAATACTCATGGACAATGCATGGGATATTTAATAACCATGCAAACATATAAAAGGGTATGTGTCCCCACTCCCACCCCACCTTATCCACTAATTATTTCCATGTGTTCTTATCCATATGTGCTTATCCACCCAATTAAATTTACGAACATATTTGGAATATGGATAATAATTTGAATTCCTTTTCTTTGTAACCAACTCCATTGTTTGTGTGTCATTATTCTTAAGAAGAATAAAGAAAACCAAAACTTTAGATTCCACATTGACAACCAATTCATTTATGATTCTGAGAGACGAATGAGCCAACCAGCTTGTTCTCTTGGTTCCTGTGAAGAATGAATGAATGTTCAAGGAGCCATTGTGGGCTCTCTTGACATTCATGTTTAATACCCATAAATTATTTTTAAATGGGAAATTTATCAAAGTTCAGGTTGACAGTTTGAATGTAGATTTTAATGGCAAAGAATGAAGATAAATACCCACAAATACATGCACCAGAGTGTGTGGAAAGAAGGTAGAATTCCATTTAAAATATTTCTTTGTATATGCCTTAGATTTTTGGATCAAATTATATGAAGGCTAAATGGATCAAAACTATGGGTAGGTGGGCCTGGTCTGGATTGAGAAGACTTAACATCATTCTATGTTTCATATAAAATTGGTTTCTCTCTTTATTTGTAATGGTGATCATAGTCAAAGTAGCAATTACTAGAGAAATTAAGTTCGTACCGGACAATAAATTTTGATGGTGGTTAAGATTGGTGAGAATTTATCTATAAATTTCTTAAATAATAATGTAGTATTGCTGACTGCCTCAAAGATATGATATCCTAAAAAATGATGCCATGATTTTAGGATCAATTAGGGCTTCGGATGTGCGATATGGATGCTTAGCTTTAACAGTTGAATGAAATTTTCCATGGAAACGTGTGTTCACCATCATGAATTTAATGCAGTAGCAAATAAAGGAAAGGAAAACCTTACCACCACACCCAATGCTGAGATCACCTCGCTTCCAGGTCCTGGGAAAGGAAAACCGAGGAAAACGTCAACTACTTTTTCCCAATCAGAAAAAAAAAATTCAAATTTAAAAATAATAATATTAACAACTATTAGAAACTATTAAAAAAATTCCAAATATTACATTGTACGGACATGATTAATACACCTTCGCGATTTATATATATCCCCTTGTTGAGGACATAAAAAACATAATTAGTCTTAAAAGTGGCATGTCTTCAAAATTCCTTAGATTTGATTTTGATTGTTTAGTTTGAAAAGTTTAAGGTTTATATGTATTTTTGTTGTTATTTATTATCATGACTTGTGATTCCTACATGGGTTGTTTACAAATTTTCCCTTGCAATCCTCTTCATAGTGATCTTACTGACCCAAGGTACTATTTTATTTGACCCCTCCCTAAAAATGGTGATGAATTGTAAACTCTCATTGGTTTGTTTTTATGTGCTTTATAGAAAAGGTCATCAAGCCTCAAATAGAGTATGGAGGTGGTTTGGATCCATAATATGGTCACATTGGTTATTGTATCCAAATGCTATAAGTGACGTTTACGAATTGTTGATTGTTATTGTTTATCCATTCACAATTACACTTGTATGAGTCTCAATGACTTGAGACGCTTGCTCATTACCTTATTAAAGGGGGTGAATGATAAAATATTATTAGTTTATCTTTGAATATTGTAGACAAAAATTAGGCCCCAGGGGGTGAATGATAAAATATTATTACTTCATCTTTGAATATTGTAGAGAAAAAGTAGGCCCTACACATTAAAAATGGTAGACCTAAATAGAATATGGAGGTGACTCTAGGTTTGTAATATGGTTATGCAATTCATTGTGTCTTGGTGTTATAAGTTCAACTAATATCTCTAAATTAATTTGTGATTAACTTAAAGTTCCAAGTAAAAGTCATTCTCGAGGAGTACATAGAGACAAGATTAGATATGCAATGTGTGTGTCCATGTGAATTCCCATATTCTAGTATTATAAGTTGGGCATTTACCTCGATGTTTTCAATTACTCTTTTACTATGTAAACTAAATCTCTTACCTCCATGTTTGAGAGATGTCCACTTATAAGGAAAAATATGTAAACAAATTTGATCTACTTCTTCAAAGTAACACTATGAGCATTATTGTAATGCTTGTTGCTTCATTCCATTTTAAACCAAGAGAAAAATTTCCTTAAGAGTACAAATAAAGTTATATTTTGTGTTAATATTGATATCCACTTCTTGTGACTTGGATGTTCTTGGTAAAAATGAGGGTATGGATGGGGAGGTTGTCCAAAACAACCTTGTAGGGTGACATTTTGGTAGCACCATAATAGGTGGTATTGTGCTACCTTTCTGCAAGGGGCATGTAGGTGGGTGTGGGGGGGTGGGTTAGCTACTAAACCCAATGGCCATATCAGTTAATGTAAAACCCAATGGCTAACAATATTTTTATGGTCAATACCTCACAAGCTCTATTATTTGTTATTAACTCCAATATCTCAAGTTTTACAGTATCCAGAAGTATTATGACATGCATCATCATCGTGGGCATCGACGTTTTCATCATCATCATCAATGCCATATGGTACATCAAAATCATCTTGATCACCATCATCATCAGCATTAAGTACATCATCAACAAAATCATCGTCATCGTCGTAGTCATCATCAATATAATTGCGATAATAATGAGAAATGAGCCCCACTACCTCACAAGAATGGATGATATAGTATTATACTTATCAAATAATATCCATACTCTCCATCCTAATTATCTTAATGCATCATAGTCATATTTTTAGGGCCAATCAGGTGCCATTAGGGTTTATTAAATTTTGTTGGGGACACTCAAATGCCATTAGAGAAATTCAGGTGACATTAAGGTAATTTACCCCTCATTAGGATTAATTAATATATAAAATTTCCATGATTACGATAATTTAGGTGCCACTATGATAAATCAAGATCCAAAATCACTATCACATGAATCATGATCATTGACATTGATATATCTGACGTTGTGTCGAACATTCTCTAAACACAATTCCTAGCACTAAACTATGGGGTCGTGGAGTGTTTCCATCTTCGATGGTTTAAACTATGTAAAACATCAGTATGTTGGCCCATGATCTGTTTGTGTGAACAATTTCTGAAGGTGTTCAATCTTCTAGAAATATCCTCTATTAGTTAAACACCCTATAAGCCACCTTAAGGTCCCAATGATTGATTTTCCTTTACCTACCATTATTAACATAAAGACATGCATATATAGTTCTCAAAAACTTCTAATAGTGTCCATATCCCCACTTTTAGGGTAAGAATGTCCTTGAGAGAACATGGGTGATGTTTGGATGTCTAGAAGTTGATTTTTTAGGTCCACATGTTTGTGTTTACTCCTTCATCCATGTACAAGAACTAGTGAATCATCCCTATATCTAAAAAAATTCTAATGGAGGCTATATATCATCTTAAAATCGAAAAATCTCTTAAGAAGCCATGCATATGTTATGGTTCAAGGCCTCATTCATGGCCTTTGAGTCTTTAAATTTACCTTTAATTCCTAAGAACTAAGTTTCATCCCTCGACCATGGTCAAGGTACCAATACCCATACCTAGTAATACAAACCTATTAATAATGTCCATGTCCCAACTTAGAGGAAAATGGTACTCTTAAGAGGTGAGGTAGAATGAATCAAATATTTTTTCACTAAATTGGATTTTCAGAAGGTTACCTTAGGTCCTAGTGTTTGTTTCTCCTCTTTTGAGCATGCCCAATGCCACACAACCCATACTTGGTTATTAGAGCCTTCAAATAATGCACATATCATTAATAGAATTTCAAATACCCCATATAGAGGTAATGCATTTTGGTTCAAGGCCTCAATCATGTCTCTTGAGTCCCATCAGATATATTTTAAGCCCAATGTCTAAGTTTCATTTCCTAACCTTAATTAAGACTCAAAGAACAATACCTAGTTCTGAAATAATCAGATGGTTCTAATGTACCCACTAAGAGGTGACATATTCTCTTGGGAGGTCACATTTTCTAGTTTGAGGTGTTTCTTTTGTCCTTGGATGCATAAAATATTCCTTTAACGCCTAAGGACAATGTCCCTCTCTTGACCATGTTGAGGATTATTCACACATGAATTGTTCTCTAAAACTAATTATCCTCACTTAGAGGAAAACCATCCCCTTGGGAGGTCATGCATTTGTGTTTGAGGTTTCATTCTTTGGATTCAATTCCTTTAATATTCATTTAGGGAAAAATGCCCAGGTCTTCACCCCAACCATGTCCATGACCCACATACCTATACCTACCACTCTAAAACTTTAATACTATAAATATCCCAATTTATAGGGTAAGGATATGCTCAAGAGGCCATACGTCGTGGATCAAGGTCTCATTCTTAAACTTGGATGCTTAAAAAAATTCTTTAGGGAATAAATCCTAGGTTTTCTTTTCAAGTATTTTCAAGCATAGAGACTCATCCTTAGTATCAAAACTTCATAATAGCACTAATATCCCCACTTAGAGGCAAGGATGACTCGATATGAAAGAGTTTTTATTTCTTATCACAAGGTGTTGTTCATATTTGTCGATACCTAACATCTTCCTTTATACCATTAAAACCCTAGGTTTCTATACCCACATAGTGAAGATTACCTAGTGCCCAAAATATCCTAGTGGTATGAAAATCCCCATTTAAAATACAAGGCCAAACTTGATAGGTATTATTTGATAGTTTTAGTCATTCTTCTTAGCCTCTAATTGACGATACTACGTTGAAAACCACACATAATACTCAAAACCACCTAATACTATTGATGTCTTCACTTAGAGGTAAAGAATATCCCAAGTAGGTCATGTGTAGTGGGACAAGGTGTTGTTCTTGGTCATGTATGTGAATACGATCCATTAAATTCTAAGGTATAGGTTTGATCCCTCAAACATTTAAAGGTTATTGACAGCCATGCCTACTTCTTAAAACCTCCTAATGGCATTAATATGCCCACTCTTTAGAAATAATCCTATTAAGAGGTCCTTTCTGGTGGTTCAAGTGATTCTCTTCATCCTAGATTCTTAGAGGCTTTCATTAATGCCCAAGGCCCAATTTTCATATATTGCTATCTCCTCCAGGTTCTTATCCTATCCATGTTCTAAGGCTAAGGATCCTCTCAAGAGGTCATTTTTTCAATACATTTTTATTTTCCCTAGATGGCTAGAAACCTCCTTGAGTCCCTTTGGCATAGTTTTCTTCCCTTGGCCATATTCAAAGTCACAAGGCCTATTCATAGTGATAAAAACCTAGTAATGGTCAATGTCCATGGTAAGAATACTCTTAGTAAGATACACATGGTGATATTTGGGGTGTATTTCTTGGCCTTACATTTCTAGAAGCTTGTTTTAGGGCCTAAGGTATAGGTTTTTTCCCTTAAACATGTCCATAACTTTAAGACCCTTCAATAGTGTTCAAAACATAATAATGATACATATCCATCATGTAGTTTTGATTTAATTTAGTAACATCAATAAAAACATTTTCAATTTAATTTTAATTAGATTTCAATTCAAAACACTTTTATTACTATATTTATAATCATAATAAATTAAAAATGATTGCTTTTAATTATTTCTTAATAATAATTTTATAATAAACATTTATTTATTTTATTTAAAGTGACAAAACATAAAATGTAAATATTTGAATTGAGTTATTTACAAAATAGCATTGTCTCATAAATGAATCTTCAACCCTTATTCATTTAAATAGTAAAAGAAATGTTAATTTAGTTGAATTATTTACAAAATAGTTATCTATACATTTTTTGTGTTCATCACATATATATAGTATACAAAATCAATAAGTGAAACTGGTTATTAAATTAGAGAAAGAGGGCATTATGGTGATATAAAATAATTTGTCATTTTTCTGACACTAAAAGGGTTGAAGATGAAATGACATTCTTATAAAATGTCACTAACATTTTAACTCATTATAACTATGGTGACTTAGGAATGTTTCTTCTAAAGTTTTTGGAGGTATCATATATCAAAGTTGCTATAAAAGAATCATTATCATCATTTATTTGTAATTTTGTTGTGTTTAAGGATTTTATGAATATTGAGTTGAGTTATTAAGTGGATATGCATTTTTTATTTTTACAACAATAGGTGTTTATATCTTAGAATTTGGGGTGGACTATCATCTATGATTTTCTAACATTACAATAGGATGAGACAAGTGTATTGTCCAGATTGATTTTATGGAATTCGTACCAAATTAAAAATAAACAAAAGTATATATATATATATATATATAATGGTTGATGCATGGATAAGGGGATTCCTAGTAGACAATCGGTTCAAATAGAAGAAGGTGAGTAATGACATGTAGCTAAGGCATATCCATAGAGAACAAGTAACATAAAACTTATTAGATATTTATAGCACTTAACTTGTGATTGGTGTTGAGAAACCACAGGTTAAGTGATTGTGCTAGTATAATTTGGGGTGGACTACGGCCTATTCTTTTTTAGGATTTCACTAGGGTGAGACTAGTGTATTGTCGAGATTGATTCTATGGTAGTCATTCGAAATTAGAAATAAACAATATATATATATATCTACGATAAATGATGAATGGATAACAAGTAGACGATGCATGGATAACTCTTAGCTAATTGCATGGGTAATGAGTAGTTTGTGATAGACACCCTTGCACACAACCCATTTAATTAGAAGAAGCACTTATTTCTGCACTTAACTTGTAGCCTATCAATATTCACAAATAGACAAGTTAAGTGACTTTACAATTTTAAAATAAAATTATTTGTGTAAATGATAATTAGTCACAATAAAGTCTTATAATTTGTATAAATATATCAACAACTTACTACCACCTTATTGTAACAAGTATCTTAACATAATCCATTTATAATCAAGTCAATAACATTATTATGACTTTAACATCACAAGATATAATTGGGTTTTATATACTACAACTTTAATACAATGTTAATACAACAAAATATATATAATTGGTGTTAATACCATCATTTCAACACCACAAGATATAAGTCATATTAATATCATCACTTTAAGAGGATAAGATATAAATGGTATTAATACGATCACTTTAGAACTATAAAATATAAAAAATATTTATTTAAGATAAAGTACTCAGGTTGTTGTTGTTAATTTTGTACCTAGGAAAGTGTTCCTCTAGGTAACTTTAGATTTAGTCACTTAAAATGGGAAATAACTGGTAGATGATGCATGGATAATGAGCAGTTTGTGGTAGACACCCTTGCACACAACCCATTTAATTAGAAGAAGCGCTTATTTCTGCACTTATCTTGTGGCCTATAAATATTCACGAACACACAAGTTAAGTGACTTTACAATTTTAAAATAAAATTATTTGTGTAAATGATAATTAGTCACAGTAAAGTATTATAATTTGTATAAATATATCAAGGACATACTACCACCTTATTGTAACAAGTATCTTAACCTATTCCATTTCTAATCAAGTCAATAACATTATTATGACTTTAACATCACAAGATATAATTGGTTTTGATATACTATAACTTTAATACAGTGTTGATACAATAATATATATATAATTGGTGTTAATACCATCATTTCAACAACACAAGATATAAGTGATATTAATATCATTACTTTAAGAGGATAAGATATAAATGGTATTAATATGGTCACTTTAAAACTATAAAATATAAAAAATATTTATTTAAGATAAAGTACTCAGGTTGTTGTTGTTAATTTTGTACCTAGGAAAGTGTTCCTTTAGGTGACTTTAGCTTTAGTCACTTAAAATGGGAAATAACTAGTAGATGATGCATGGATAACTCTTACCTAATGCATGGGTAATGAGCAGTTTGTGGTAGACACCCTTACACACAACCCATTTAATTAGAAGAAATGCTTATTTCTGCACTTAACTTGTGGCCTATCAATATTCATGAACACACAAGTTAAGTGACTTTACAATTTTAAAATAAAATTATTTCTGTAAATGATAATTAGTCACAGTAAAGTCTTATAATTTGTATAAATATATCAAGGACTTACTACCACCTTATTGTAACAAGTATATTAACATACTCCATTTCTAATCAAGTCAATAACATTATTATGACTTTAATATCACAAGATATAATTGGTTTTGATATACTACAAATTTAATACAGTGTTAATACAACAAAATATATATAATTGGTACTTATACCATCATTTCAGTACCGCAAGATATAAGTGATATTAATATCATCACTTTAAGAGGATAAGATATAGATGGTATTAATATGATCACTTTAAAACTATAAAATATAAAAAATATTTATTTAAGATAAAGTACTCAAGTTGTTGTTGTTAATTTTGTACCTAGGAAAGTGTTTCTCTAGGTGAATTTAGCTTTAGTCACTTAAAAGGGGAAATAACTCGTAGATGATGCATGGATAACTCTTAGCTAATGCATGTGTAATGAGCAGTTTGTGGTAGACAACCTTGCACAAAACCCATTTAATTAGAAGAAGTGCTTATTTCTACACTTGACTTGTGGCCTATCAATATTCACGAACACACAAGTTAAGTGACTTTGTAATTTTAAAATAAAATTATTTGTGTAAATGATAATTAATCATAGCAAAGTATTATAATTTGTATAAATATATCAAGGACTTACTACCACCTTATTGTAACAAGTATCTTAACATACTCGATTTCTAATCAATTCACTAACATTATTATGACTT
>LPNX010606406.1:13034-26556 GCA_001517045.1 Pseudotsuga menziesii
ACTTAGGTTCTTGTTGTTAATTTTGTACCTAGGAAAGTGTTCCTTTAGGTGACTTTAGCTTTAGTTACTTAAAAGGGGAAATAAATGGTAGATGATGCATGGATAACTCTTAGCTAATGCATGGGTAATGAGTAGTTTGTGGTAGACACCCTTGCACACAACCCATTTAATTAGAAGAAGCACTTATTTCTGCACTTAACTTGTGCCCTATCAACATTCATGAACACACAAGTTAAATGACTTTACAATTTTAAAATAAAATTATTTGTGTAAATGGTAATTAGTGAGAGTAAAGTCTTATAATTTGTATAAATATATCAAGGAATTACTACCACCTTATTGTAACAAGTATCTTAACATACTCCATTTCTAATCAATTCACTAACATTATTATGACTTTAACATCACAAGATATAATTGGTTTTGATATACTACGACTTTAATATAGTGTTAATACAACAAAATATATATAATTGGTGTTAATACCATCATTTCAACACCACAAGATATAAGTGATATTAATATCATCACCTTAAGAGGATAAGATATAAATGGTATTAATATGATCACTTTAAAACTATAAAATATAAACAATATTTATTTAAGATAAAGTACTCAGGTTGTTGTTGTTAATTTTGTACCTAGGAAAGTGTTCCTCTAGGTGACTTTAGCTTTAGTCACTTAAAATGGGAAATAACTGGTAGATGATGCATGGACAACTCTTAGCTAATGCATGGGTAATGAGCAGTTCGTTGTAGACACCCTTGCACACAACCCATTTAATTAGAAGAAGTGCTTATTTCTGCACTTAACTTGTGGCCTATCAATATTCATGAACACACAAGTTAAGTGACTTTACAGTTTTAAAATAAAATTATTTCTGTAAATGATAATTAGTCACAGTAAAGTCTTATAATTTGTATAAATATATCAAGGAATTACTACCACCTTATTGTAACAAGTATCTTAACATACTCCATTTCCAATCAAGTGAATAACATTATTATGACTTTCACATCAAGATATAATTGGTTTTGATATACTACAACTTTAATATAGTGTTAATACAACAAAATATATATAATTGGTGTTAATACCATCATTTCAACCACACAAGATATAAGTTATAAGTGATATTAATATGATAACTTTAAGAGGATAAGATATAAACGGTATTAATATGATCACTTTAAAACTATAAAATATAAAAATTATTTATTTAAGATAAAGTATTGAGGTTATTGTTGTTAATTTTGTACCTAGGAAAGTGTTTCTCTAGGTGAATTTAGCTTTAGTCATTTAAAAGGGGAAATAAAGTGACCCTTGCATTAAATGAATTAAGTGGAGCATTTAATTTGACTTTAGAGAGTAAAGTCACTTTTTGATAAATTTAAGTGGGTGAGTGAAATTAATATTTATGAGAAATAAATGTGAGCATTTAATCTCATCCACTGATCTAATCTAATGTCCACCATTAGATTAGATGAACCCCGGGGTTCTCTCCAGAATGTAAGGGGAGGTCATTTTCTTCACTTTTGCAGATTGAAGTGAATGAGAAAGCTCAAAGAGAAAGTTTCCATTTCTCTGAGAAAGAGAAAAAAAAATTGCAGCACGAAAATCGAGGGAAAGGACAACAACATAAAGGGAATGAAAAATCAAGGAGAGGACAACAACATTTATTGTTGGTCAGTACAGTCTGTATGACACAGTTTTCAAAGCAGTGGACATGATTTTCAAGGAAGACTTCTGGACACGATTTTCAAGTTTTTTTTTCTTTTTTCCTGAGCACGTATTTTGAGGTCCATACAGTCAGTCCGTATGGAACAGTCCATACATCGGCAGAGAAATCGAGGCAGAAAGGAGAAAAAATATCTAAGTTTGATTTTTCCTATTTGTCACAGAAAACGAGGCAGGTATTTTCTCTTCTAGGTTGAGATAAGTTGGTCTGAAAATTTTTGAGTTTTGTTGTAAATTTCTTGATAATAAAATTCTCTCTCTCTGACTGGTTTTCCCCTTGTGGGTTTTTCCAGGTCCATTGGAAAAAATATTATGAGTACTGTGTGTTGAATGGCGTGCATATTTTTTTATTTTTCGTCCATGAAAATGTGAAGTTACAACAGTGCTATTAAATATGAAATTTATGTTTATTTCAAGCATTTAAATTTTTGGGTTCACAATAAACTGAGACATTTTTTTAAAATTTTAACCGAACGCTAAGACTTGTGAAAAATCTACATGGAGCAGAGCTGAGTGGGTAGAAAACTAAATATTTGCAGACTGAAAGTCATTTCTAGAATTTAGAAAAACTTTTGTGACAGTAGTACATTTTTGTTGAAACTTGTTTTTTCAGAAAAATCACTTTCGTTGGGTTGAGAACTGAGGATAGGTTGGATGGGGCAGTGAACTTTGTCTCATGGAAGTCCCAGATATTACTTGTGTTGAGGGAGAATGAGTTGTGGGAGGAGGTAGTCAGAAACACTACAACAAATCCCATTTTTATTCCTACTACTACCAATGCGGTAGCATATTCAGACTTTAATAAGAAGGATATTGAATCCATGAGGATTATCTTGGATGTTGTTAAATACAATGTTATACCTCACATTTCAGCGAAGGATCATGCACATGAGATGTGGAGTGCTTTGACCGAATTGTTTGAGAGTTCCAATGAGAATAGGAAGATAGTTTTGAGAGAGAAAATGAAGAGTATGAAGAGTATGAAGATGGTCAAAGGAGAGGTTTGTATGGCTTATCTTACTAGGATCTCTAAGGTGAGAGATGAGCTTGCAGCTATTGGGGTGGTTGTTACTAGTCTTGAGCTAGTGCAGATAGCCTTGAATGGGGTGAAAACACCTTGGGTTGTGTTTGTATAGGGTTTGGTGGCTAGAGAGAACTTACCATCATGAGACAGGGTTTGTGATGATTTTGTTCAGGAGGAGACTCAGAGGGGTCTTCTGTAGTGCAGTGGTTCGACTAGTAGGAAGGATGAGGAGGATGTAGCATTGACAACAAAGGGGAAGAAGAAGAATAAGAAGGGTCCCAAGAAAGGTGGGGAAAAGCAATAGGATGGGCAAAAGAAGTATCTGAGCATTGTAAAGTGATTTACATGTCACAGGATGAGACACTATAATGGGCAGTGTCCGAACAAGAAGAAGAAGTAGTAGCAGACAACAACTTCAGTGGAGTTCGATGACTTTGCTGCGAGATTTAAGAGTGAGTTTTCATTGTGCAATGGGAATATTGAGAGAGAGAGAGAGCATCCATTCTCACTAGTGCAGATGTTGATAGAAAACCAAGATTTTTCCTTGGTGACAAACCATTCCTACAGTGCATCTACTTCCATCACTTGGTATATTGATAGTGGAGCCTCAAGCCACATGACAAGTGCTCATGAGACGTTCTTTGAGCTTTTACAGACATAGATAGATTTGGAGGTGGTGTTGGGAGATGACTCAATAGTCAGATTTGTTGGGCATGGGACCATTACCTTTCAGAGGGATTCCGTGATTCCCATAGTTTTGAGAGATGTATTGTATGTAGCTGGGTGAAGAAGAACCTTGTGTCAGTTTCCATGATTGTGGATCACGGTCTTGGGGTTTCCTTTATAGACAGACATGTGCATATTTTTCCCAAGACGACATGACCATCTGATTCAGGTTCTATTGGATTTAAATGTAGGAAACTGTGTAGGCCCTTGTTTCAGCCTCAGCATGGCTTGGAACATAGCAGTGACCGTAAGCTGTGTGAGATTTAGCATAGGAGGATGGCTTACTTGCATCATCCATCCTTGGGGTTATTGATAAATATGGTTACAGGTTTACTGGAGTTCAGCACAGGGTAGAGTGATGTGTGTAGAGAATGTTCTTTGGGAAAGTACACCAATACTAATTTTTTGGGCAGTGTTAGCACGTCAACAGGGGTCCTTAACTTGATACATTCATATTTGTGCAGATCGATGTCTTCTATTTCCTTGAGAGGATACAAATATTATGTGACATTCATTGATGACCATTCGAGGAAGACCTAGATCTACCTTCTGAAGAGCAAGAAGTTCGAGGAAGTCTTGCAGAGGTTCCAAGAGTTCAAAGCTCTTATGGAGAACCAAACAGGGAGGAAGATTCGAGTTCTTAGATCGGATAACGGGGGTGACTATACCTCCAAGGAGTTTGATGGATTTTTCAAACATGAAGGTATCAGGAGACAGTTGACAGTTCCGTATACTCCATAGCATAATGGAGTAGTAGAGAGAAAGAACAGGTCCATTGTTGGAGCAGCCATAGCTATGTTACATGACCAATCTCTTCCTTTCTTTCTCTGGGTTGAGGCTTGCAGTATAGCTATATATCTTCAGAATAGGAGTTTCCATCGTGCCGTGGGGAACATGACACCTAAGGAGTATTTTTCAGGAAAGAATCCTGAAGTTATCCATTTTCAGATCTTTGGTAGTTTGACTTACTCTCATGTCGCTTTAGAGAAGAGGAAAAATTTAGAGTCCACTGCAGAGAAGGGCATATTTGTGGGATATGGTGAATACTTCGAAGGCCTTCTGTATTTACCTTTCCTCTTAGAGGAAAGTGGTGGTGAGAAGGGATGTGAAGTTTGAGGAGCAGCAGGACTTTAGGAAGTCGAGAGAGTTGGAGCAGGGAGAGAAACAAGTTCCTGTACCTCATCTTGTTACATAGGTTCCATCAGTGCAACACTTAGGATCATAGGTTTCCAGGGTTACAGGACCACACAATGCAGGCACAAGTTCACCAGGTTTAGTGGTTCAACCAGCAAGGTCTTCGGGGACAAGTGATGGGTTTACTATTACAGGTACAATGTACAGGGGATCAAGATAAAGATCAGGATTACAGGGTACACCAGCTTCAGGGTCACAAGTTACTGTGGGTACTAGCTCTAGTAGTTCTTCAGATGAGGAGAGACCAATGTGGGAGTAGTCTTCATGGAAGAAGAAGCCTAAGTGGCTTCGAGAGCCTTTGAAGGAAGCTCTGAAGGTTGGGACATGGGATTCAGTGAGGACCATCAAGATTCCTGATAGATTGGGCATGTTGTTGGTGGCAGGGATAATTTTAGGGGCGAATTTTATCCCAGTGGGCTATTTTCCATGTTTTTCTCCCAAAAAAATTCTCCATTTTGCATTTTTTGAAGCCCTGTTTCACCCAATTTTGATGGGGTAAAATTTTTTCACCCTAAAAATCACCCAGTTATTATATAAACAATATAAAATCCTTGGAAATTAAAATATTTTTTGAAAAATATCGCCAATAATTTTATAGTTGGCATTTGAAGAATTGGTAATATTCGCCAACATTTATACACTTCTAAATAAGTATGGTTCCTTAAAATCATCCCTGGTTGGTGACTAGTACACATGATTCTGAGCCTTTTACTTTTGAGGAGGCCTCCTAGTATTCGGTTTGGCGAGATTCCATGATGGATGAGTACCATTCCATCATGAAGAATGATATATGGGAGATAGTTCTAAGACCTTAGGGGAAGTCAGCGGTGGCTTCTTGGTGGCTTTACAAGCGAAAGCATGCATCGGATGGGAGTGTGGAGAAGTACAAGGCCAGGTCTGTAGCGCAGGGGTTTTCACAATTTGAGGGCATTGATTATGATGAGACTTTTGCATCGGTTGCTCGATATACTTCTATCAGGGCATTGATCTCCATTGCAGTGGAAATCGGTTGGAAGATCCATCAGATGGATGTGTAGTCCACATTTCTCAGTGGGATCATACAGGAGGAGATTTATGTCAAGCAGCCTCAGGGCTTTGAGATTCATGAGAGAGAGTCCCATGTTTACAGGTTGAAGAAAGCCCTATATGGGCTGAAGCAAGCTCCTAGAGCTTGGTACTCTAGGATCGATTCTTACTTGCTAAGTATTGGGTTTTAAAAGAGTGAAGCAGATCTGAATCTCTACTTCATCATGGTTGGAGATGATCCGCTTATTCTTCTGCTATATGATGATGACTTGTTTATCTTAGGGGGGGAGAGACCCATTGCAGCTTGCAAGAAGGATCTTGCAGCAGAGTACGAGATGACAGATATTGGGTTGATACATTAATTTCTAGGATTGGAGGTTTGGCAGGAGCCTGGACATATTTTCCTGCGATAGGGAAAGTATGCGGTTGATATTCTAAGGAGATTTAGGATGGAGGATTGCAGGCCTATGTCGACACCGATGATCACCAACTGAAAGAAGCTTCATGCTTTTGAGGGAGAGATGGTGGATCATACTTTATACCGTCAGCTCATTGGGTCATTGATGTATCTGGTCAACACTTGGCTGGATTTATGTTTCGCAGTGAACACTCTTAGTCGGTTCATGGTTGAGCCTAGGAGTGTGCATTGGGTAGGAAAAACATGTGTTGCGTTATCTAACAGGACAGTGGGTTTTGGTCTGAACTACAGGAAGTCAGATGGGATCAGATTGGGCATGCAGTGTGGCAGACCGAAAAAACACTTTCAGATGTTGTTTCAGTTTGGGCTCGGCAGCAGTGTCATGGCTTAGTCGGAAGCAGAAATTTGTTGCGTTGAGTTCTGCAGAGGCTTAGTATATGACATCCAATCAGGCCAGCTATGAGGCTTTATGGATTTGCAATTTGTTGGTGAATTTATTTGGTTAGGAGCTGAATCCTACGCTGATCTACTGTGACAATCAGAGTTGCATCCAGCTCTCTCACAATCCAGTATTTCATGATCGGTCAAAGCACATTGAGATTAGGTATCATTGGATAGCATGGAACAAAAATCGAGGAGAGGACAACAACATTTATTGTTGGTCCATACAATCCATATGGTACGGTTTTCGAAGCAGTGGGCACAATTTCGAGGTCTGTACAGTACGATTTCGAGAATTTTTTATGGGCATGAATTTCGACATCCTTACAGTACAGACCATCCGTACAATGGCACTGAAATAGAGGCAACAAACAGAAAAAAAAATCCGAGTTGAGAAAACTAGGCAAAAATTTTTGCCATTAAAACGAGGCAAAATTTTTCTCTTCCGGGTTGAGATAAGTTGGTCTGAAACTGTAAATTTACTTATAATAAAAATCTCTCTGTGACTGGTTTTCTCCTTGTAGTTTTTTCTAGAGCCAAAAATTTCTGAGTACTTTGTGTTGAATGACTTTTACAGCACACTGTTATTAAGTCTGAAATTTATGTTTATTTTCAGCATTTAAAGTTTTGGGTTTGCAATAAACTAACACAATTTTTTTAACACGAGGGTGAAACTTGGTACAGTTGTGGATGGAGTATTCAAGTTTATAGATACTATATTGCTTGTTCACGATCATACTATTTGTCACTCTGCACGCTAATAATTTTCTTGGAATATCATCGGTTTGCTGCAATTCAGATCATTATCTCATGGATTTATTGCAGCAATAAATGTTTTAATGCGGGCGAAATGGATTGTAGAAAGGAGATCAGTACTGTAGACCTAATATGTCACACAGATCGCGAAATGAAATCAGGTCTTGACAACGACATACATAGTAATATGTAATATACTGTACTAAGTTGAGCTTGATCGACAGGCTCTACCTATAGATTTCGACTTCGTTCAGTGTCTCCTGTGCTCTTCTAATTTCTCATTAGTCTCTCTTTCTTACAGTGGTAGTCCTTTTAGGATCTTTTATTCAGATCACACTGTATCACTCTCAATCCTGATTTGATTTAATAAAATGGAAATGTGGATGCAAATTTCTACAGAATTTTCAGGTGTAATTGTCTTTTATTCTGACACGTTGTTTTAATAGTAGTATATTTCAAAATGAAAAAAACAGTTCTCTATAGTGGACAGTCATTTTCAATTGGATTAAAAATTATGTTAACGAGTTACATAGATCTTCGAAGGGTATGGCCCATGGGTGAGATAGTGTGAACAGTTAGCGAAAGAAAAAAGAAGTCTCCAAACATTGCATGAGCGATAAAATGCTTTTTTTTAATGCATTTTATGTTTGACTATTATTTCCATATGTTAATATGTAATGGCTGACGTATCTCTACTATTTTAATATTTAGATTAAATATAAATTGAACAAACAGAAATCAACATAGATTCATCCACTCAAACAAAAATATTGATATGTAGTTCTTCACATATCTCTACGTATATTGATATGTAGTTCTTCACATATCTCTAGTTCAGCACAGGTCTCGACTGAAGAAGATGAGCACATTAAGCCACTGCGGCCACCGTATCTCCAGCCCGTTCGGCCAGGCATCCAGCCACCCCGGCAGACAAAGCAGTTTACATTAAGCACAACCTCACTGCCACCAGGTGTACAATTGGTTGGAGCCATGACAGGAAAGATAGAACGGCTTAAGTATGACGACCATGACACAAATGATCATAGCAAGTTTCCACAGTTCGCACCTGCTCAATATTTGCATCACATCAAATACCCAGATAGTGGTGCGACACTATTGGAAGTGCAACATTGGGCTATCGGCTTGG
Source organism: Pseudotsuga menziesii (assembly GCA_001517045.1). Lineage (NCBI taxonomy): Eukaryota > Viridiplantae > Streptophyta > Pinopsida > Pinales > Pinaceae > Pseudotsuga > Pseudotsuga menziesii. Next base: position 21,504 of record LPNX010606406.1, read on the forward strand.
CCATAGCTGGCCTGCTAAAAATGATTGATGTTCCTCATTTTGGGCGCAGCACACAGGTGACCGTCGTGGTTAAGCAGCTGTTAGCATTAGTACATGATGACCACTTGTGGATAGGAGACAAGCAAATTCATATCAATGCTGATCTTATTCATAAGATCACAGGCTTACTGATAGCAGGACCTGATCTGAGCACTGAATTTCCATCAAAACACAAGGATACGAAGCTCGCGTAGAGCATGAAGGACCATTTCGGCCTGACCAAGGGGAAACGAGGATATCACACTTCCATGATTGAGGACAAGAACATCCACTTCGCCGTTGAGCTCTTAGCATGCAAACTCCTGCGAAAGTGCAGGCCCAATGAAGTGCCTACCCCGGTTATCAGAATCGCTATAAAATGCACTGAGGGGTGGGTGAATCCACGGACCTGGGTAACACTTTTTGGCAAGCGCATTTTGGAAAAAATGGAAAAACGCACCTCGGTCGAGGGCTTGTTAAGCCCTCGACCGAGGTCTTAATATCTCGACCAAGGTTTTATCAAGCCCTCGACTGAGGTATTTAAATAACCTCGGTCAAGGTATTTAAATACCTCGACCGAGGTATTGCGGGCTTTACAAACCATCGGTCGAGGTATTTAAATACCTCGACCGAGGTATTTAGATACCTCGTTCGAGGGCTTAAAAAAAAAGACTTAGCCCTCATTCAAACAAATGGAAAATTTCCTGTGCCTTGAAGAGGTGTAAACCCTACCATTCCTAGCACATAACTAAGCGGAGTTGATACCGATAGATTCACCAACGAATCTTCTATCCATTGGCGTATCATACACGCATTTTGGCATTCATATGCTATTTATTTTTTAATTACTTTTAAAACTTATACTTAGAAAACCACACTGCAACTTCGAAGCAGCTCAAAGAAAAATCCGCAGAGTTAAAAATACACAGCCAAAAAATTCTTAAAAATGCACACATCACATACCGACGTGTCCTCTTCAAAAGGGTATCTTTGGTTTTTCAATTTTTGAAGAAGTAGAAAAAATTTCTGTACGTGGACAAATATGTGTTTAAAACGATGTTGAAATCGAATGTGGTCACTTTCGAAAAATAATAAATAATTGTATAATGCGAAAAAAAATTAACAAAAAAATATGCACATCACACTGCATTTTATGTAGATCATGCTCATATAAATAGTTTTTTAAAATTATTAATGCAAGATTGAATTACTCTACGTGGACACGAGCCACTTATTAGCTTCTTCAAATTTTTAAGGTCACACAGTTCATTAAATGCAAAACTTCACACATTAAATGACATCGGAATATTTTTTTAAAAATATCACTATGAAGCCAACATAATATTCTACAATTTGTTTTTTTCTTGCAAGTCAAAATTCACATGGCATATATGCGTTTTGAGGGCTTCTATCTAGCACATGAGTAAAAAATCAGGTTTTCATCGCCAAATTTGGCCAAAAAGTGTTACCCATCTTCATGGAATCACCCGGGTGCACTTACAACTGGTCCAGATATCTTGCGAAGGAATTCCTGGAAGATGCCCGTGATGCGCAGGAAAAAGGTATACCTTTTCATTATTCCTGGCTATTAATACTTATTGCACTAATTGGGTGGAAAGAACCCACTGAAGCTCAGTTCGTGGAGGCACCCCTAGGAATGCCGGGTGCAGTAAGATACGCATCCCTCTGGATGTCACCAGACAAAACATCTCAACAGATGACGAATGCTGTGTTCGCCTTTTATGGCATGAGTATTCACTATGATATCTTGCGAATACCACGACTTACCAATGAGTTGTTCTCTCAATATGAAGGTGCCGCAAACTTCAGTGCCGACATGCATCATGTTTTCATTCAAGCCCGTGCAGATCCAACACATAGGTGGTTTAAGTTACCATATGTAGTAACCAAAGCAGACATCCTGGGCATAGTTCAACAGTGGCTGGCTGACTGGTTGAAAGATGCAGGAAAAAAACCCACCATTCCAGTTCCCCCTGTTACCCAGACAGGCGCAGGTACCAGTCAGGCGCAGCAGCAAAACCCACTAGAAGACAGCGAAGACCTAAGTGACTCGCAGTAAGAGGGAAATGACCAAGGTGGATATGGTGACCATGAAGAAGAGGATGAAGAGTTAGCCAAAACTCTATCAGATATTAATCGATCAACTAAGCGCAAATCGCTAGAGGTAGAGGAGGTAAACAATCCTCAGTCCCGCAAGAAGACAAAAGCGTCGAAGGATAAAAATATAGAATAAGGAGCCACTGTGTCACTGGAAGAGCTTGAGCAAGCTCTTGATAGGTCTACTGAAACACTAACTCAAAAGTGGTCACAGTTCGCGGATGTGCATCGTGCTGCGCTCACGGGCGTAGCAAACAGGGTGTCAGAGCTGAAAGAGCTAGCAACAAAATCAGCGACTAATACAGCGACAATTAGTACCCCAGCATCCGTGCAACAGGATATGAGGCAATGGCCAACCAGAGATAACAGGGGCCAAGTGTCAAGCGCAGCTCTAATACTGACTGATACAGATTCCCGACCGCAGATGAGTATGTCAGTTGGAATCGATTATACCAAGTTGTCTATGACAGAATTGCACATCTACCAGTTAGACATCACAAAGGAGATCCACGCACGAGATCACTACTCCCAAATACAGTTGGAAGACACCATGAACTAAAGCCAGAATCTCGCAGCAAGGCTGGAAGAAGTGGCGCAAAAGAAGAAAGAGGTTGAACAGAAAAGAGCTACACTAGCGCGAGCGCTAGATGAGGCATGTCGGAGTCTTCCTGACTTTTACATCCAAGACAAAGAGGAACCAGAGCAAAGAATTTCCAAACTGAGAGACTATGCCCAACAGTCTCGCAGTGAAATTGAAAAGTTAAAAACAGAACACCAGAATCAGATCGCGGAGCTTCAACTTCACATCCCTACAGAAACTCCACCTGAGGTCCAAGAGCAATGCCACAGGGACATCCAGGCCTCAGCAGCAAAAATATCAGATATTATGGGCAGTGCAGCAAAGCTACTGGAAGACAGTATCGAAGCATGGGCGAACCTACAGGACCATCTAGATATAGGTAAGGTACAAGAAACCATCAATATGCGACAGGAAGAATTAGATGCAGTCAGAGCAGAAATTAAGACGTTGCCTCCTATGCAGAAAATGGCTAAGGTGAAGCGGAGCAAGGAGGTCCAGTAGGAAATTGACTCCTACAGAACGAAGGTAACACTACTGGAAAATTCGTTGCAGCCACTTGTCGATGAAGCATTGGAATTGAGCAATGCTACGGAGAGTCAGCTCAAAATTTTGAAGACCTATGATACTTTTGCGCAGGAAAAGGCTAATGAAGTATCATCCTCAGTGTTACAAGAATTGGTCGAAAAAGAGAAAGAAGCTGATGACATTATACACAACCTCAACATTCGTTTCCATATCCTTACAAAGAATATTATCCCACCAGAAGAGTCGCAGAGTGCCCGGGGACGGGCCACAAGTGAGTCTTAGGGGCCTGTTGGGGCTTTGACCCTAAAGGTCCTTAGTTTTGGTAACTCCATGGTTTTTGAGGAAGTGTAAGCGGAGTTACAACCTAAAATAGTCTTATGGGTGTCGCAGGTGGGTCAAACCCCCTTTTTGTAATTAACCCTTGGGTTAAATCCATGGTTAGGGTTTTGGGCGCCCATGGTGTAAATCCATGGTTTTGTAACAGTGCGCTATATAAATAGGCACTTATGTAAAGAAGTAGGGTTAGGTCTTGAATGATTATCTTATGAAGCTAATGTAATGTGAAGATAAGAGATTGTATAAGGGTTTTTGTAAGAAGGTTAAGTCCCAGCTGTGTGTGTGGACGACCACTGCAGCTGTGTGCGAAGAGGGGTTTTGGTGAAAAGGAAGATCTGTAGCTGTGTGCGCAGAGGCCTGCTACTGTGTGTGTGGCTTTGAGGACTGAAGGGATCTGCAGCTGAGTGTGCAGATCATAACTTTCGTTTTAGTTGTAAAGAGTTAAATAAAGCGCAGTTCTGTGGACGTAACCCCTACACTGGGGGTGAACCACATGACATCTGGTGTTGTGGTTCATTTGTGTGATTTGTTCTTATATTTTATGCGCTGTTAAGTAAATAAATGATAAATTAATATTGTTTTTAATAACTAGCTTCGCTGTGAATTCCCAGATAAGGGCTGTGCAAATAACTGTTTGTTTATCTAATCACGAAGCTGCATAATTGATAATACAAGCATTGTGTTAAGTGATTATTAATAGTTAAAGACTAAAGGTACAGTAAGATTCTCTCTTCTCCTTGCAGAAACCTGATTCTACGGGACCCCATAGCTATTTCGGGTGAGACTATAGCCTGTTCGCAGGCTGCTACCGAAAGGGCCAACACTGTGGGTCTTTTGTTGGTGCGAAGTTAAAGGTGAAACCCGCGTCTTCCCATTTAGCCCAACATTCATTAGAAGAGACCTTGATGTAGTAGATATTCCAGATCTATTTCCTTTGAATGCTAGTATTCCTATATATTCCCATGCTTTGACATAGGAGAATGCATTTCTTATTCTACAGTGGATCAAATTGAGAATGTTGTAATTTTTCTAACTTGATGCACACAATCAAACAAAAAATGGTTTTGGAATTTATCACTAAAATGGTGTGATAACTCTCTCCAAACAATGTCCTCGACACAAATGAAATGAGATAAGGATGGGAAGAAACTTTTAAAATATAGCTTAACCCTCGTCGCCCATCTCTCTCTCTCTCTCTCTCTCTCTCTCTCTCTCTCTCTCTATCCTCATCTCCATGATTGTTACTAATCCCTTAACACTCCTATCTCTCTTGTTGACACCAAACCCGTTGGTAGGGGTTCACTCTGTTTCGACACCCAAACCATCGCGATTTCATTGAGAACCGACCCAGACAGGTTTTACCTCATCTAGGAACACCTGTAGAGTAGATGAAGTCTCACCCAATATGATTGAGGGAGAACTATCGAAACTAAGTTTCCACAATATGGAGGACCATGTATCTACTTGTCAAATCAG
>LPNX010606406.1:26906-38384 GCA_001517045.1 Pseudotsuga menziesii
ACCAAAACTGCCTTCCAAAAGGCCCCCAACACAATCGTGTGGCTCGCCCTCGAGCCATGTGAGCTGGAAAGGTTGTATTTGCTGATATTCACCTTGAAATCCTCATATTGTTGGGTGATCTCCTTAACATGTTCTTTGATTTTCTCAGTAGTCTCCCGACTTTCTGTCACTTCTTACACGAATGGGTGCACCGAAATATATACTGTGACATCCTTTTTTCCCTCCTAAAGTTCTTATAGCAGTGAAAATGCCTTCACCAAGAGATGAACACCAACATCTTGAAGTTCATCTAATTGTGTTGTGCACCTTTGGTGATGATACCTTGCTTTTGCGACACGCTGTTGTAATTCCTTCAGTTCAGCTACCTTCATGACCTGTACATCTGGTGGGATCTCTTTAAGTGATGTATTCAATGTTTACAACTGTCCCTCATCCTCCTACAACTACCTGGTTAGTTGCTCGAACTACGCCTCCTAAACTACACTGCCCCAAAATTGTGTAGTCATGTTAGTGACTCTCTTTGCTTCTTGCTCCATTTCCTCCAGCTACTTTGCAAAGTAGTCAATGGTGATTTTACTTTTTGCAACTTCCTTCGCTGGTGTGCATGGATCCACTATTGCATGTAGATCATCATTGTCGCACTGCAATTGTGCAATTACAGCCGCAAGCCACTCTTCTTTTGCCTCCACATCCAAGTCCTCAGTGTTTTTTGGCACTTGTTGAAAAGCAACTGAAACTTCTTTCTCCAAGTGGAATCTATTTTCCTAGAGTTACGCTTTCTCCACTGTCAAGCGATATTGCTCCTTTTTAAGCGCCTCAATTTCCTTTGTGTTCTCCTCGATCAACCACTCTTGCTCCTTCTTCAATGCCTTAATTTCTCTTTGTGCATCAACCGCTTTCTCCTGCAACCTCAAAAGGTGGGCACCAATTATCTGTTATATGTCTTCCAACTCATGATTAGAAACCCTTTGCAACTGCACCAATGTCTGGGTCGACAGTGCATTGATTTTCACTCACAAAATTCATCTGTCGCTTTCTTATTCATCTGTTCTCTCATCACATCAGTTCTTGTTGTAATGGCTGTGATAATATGGCTCAACTTCTCCTTAGTCACTGGTGCTGCACTACTAGTCGCACCCTGGTCTTGTCTCTTCTTCATTCATGATTCTTCAAAATCCTGCTCTACCTCTGAGTCTGTGGGGATCTGTGTTGATTTCACAGTTGATTCGTGGTTACTTGGTGGGTTAGGCACAAGATCCACTAGTGCATATGCTGGTGGACTAGTTGCAATTCTTTGATGCTAACAAGTACTCACCACTCCATAGGCCATTCAGCAATAATAGTTTCTAGCTCTGCATCAGAAACCTTATACGTTGTGGGAAAACACTATTTATCTAGATCATGCCATGCCTACACATGAATGGCATGCATCCCAATTGAAAACTGAGCGACTCACTGGTACTTCACCACTGCTTCCTCCATAAATCATAGAATCTTCATTGCTGCCGCTTGTAATGACTCCCAATACACTAAGAACTGAATTCTGCAGTCCTTAAGTTGTTACGTTTCCTTCACATACAATAGGTTTTGGGATCATGCGGCCTTACAAACCTTTGCTTCTTCTACATCCATCCCCTGATAATCTTCTGGTTTCATCCAAGCTACAAGCACAATCAAGATAAGAAATGAGCTATAGGTGAACGGTCCCTTCCCCACCTAGACTGCTAGTGCATCATCTATCAACTGGTTCATTAAGAACAATGACCAGTTGATCTACACCTGTGGAGAAAACTTCTCCATGCAGGAGACGACCCTTGAAGTACAGTAGTTCAGGTGGTTCATTCAGACTATCTTGCTAGCCAAAATTCTTACTGCAATGCGAACAACTTGATCATTTATACTGTTGACATGGTATGCTCGTCGGTCGTGCTGCATGTTGTATATTTTCTTCAGATTTGCAGAAAACCTCCTATCATTGTATTTCCCCCTAAAGTATTGCGATGGGCTAGTCCCCTCCTTGGGAAACCCCATGATATCTGAAATAAGAGCCACAGTGACTGCGACCGACTCATCTAGCCACAAAATCCCACCATGGAAGAATGCCAAGAGCTGCTTTATGCATGTGTTTTCCTACAACAAGTGACCAAAGTGTAGGATGTTGATAAGTCCCAATGGTCATGATATCTCCAACCCATGTGCCTAATCCTATGTAATGCATTCTATTGGGCCTCCTCTCTCCTGCGTCGAAGGTACATATGGATCTGTTGTGATATCCGTTGATGCAAGTATATCATGATCCTCATAATTCATTTGCATAAGAGAGGGTACAATGTCCATGGTACACACCATACCCTGTGGTATCACTGAAATATTGACCGAGTACTTATGGGCCTTTATCATCTTCCTAGGCTTTGCATTGGGCCAATAGGGAGGCACATACCCAGGGATATCCATAGCAGATGCCCCTGCACAAGATGATGATTCCTCAACCCCTGAAGTCAATGGACCCATCTTTGTGAGTGCCTCCTCCTACTCCCATGCATGCATTGTAGTATGCTTCTTCTTCTGAATCGAGGACATGGGTTGTTGCACAAGCCTCTTCTTCTTTGGAATTGATGATGATCCCATCGACATGCTTGCAATCTCTTCTTCAATGGTTACCTCGATAATGAGTGAGTCCCTCTCTCTTGAAGTCTTTATTGTAACCGGCTCACTCGGCATGTCACACCATTGCCTTAAGTTCTCAATGGGCACCCTAACTTCACTACACTCTGCAACTCAACTATGAAACACAATGCACTGCAGCAACTGTGCACCTCAGATGACATCTCAATATTTCACAATGGTGAATTACGACCACACCTAGACTCTTCTTAAAGCATCGATTTGATCTCTCGATCATTATGAAAAAATCATTACGATCCCCTATAATCATTAATACCAAATCATGCATTAATCACCTGAATCTATTGTCGATCCTGCCAATCTGACGGTTGGATCCTCCATTAAGGCGCATCTCGTCCAAAATCATCACTGACTAACTAATTTAACTAATGTATTCATTACTGATTTAACATTGTCGTGGCCCTATGACTGTCACAACATGAATCCCTAATTACGATATTGAATCCTCTACTTGCGCAGCCACTTCCTCCTGGTGAGCCATCCTCCTAACTTCCATCTTGTGCAAAAATAATTTTTTTTTGTCATGCAATGCCTTAAGCATCACGCGGCTCCAGGTTTTTCCTATAGATATTTAGCCTGCTATCATTTACCAGCTTAGGCAACATCGCACCATCTAACTGTTGCAGCTGCACTACACCTCCTGAAGTAATGTGATCAATCAAATATGGACCTAACCAATGCATCTATGACTTGCCTGGATGTTTAGAAAACTTGCTTTCATATAGCATCACTAGGTCACCTTGCTAAAAAAGTTTGTTCTTAAAATGCCAATCATGCCAAGATTTTTGTCGATTCTTCTCAACGTGCTGGTGAAAACCTAAAACAAAGAGGTCTTCATCTAGTTGCAACAACTATGCTAGGCATTATTTTAATGCTGCTTCATCATCCATGCCTTCCAGTGCCTCTATGCACAAACTTGGAACAATGTACTCCATCAGCATGACTTCCTCCTTCCCATACACCAAATTGAATGGTGTATGTCTTGACAATATTTTCAAAGTGGTGCGATATGCCAACAAGACTGCTAGAATCTTCAAATCCCAGTCATCAAGTTTTGCGTTACATACCTTTGTGAGTGCGTGCTCCAACACCTTGTTGAACATCTCCACTATCCCATTCGCTTGGGGATGATATAGGGTAATCTTCATATGTTGTATCTAAAGTTCCTCTATCAATGCGCTGACCGTGCGATTTATGAAGTGAGTCCCTTGGTCGCTCATCAATATCCTCAGGCACCCAAATCGAGTAACAATGTTTTCAAACAAGAAAATAACTGTTTTCGCAACAATGCAATATACAACAGGTGCATCCTCCACCCATCTTGTCAAATAGTCTATCACTGCAATGATGTACCATGTACCATTTCTCTTCCCAGGTGGGTATATTGGTCCCACAAATTCCACAAACCATTTATCAAATGGCTACAATGTCACCTGAGGTATTAGCGACATCTCATCCCTCCTCGACGGTTTCCTAGTTCTTTGATAGAAGTCACAATTGCACACATAGTCTGTTGCATCACCATTGAGAGTGGGCCACCAAAGCTTTGTGAGAAGAACCTACCTAGCAGTAGCGCGACTTCCGTAGTGCCCACCTGCGACTCCAACATGTGCCTCTACCAATATTTTCCCTTGTTTATGTTGTAGGACATATTACCATAAGATCTCATCCAGTCCTAGATTATAGATTTGTCCAATGATCAACTAGAAATCCATGACTTTAACAACCAACTGCTTCTTCTAACTTATAGTAATCTCCTCTGGTGTTGTTCTCGTCACCAAAAACTAAACTATTTGCTTGTATTAATCATCAACCATCTCAACTCTAAATAGTTGTGCATCTGGAAAACCATGTTCAATGTTCATTGGTTCTTCACCTATCTCAATTTGCAATAAGTGATCTAGGCTAGCATTCAGGAAACTCGACTTCATAATTATCTCAAAGTCAAACTCTTGAACGAGAAGTAACCAACAACATATTCCCCCCACCAACATTGGATTAATGATGAGGTACTTCAAAGAAGAATGGTCCATGAACATCTTGGAATGACCACCCAATAGATAATGTCGAAACTTTTGTAGCGCATATACCATCCCCAAAGCTTCCCTCTCTATTGTAGTATAATTCTTCTCCATGGATGACAGCTTTCAACTAGAAAAAAAAATTGGGTGATCAAGACCTCTTTCCCTTGGATATGCCAACACCACTCCTAGTGCAATTGACGATGCATCCACATGGAAATGGAACTCCTTAGTCCAATCAAGAAAAACTAGTATTGGTGCAGAAGCCATCTTGGCCTTCAGGGTATCAAAATTTTCTTGACACTCTTGGCTCCATAAAAATACTGCATCCTTCTTTAGCAACCTCTCCATAGGATCTGTGATCATAGCATAACCTCTGATGAACTTGCGGTAGTATCTTGTGTGTCCCAGTGTCTCTCTAAGTTGATTCACATTTGCAGGTGGTGGAATGCTCAAAATCAGTGCAATATTTGTTGGTTCAATCAACAGTCCTTTCTTGCAAACAATGTGTCCCAATAGGAATCCAAAAAGGTGCATATAAAATACACTTCTTTAAGTTTAACGCTATCTAATGCTATTGAAATCTCTCCAGCATCAGTCACCGGTTCACCAGATGGTCCTTGATCAATCCTTAAACTGTCCAGTCATCCATATAAACTACCAGAAAGTTATAAATAAATTCCTCGAATGCAGTGACAATAATCCATGAGAATATCGTAGGTGTATTCTTCAATCCAAATGGCATCACAATGTATTGAAAACATCCCCATTCAGTAACAAAGTTTGTCTTGTGGTGATCTTCTTTTGCAATATTAATTTGGTGATAGCCAAAAAATCCATCCGTGAAAGAGTAGATTTCTAGAACGCCTACTCCTTCTAGAACCTCATCAATGAATGGTGTCAGAAATGGATCATGCAAATGCGCATCCATCAATTTTCTAAGGTCTAAATAAATCCGAACCTTGCTCATCTTCTTGTATTGCAATACCATGGGATTGATCCATTTTAATTCCTCAACCGACTTTATTATCCCAACATCCAACATTCTGTCAAGATTAGCTTTGGCCCTCTCCTTGTATCATGGATTCAAATGATACATCCACTTATTCACTGGTTTTGCATGTTGCTTCAACGAGATCTTCATCTGTCCCAAATCTCCCAATATTCCTTTGATCTCAAAAAACTTTTTCAGAAAAAAATCTTGGAATTCATGCAACAGATCTATGATCTTTGCCATGGTTTCTTTTTCCTAGTAGTCCCCAACATTTTCAAAGTTTGGTTTCTCCTCTGTCCCAATGTTGACCTTCCTATTTTTTAACGATTGATTAATTGGATCTGTTGGTACATCAGGTGTTGTGACATCTCGACTCCCATTTGTCTCTAGAATATTGATGTTTTGTGGATCATCTCCATCATTCGATGCTCCTGTCACATTGTAGCACTCCATCATTGATTGCATCAGACATCTCGCATGTGGATCCACTATATATGCAACTGGAACTAACTTCAGAACAACGTCGCTGATGTGCTGCAGTGAATTATGATTAGATGGATTGGTATCTGCAAAACTGAAGGTGTGATTGAAGAAAACTATCAACTCTTCCCAATTAGTGATTCCTCTATGCAATGCAGCTTATACATACCATGACAGCGATGTCTCATCCAACGTGTGGACAAAATCATGGACCCACTCATTATTTGGTTGTGATTCCCACAAGGTCTGACATTCAATCGGGTGATCACTAGGGTTATTGTGCCCATTGTACCTTCCTATGTGGTACTCTTCTACGTTTGCAACATGAACTATTATCATTCTTTGACACCGCGACCACTCGTTGATCGACTTCTTATGTGTCGCCCACCAACGTGCGGGCGTAGCCTTCATCGCTTCATCCAACTCCAATAATTGTTGTGCTTATGACACATTATCTTCAAATTCTACTAGAAACTCAGAAAACTTCGGTTGCCCTTCCTATACTGGTAATTCAATAGTCTTGGTTGCGACTCAGCACAATGACTAAGTAATCAGGCCACACTTCCTTAACGATACCTCATGCATTCGATTCTGCCAGTTCTCCAAAGAATCATCGGAGTCAAAAGATGCAGATCTAGAGCTCCACCAACCAAGTTCCCCATTGGCATTCAGATGGATGTAATCTTCTAAAATGTTATAGGCATTATCCCATCCTCTTACATCTTCTTCCTTAACCGGTTCAACATATCTTCTCTCTTATATTGAATCCATCGGAGCTATGACTCTGATGTCAGGATTTTCAAATGTCATCACACACTTCTTAAAATCAATTACCGCCAAGATGTCATTGTCCGATCCAATCCCCAATAGTGCAGGATATGATCCTCTACCATCAACAACCTCAATAAAATCAAATTCAACATAAGTATTCACCCCTTCAACTTCCACGACAAGACATGGAACCCGCCTAATCAGTGTTACACTTTCCTAGTTAAGCAGTCACAGCTACACGAGGGACCAAACCAATTGTGGGCTCCCCATCTTTTCCCATGTCTGTTTTGATAGAATATTAACGTCTGAGCTTAGATCACATTTTTTCAGGTATTTCTTGTTTTTGGGGAAGCGGGGTCCGTCAAAAGTATGCAGTGTGGGTACTCGTTGGATGTGGAATCAAATTCCACATCCAACGAGCTCTCCCGATCAAAATTTAAGTAAAAACACAATGAGATATGTCGAAAATACGAACAAAAAAAGTAGTTTTTTTTAATGACAAATATGTCAATTCAACCATTATGGTTGACTTATTTTATTGAAATTCTATTGGTTCTTGAAATCCAACTCACAGAAACTTATTTTGGCACTTTTTCTTATAAGGCCCATTTTAGACCCCAAATTTCCTCTAATGATTGGAAAGAGCATCGGGATCCTTTTCCAGTGACAAGCAAATTTCAAAGAAGTCCAGTAAGGTACCATGCTGTCGTGATGGCCCTGCTGCCGAATTTGAATCAAAAGGATTTGGAATTTCATAAACATGCAACTTACCCATATCTCCTCTTATTGCATCATGTGCTTCCAAGAAATTATCTCTCTCAGATTCGACATTGTATTGTACCTTCTTCTTTTCGGACAACTGGATTTGTGTAAATGGGCTATATTCTCCTATTGTCGCACCTCTGTGAGTATTGACAACAACATCAACATACTGAGTTCTACTCAAATCGCCGCGACTGTCGGTCCTTGATTCGGAATCGGTGGGGGATTCACTAGTTGGTTCACATTCTGATTTTCTGTTTGGTTCTAATTTTGAATCTGGTTCTGATTCTGCAACTGGTTCTAGTTTTTCTTCTGTAATTGTGGAATGTTTCATTCCTACCACTTCGTGATCAGTTGTGGACATTTCTCAATAGTTTGGTAAAAAATGATATAATAAGGACACTGTGGTTGCAACTGTGGGAAATCTCTCTGATAATGTACCTACAATCCACAATTACATTGCACTGGTTCGCGACCTCGTCCTCCTTCTCGACTAAATCCTCCACCTTGTCCTCCTTTGAATCCTCTGCAAAATCCTCCTTGCTACTGATATTGTGGTTGATCAAATGGCTGATGCATGGGATTTGAATACTGCTAAACATACTGTTTTGGTTGAGTATAATTTGGCTATTGTGGAGCCATCTGCATCTGATTGTACTGCGGTTGTAGCTACGGTACAAACTACATCTGCAGCTGTGGTACAAAATTCATCTGTGGTTGAGGTAGCGGTTGTACCACCTACGGCTATTGCTATGGTTGATGCACTATTCAATGGTCTTCTCCCTTCACATAGTACATGTCCATTTTGTTGTCCTGGAGTATATCATATGCACGACAATCCTTATCTACATGCCCAACAGATCAACAAAATGTGTCGTCTAAATTTTTCGGCTTCATGGCCATCTTCTGCATATAACCACAATATTCATGTCGATTCCCATAAACTTGGTAGATACACACCATGGCATACTTCCATAACTTAATGGGTTTGGCACTCCCAAAAATAGGTAGTTTCAAAAATCTGGACATTGATCCTTATGATGTCCCTCTATTCGACATCGAGTACATCACACTTCCTCGTGATGCTATTTTCCTTTCTTGATATCTTGCAACTAGAGGGTCAGATTCGCTAGTTTTGTTTGAATCTGGTTCATACCAACATCATTCTCACCAACAGGTGAAGCTTATAACTTCATCAAAATCTCCAAGTCCTCTCTCTGTGTCGCAATATTTTGTTGCATCAACAGTATTCTGATATGAGGTACTAACGCTGCGATAAACCATTCCTTATGCTGGACATCACTCATCTCAAAGATGACTCTTTCCATTAGGTTTTTGAATCATTGATCGAAATCCCAGACAGTTTCATTTGGATATTTCTTATTCTCCTTCAATTATGTGATATATTGTGCATCAGATTTTGGTTTTCTGAACTCTTCAATCAATCCTTTTCTAAATTATTCTAGAGTCTTTGATGGAGTCCCCATAGGAACTTGTACAAACTTCATGAACCAATCTAGCGCATGACCTCGAAGGGTTGTCGCTAATTGGCCCTTCTTAACATCATCATCTGAAGTTTGTTTGATAGTCAATACTGCTTCACATAAGAACCAATATTGCTCGGGATCCTCAGTCCCGTTCCCATGAAACAGGGGTAACTTTGCATCATCTCCCACCATCCTAGACCTTCTTTCTACAGCCATTGTTCCACTTCTATTAGATTTTTTTTTACACGTCGAACAAGTGGATGTCAAACTCGTGTTTCTTCTTGAGTGTGGTGCAGTTCAAGGTGTGGGTACATTGTTTCTTTGGGTCGGCCTTTCCTCGGGCACAGGCGTATCTTGGTCATCTCCTTCCTCGCTATAGGGTTTCTTCATCCCCTATGGTATTCCTTCGCTTCCTCTTGCTTCGGTTGCAACATGACTCTTTCCTGTTCTCTGCCTCTTCTATTGGCAAAAATTTGCTCCTCCTCTCGTAAGACCACTTCCTTCAATGGCTTCCCTCACAGTCCCTTCATAACTCCCATCCATTTACCCCATATCATTCCATCCAACCCTCGTCTCTGTGATACCCACAGCCTCTGCACACCAGATTTCTACTGGGAGGAGTTCATTTTCAATATACCTTTTTTGCAGATGATCATCTTAATAGACAATTACAGAGACAACAGAAAACCCACCTCTCGTTCCATTGAAGAACTCCCTTTCTGCATCGCTGTAATATTTAATTTTGTTGACCGCACACTATGTGATATATCCCTCCAAGATATTCTTAATGAAAAATTCAACAACCATTAATGCTTTGTTGTCTACCTCCTGCAACTACTAGATTAGTTCTGGGGTCTAGCCAGTTGGTCCACCTCTTTAGAAATTTGTTTTTTGATATGCCAATCGTGCCAACCACTTATACAAGATGATCAAAAACTCAGAGAAGAAGTATTCATGTAGATCAAAATACAGGTACTCTGCCAACCACTTTGTCGTTGTTACTTAAGGGTTTTGATTTTATTTCTCAGCAAATTCTTGTGCCTTCTGGTTAAACAAGTCTTGAATAGTCATCCTCGTCAAATTCCACAACATGTCTTCCTTCCCTTCGTACTAAGGTCTCGACATAGAAACCATTTGTTGACATAAAACTTGTCGACAGGGGTTCACTCTCTTTCGACACCCAAACCACCATGATCTCCCTGAGAACGGACCCAAACAGGTTTTTCCCCATCCGACAACACCCGCAGAGAAGATGAAGTCTCACCTGAGATGTTCAAGGGAGAAATATCAAAACCAAGTTTCCATAGTATGAAGGAGGACCGTGCATATACTTATCAACTCAGCACATCATTATTCAACCGATCTAATTATTTAGATTATGCATTAACAGAATCATTCCATCATTCACTAGATCAAATCAACATACTTAGGTCACAATAGATACATCTAACAGTATATCTTCATTCATAGGAGAGAGGCATCGTATCATTCACAGATACACATCACATTCACATTTGGATTGTAGAAAACAGGAAAACAAAAAGATAGAAAAAGACACAATGGTTCTGCTCAATCTCTGTCATGTAATATTAACCTTCGCAAAAAAAAAAATATTCTCCAAAACAATTCCTCAGTTCACATACACAGATTAAAGGATCTCAATTCAAACCCAGATATTAATCCCTCAACAAGCATAAGAACTTAGTCTCTCTTCTTGCATACCTAACATTTGCAATTCTAAAGCTATTTATAGGCTTGCGCCTTTACATTCATGGTCCACTTTAAGACAACTTCCTAACTACTTCTTGACAGAATTTACAAAATAATGACCACAATCCATATAATGCAGTCTAAATTTACAAAATATGACCAAAATAAATAAAATATAGCTAATCCTCCTTGTGCGTCGTTTTCCACCTTGCACTACATCTTTGGCCTTGCGTAGCATCTATGATGCTACAGAGCTAACTTACCCCAAAAATTCCTGCCAACATCTCTCTCTCTCTCTCTTACTATCCCCTAACCCATAAACCATCTCTATAAATCTTATTAATCCCCATATTCCTCTACCTCTAACCCTTCAACACCCCCATCTCCTTCTACTGCTAATAACTTACCACCCCCTAAATCCTTTTAATGTCTTTCTCACCAAACCAAACAATATAGTTGTAATGTTAAATATCTCATATTCGTTTTAGTGAATAAAAATGTGGATGCATTTTAGTGAACACAAATGCATATGTGTTATGGTTAACTATCCTCCAAACTTCCCAAACTG
>LPNX010606407.1:4475-17439 GCA_001517045.1 Pseudotsuga menziesii
GAGCTGTTCAAGGAATTCCGTGATATTTTTGCTTGGTCTTACGATGAGATACCAGGGATTGACCCTTGGATTATCGAACATGAGATTAAGACTTACCCCAACGCTAATCCTGTTTGACAGCGTTTACGCGCGGTAAATCCTAGGAAAGCACCCGCCATAAAGGTAGAGATAGAGAAGCTATTGAAAGTTGGTTTCATCTATCCCGTTCCCTTGACGGAGTGGGTTTCAAACCCCATTCCGGTGGATAAGAAGCAGGGAGTGATCCATAATGCACTGATTTCCGTGATTTAAATCATGCCTATCCTAAGGATAACTTCCCCACACCGTTTATAGATCGGATTTTGGATGAGTGTGCGGGTAGCGAGGTGTTCTCCTTTATGGACGGCTTTTTCGGGTATAATCAGATTCAAATTAAACCCGAGGACCAACATAAGACCAGATTTATTTGTCCTTAGTGAACATTTGCGTATCGAAAAATGCCTTTCGGCCTTAAAAACGCCGGAGCTACGTTTCAGCGGGCAATGACCTTGATATTCCACGATCTCAAGTCCATTATTGAAGTATTTTTAGATGACCTCGCTGCTCATTCTCGCATGAGGATGCATCATTCTTATCACTTGAGATTGGTGTTCGAAAGATGCCGGCACTATGCTGTTTGATTAAACCCTCATAAGTGCATCTTTTGCATGAAATCGGGTCATTTGTTAGGATTTATCGTTTCGAAAGAGGGTATAAGAGTCGACCCTTTGAATGTTGAGGCAATACTTCAGTTGTCTCCCCCGTGAAATATTCGTCATCTTCAGTGTTTGCAAGGCATGGAAAACTTCCTACGAAGATTTGTTGTCAATTTTGCCAATTTGACTAGAGGTTTCATGCATCTCCTGAAGAAGGATACTCCCTTTGAATGGGATGAGCGAGCCCAGGAGTCCTTCGATGCGCTTAAGCGAGCCCTAGCATCGGCCCCGGTAATTAGTCCTCCAGATTATAGCCGTGATTTCCTATTATATGCAGCCACGTATTTAGAGACGATTGGTATGGTTTTGGTTCAAGAGGATGAGGAGCTCCAGGAGCATGTCATATATTATCTGAGCCAAAACCTTATTGATGTAGAGATTCAGTATTCTCATGTCGAGAAGCTTGCCTTAGCTACCGTACATGCGGTGCAGCGTTTGAGACATTATATTCTCCTTCGCCAGACCTTGGTTGTTTCCCATGTCAATCCATTTCAATTCGTCCTCACACGTAGGATGATTGGGGGAAAATATAATAAATGGATTGTCATCCTGCAAGAGTTTGATCTCGAATTTGTTTCGGCAAAATCGAATAAATATTTAATCTTTGCAGAGCTCATATCGGATTTTCTGAGCGAGGCTGAGGAGTTGGTATGTGAAGATACGTTCATTGATGAACACATTTTCTTAATCTCAATGGCTGACCCATGGTACAGAGATATCATAGTATATCTGCAAACGCAGAGGACCCCTACTCACCTCTCAAGAGATGAATGACGACGATTACATCACGTCTCCAAGAACTACCTCATAGTGGACAATACTTTGTACCGCCGTGGAGTAGATTACCTTTTACGACGTTGTTTAACTCATGAAGAGGCTGAGGTAGTGCTTAATGATTGCCACGGAGGGGCGTGTGGTGGTCATTTATCTGGGATTTCTACTGCTCAAAAGATTTTGAGAGCGAGTTATTTCTAGCCGTCGATCTTCAAGGATTGTATTGAAGCGGTCAAGAGGTGCCACCCTTTCCAGTTGTTCACATGTAATATGTGCTCGAAGCCTGCCCCGTTACACCCTATTATCACCGTCGGTCCCTTCACCAAATGGGGGATCGATTTTATGAATTACAACCCAGCTTCGACTGGGATGCACCATCATATCATAGTGGCTGTTGATTACTTCACGAAATGGGCTGAGGCAATGCCTATAGTAAAATCCGACGGTGAGACAGCCGCTCACTTCGTATTCAACCAAATCATTTCTCGGTTCGGGATTCTAAGAGAGCTTGTCACTGAACATGGCTCGCACTTTCAGAACCGTATGATGGAAGAGTTGGCATCCAAGTTAGGGTATAAGAAAGAGCACTCCTCTTCTTACTATCCTCAAGCGAATGGACAGGTTGAAGCAGTGAATAAATCACTTAAGTCCATTCTCCAATGAACCATCGCACAAAGCAAGACGAATTGGCATATTATGTTATACCCTGCTTTGTGGGCATATCGAACCACGATAAAGACTGCCACTGGTTTTTCTCCATATCAGCTTGTGCATGGAGTGGAGTCGATATTGCCGGTTGAATGTGAGATTCCTTTGTTGAAGTTAGCCATGGAACTCTTACCAAACACTTCTCCTTTGGAGGAGCGTTTGGTTCACCTTGAGCAACTCAATGAGCAGCGTAGAGATGCCTTGGTGACTCTAGAGGTTAATAAGCATCACGTAAAGGCCCAATACGATAAGTCTGTCTGTCCGAGAGTGTTAAGTGAGGGAGACTTGGTCCTTTTGTGGGATCAATTTAAAGAACCCTTGGGGGCAGGGAAGTTCAATCCTATGTGGCGTGGTCCTTACGTGGTCAATCGTGTGTTAGAGAAGGGTGCCTATGAGTTAGTGGATTACGAAGGGACGGCCTTAGCGGAGCCTAGAAATGGGCTCTATCTCAAAAAATACCATGCATGATCTTTATCCAAGGCTACTTGTTGTATATTATTGTACAGCTTTTTTGCATAGTTAGGTCTTGTTTATCGTGATCGGGTTTGTGATTAGTTTCCATTTCTTGTGGCAGATGTCAATGGAATATTCCACCTACATAGGATTCGTGAATGGTGCAAGCCATCACACTCAACACTCAGCCTCAGTTGCTTGGGTGATTTATACTCCTATGGGTCATGTACTGTCTTCAGGAGGTGTGTGTCTACAGCCATCTTCCAACAATGTTGCTGAATATAGTGCCGTTATCGAGCTTCTACGGGATGCCATTTCACATGGTGTTCTCTCTCTTGAGGTACGTCTTGATTCAGAGTTAGTAGTGTCACAGTTCAATGGTTTGTACCATGTTAGAGATCCGACGTTATTGAGGAGATTCTTACGTGTGAGATTGTTAGAACGGCAATTTGAGAGTATAACATATATACACATTCCAAGAAATTATAATCAAATTGTTGACTCATATGTTAACTATGTGTTAGATTGGAATTTGTTTCATTCATCATAAATTAATCATAAACACAATTTTTACACATGTAAATAAATAAACCGATCACCATAAAAAAAAATTATATATCAAGAATGTGGTAATACATAGTGTCATAATACAAAATTGGGGCTTTGAAATCCACCATCATATACACGGTAGTACAAAATAGATACACTCCCAGGTGTCTAGTCCTGTGGGGGTGGAAGAGGGTTGTGATCATGATATGTCACCACAGCTCTAGCTAGCCGCTAGAATAAACACACCCATGCGCGTGGTACACCCACCACCTTTCTCTGCATAGCCTCGGGAAAGTCCTCGACTTGCACCATGGGAATCCTGTGAGTAAGTCACACGAATTTGGTATGGATGCTTTGGAGCATTCGCTCCGCATCCACATCGGTGATATCGTCTCCTCTTCCCCTCCGTCTATGACGTGGGAAGCCCTCTGGTCACTGTGGTCCCACATCTGCACATGAATGGTATATGTCATTATGTATTGTCACCCAAAACCATGTCTTTTTGATTCCATTAATCAAGAAAACACAAAAAAATTAAATAATTCAAAAAATTTTAAAAAAAAAGAGTAAGGGTCGAGATTCGTTACCTATGTCTCCATATGATGATCCTGGTGGTAATGGCATGTCCGGATCTCCTCGGAAATCTATCCCTGCATAAGGGTAGTCCTCTATGGCAACAATTTGTCGTCGCCACCATGGAAAAAATTCTGCTGGATAAGGGTTGGCCACCCTACCACCCCCAGTCTACGCATCGCGTCTTCCCAACGTCGTTGGGCCGAATCTCGAACCCCGTGGAGAGGAACATCCACTCTAGGGCTCAATCCTGGAACAGGTTCGAAGAAAAACATGCTCAAGATGTTGCTGAACCTGAAGTTCCATATCCTACCTGCCTTGCACTCACTGAGCTGATGTTTCATGTTGCTTAGTAGTGAAGTACTCTAGTCGTAGATGGTCGGTGTCATACACTCCACTGCATAGAACATCAGTGGCCGAGAGGCCTGATGGAGTGATGCTAAGCTTGCTATCCTGCCCAGCATCAGTAGTATGGACTTTAGGCCCAGCACTTGTATAGTGTTGGTGGGAACTTGGCTCCCCACCTTCTTCATCTCTGGGTAGCAGTACACCGCTATGTACTCATCGATAGTAAGCCCATGACCTGGCCATCCTCGGGCACGAAGGTTCACCATCTCCCCTCGTCTAGATAGACCTGTGATAAAGTAGATATCCTCCACCTCAATGGTGAGGGACATGCCGTCTATGCGGAAGGACTCTGAGTCTGGATCCCAATAGTCTACCAGCATCTGTAGCAGTTCTGGATTGGCCCTCAAGCCACCTAGGCACCAAAACTTGTAGAGTCCACATCTTCTTAGAGATTCTTGAGCCATTTTGTCAGCCCTTACTGCTTCCTCTACTTCACCATGCTCATGTTATCGCCACTCTAGCACCATCCTGCATGAGAAATTGACCAAATGTCCATTAGATTCTTGTAAATCCTTTTGCTCGGCGTCATACGCGGCTATTTTGCAAACAGCCGCGTATGTATGCGGTTTCCAGCCCCTTTTCCGCGTATAGCTAGCCCTATATGCAGAAAAAGCCTCGATACCCATGTGGGCCGCAGTGCTCATGTAAAATTGGCCTTTAAAACCTCATTTGACCATGAAAACTTGTAAAAATTGTATTGAAATGCAAGCAGAGAACATGAGTAAATACCTAGAAGAAACGGTTGTGAATTTCGCCGGCTGGATCTCCTGGAATTTGCAGTTGAAAATCAGAGCTCCAATGGGTAAAAGTTTCAAATGATTTCTATTTTTTACTATTTATAGAAAAAAATTTAAATATTTGAAAATTTTTACCCCCTTTCCTATAGTTTTGACCGTTTCTAACCATTTTGGACCGTTTCTGACATAAAATGTGATGTAGAAGACCGTTTTCAGCACCGTTTCAGCCTTTGGATTAACCCATTCGTACTGATCTCAGGTATAACATCTACACTGGCATATAGGTTAGGTTCACCACCATTTGCATTTCGCATGACCTTATGACCATGTCACTATATCCTTAGGTACGAACCCACTCTATTATGTCACGGAACCTTCTTGCTGCTATAGAAGTGGCATGATATGAGTGGTAGAGCCTCACCTTACATGGGTACCCTAGTTAGCGCCTTATTTGCATTTTGGTGCCCATGCCGATGTTTCCCCCTTTAGGGTGTGGGAGTCCGTTGTATAGTATTGCCATGACATTTAGCAAGAGCCTCATACTCCTCTTGATCTCAATGGGTTCCTTATATATATTTTCAAAGGGATACTGAAAGGTCAAATCCATGCGATCTCAAGGCATATGGAAGTCTAGGAGTCATATGAGTCGGATCCAAGTCAAGGAACGCTCCAAAAGGATTTGGATTATGTACACGTCCCGATGTACGCGACTATAGAGGGAATATCCGCGTATGTACGTGGTTATCGGGGGAAAAGCAGCATAGATCACTTTTCTTATGTTTTTAGGGATGGTCAAGGATACATCAAAAGACAAAAAGTGGTCCATATGGGCTAATGAGTCTGCAGTAGGACAAGGGAAGGCCATACAATGTGTGATTCACCTAGTGTGGTGAAATCCGATATAACACTTAACTGACTGGTAAGTGTATTAAACTCATTTAAATGGTCAAGAACAGATCCACTTTCTGACATCTTCATATTAAATAAACGCTTCATTAAAAATACCTTGTTAGAAGCCGAGGGTTTTTCATAGAGCTTACTCAATGCGCTCATCACACCCTCTGTTGTTATTTATTTCGAACTATTTAAGGCTACTGACGAAGCCAGGCACAGCCGTATTGTTCCTAGTGCCTTTTTGTTAAGAACCTCCCATTCTTCATCCTTCATAGCCACTGGTTGTTTTGCTTTTCCACCCAACAGCAGGTACAGATCTTTCTGGTACAGATAGTCCTCCATTTGCATCTTCCATAACTGATAGTTTTGGCTATTAAATTTATCGACCCTAAACTTTCCTTCTTCCACCATTGCTCCCACTCGAACCAGGAACCCTTCTTTCCTGCGAGTTTACAAACCAAATAGACCTTTTGGCTCTGATACCAATTGTTAGAAAAATAGGACCGCAGAGCAATAACAATTATACAGTTAAATCAATAAAAAAGATGCAAAAACACATTAAACATTACAAAGAGACATAGATATAACGTGGTTCACCCAAATGATGGGCTACTTCCACAAACAAATTTGCCAGTCCTTTTATTTTAGTCCAGAAAGACGAAGGGATACGCCCTGCAGCAAAACCGCTGCACTTCCTCTTCACGCTCTCACAGTCTCTCTTCCAGCACAATACAATGCCCACATCCAGTACAATATAGTACTCACATCCAGTACAATACTGTACTCACATCCAGTACCATACAATACTCACATCCAGTACAATACAGTACTCGGTACAATTACAATGGAGCCTCCTCAAGCCTTATAAAGGCTTAATCACATGCAATACCATGGGACAATACCATGGGATACAACAAACCATGTTCCCAAACCATGTGCTAGACCTAACCACCTTTGACTCGATCTCAATTCAAGGTTAACCCTAACAACAAGGATGTACACATAGTGATCATAGTTTTTGGTTTCAAGAAAACATTACAGAGGCCAATGAATGCACACACACACATCAATTAAAAACTTATTGGCATTGCATGATCCAGATGAACCAATACCATCACAAAACCCAAATATTCTTTCTGGTTTTATCAGTTCAGAATGAAAAACATGGTTTCTATGTATGCGCGTTCAGGAAAATGATTGACAGACAGGGAAATCGTGAAGGAGGAAACAAAACTGATAGGACAGGGAAAAAAAGAACATGAAGGATGAAACTTCGAGAGGTTTTCTATGTGATTATGTGTGCTGAATGAAAACAAATGAATGAATGGATCCATGATCCATCAACAAAACATCCTGTCTTTTTTTCCAAAACGTGAGGGAAGGTGAAACATGAACGCATGAGGGAATGGCATGCATTTTTTTGGGTGTTTTTCTTTCCCATGCAATAAAAAACATGAATTTCAGAAATTTTGCTCTACCCATTTCGAATTTCTTCCAAAACTCTTCCCATTCCCACCAAACGGCTCAAGGTTAAACATCCCCCCCCTTATCCTTAGGAAAATCAGGCCCCCATCTCTTTAACTTTTGCGGTGCATAGCTGGTTGTAGGTTTTTAATTAATTTTTATTTTACATGACGTCTGAAGCATACCATGCCTAGCTAGCACATAGACCATCGGTGTTGATTCTAACCACCGAACACAAACAAAAAACCAATGGCAGGGCCTTGGCCTTGAGCTTCTTGCCATGATTTAATAAAATATTCACATCATTTGAAATTTAATATCACGACATCAAAAACTGAGGTGTTACAAAAGCATTAACAGAGGACAATTCTATCAATAGTTGCATCAGTGAGGAGAATTTAGTCAGTGACTCCAATATAATTCCAGTACTCAAGAATTCAAAAAACATTCTAGTTGAGATAGATCTGGGAACAACACTGAACATTAATATGAATCTCACTCCTGATGAACTGGAACGTCTGATCACTCTTTCACCTATCCTTGGGGTACCTTTGCATATAGGGTACTTCCCTTCGGTTTTCATGATGCACCTGCCACCTTTTCGAGAGCCATGATTGGGATCTTTTCTGAGATGGTTAATGATAGCATAGAAATTTTTAGGGACAACTTTACCCCATATGGCAGTGACTTTGAGGAAGAACTAAAAAAATTAGAAAAGGTTTTAGTACGCTGTGAACAAACCCAACTATCTTTGAGCATTGAAAAGTGCCATATGATGATGAGTGAGGGTGTATTTTTGGGGCACTTCATCTTTGTTGATGGTATCTAGGTAGATCCATCCAAAATCAGGGTAATTGAAAACATACCTACTCTTGGAACAAAAAAATAGGTACGTAGCTTCTTAGGGCATGCTGGTTATTACAAAAGATTTATAGAAAAATTTTCCAAGCTAGCTTTTCATTTATTTACTTTGTTGATGAAGGATGTACATTTCGATTGGAATGATGCATGTCAAATAGCATTGAATGAACTTAAGAAGAGGTTGTATATGAATCCTATCTTATGGGGGGGAAATTGGGATCTGCCTTTCCACATTTCCTTAGATGCCTCTGACACTGCCATTGGAGCAGTGTTGGGACAGCAGCAAGGTCATGCCCCATATGCAATTTACTATATCAGTAAAAACTTGGCCCCTGCTGAACTCAATTACACTGTTACAGAAAAGGAATTTCTAGCCATTTTCTATTCCAGCAATAAATTCAGACACTATATTACTAGATACCCCACTTTTGTGCACATTGACCATTCATCCATTAAGTACTTAATGAACAAACATGTCACAAATGATAGAGTAACTAGATGGTTGTTATTTTTATAGGAATTTGACATTACGATTATTGACAGACCTCGAAAGGAAAATGTTGTTGCTGACTTTTTATCTTGACTTACTAACAGTAATGACAACTTGTCAATTGAATATTCCTTCATGGATGAACATTTGTTTGTAGTTTCGGCTCATTCCCCTTGGTACACAGATGTTGTTAACTATTTGGCTACAAGAAACGATTCCCACACATTTTTCAAAGAGAGAGAAAACAAAAATTATTCAACAAAGTGTCAGGTACTGCTAAATAGATGGGCATCTTTTCTACACAGGTCTTGATCTTGATATTAGAAGATGTGTAAGGGAGGATGAAATTTTTTGTGTCTTGAAGGCTTGTCAATATGAGCCCTGTAGGGGACATTTTTCTAACAAACGAATAGGTCATAAGGTATTACGAATGGGCTATTATTGGCCAACATTTTTTAGGGATACAAAGAAGTATGTTCATGCTTGTGATATGTTGGAGCAGGACCCCGCAGCTACAGAAGAAGCTGCTAATTTTGGCAGAAAGAGAGAAGTTTAGCGGAAAAAGGACAGGGCAGAGCTACGACGGTGTAGCACATTTCCAGCTGGAGAGCAGAGCCGGAAACCACGACTTTTGGGATAGAAAAGTCAAGAAGACAACGGTACCAGAGAGGCTGAGAGAAGAAAGCTCAACCACTGCATTGAAGGCAGCGGCGGAAGACAGGAGGGATCAGCAACCCTCATAAAGAAGAAGGAGCAACGAGGCTCAAGCATTGAAGGCGAAGGACAGAAAGAGAAGCGGTGCATAGTACCCATGGTCAGTACCGGGAAGCATGGAAGACTGCAGAGAGCTGCGGTGTGACGGGAAGCGGCTACCTCAAGGACAGAGAGGACCGACTGTCACTGTTTAGGGTATGGGTTTACTGTTGGGACAGGCCCACAGTGTTGTAATGGCACGACCTTCGGGCTGCCTATAAAAGCTTGCATTTTTGTATTGTAAAGGGTTGGTTGGGTAGCTAATCAATCAGTAGATAGTCGATCAGTTGATAGTCTTGTAGATTCATAAATCAGTCAGACAGACTGCGTTGTAACGATCCAGACACATAGCTGTCTGTGAGTCATTTTGAGTCTGTAGGTAGTCATTTGCAGAGAGAGAACTAAGAGGGAAGATATATATAGAGAGAAGATCAGAGATCTAGGAGAAACTTTGCGCTGCAAGAGCAGAGCAACAAACTGTGCCAACTTCCCTCAAAATATATAATAGAAGCACAGTTTGGTGGACGTAGCTCCCAGCCCGGGGGTGAACCACGTTAAACCTGCGTGTTATGTGTTGAATGGATGTGATTGTATTTGCTTATTGTTGCTAATATTATGCATGTAATGATAGTAGCAGTAGGCAAATGTATGTGTTGTTCCGTTCATAATATTGCAAAAGATTAAGGATAGATCGAAGTATTGCAGTAGGTTGTTTAAGGATTATTTCACGTCTGTCACTAATTACCAGTTATTCATAATAGAATCCTGAAAAGCAGAGTGTCGCACATTGGCGCAATCAACGTTAAGAGCGTAAAGTCGCAGTGGTAAGGTATCGCGGGGAAGCGATATCGCATCGGCAGAGGAGCTACGATGCGAGATGCTGCGAGCTGAGGGCTTAGTGTTGAGGAAAGGATAGGTGTTCCGCGGTGCGCAGAGAAGTGGTAAGGAGTGGGAAGCTGCGAGTAAGTGGAAGTTGTGCGACGCGAGAGGAATCCGAGCAGCCGGTGCGAGGTTGAGCATCGCTCGGGTGAAAGTGCCGCGAGTAGAAGGGGGCGTGCGATGCGCAGAGCTAGTTGACTTAGTGGCGCATAGGAGAAAAGGGGAAAGAAGTAGGATGAACAGAACCTGGTCCAAGACACTTGAGTCTTGGCCAACCCATTAGATTCACTTCGGGTGAGACCTCAGATCGCTTTGCGGTCTGTTGCCGGAAGGGCCAGTGAGTTTGGGGTATTGTTGATTAATTATAGTAAACCCGGGTCTGCCCATGCAATCAACAAATGGTTTCGTTGCCGGTTTAAACGACTGGGAGTCCATGTTCTGTTGGCATCCTACGCGAGAATAATTTCACCAGTGGTTGGATTCAGACTTAACGGAGTTCGCCAAGAAAGAGAACAAAAGTCCGAAACTAAGCACAGAGGCCTGGCTAGAGAAGCACATCGCTTCAGACATACACGCTATATTTTTTGTCACCTACGGAAATGATCTTTTCGATTGGTTATCCAAGTTGACAGATAGCAACACCTTCAAGAAGAAGAGAAACATCGTCTGGACACCGGAGTTGATTCAGACCATACAGAACCTGGACAACCCGATTACGAGAGCAGTGGACTTCTGGCTCACCAGTGTGCTAGAAGGCTACGTCACAGAGTTTACAGTTGACCAAAGAAAGAGCTTCAGTGCCGCCAAACGATACTTCTTCAAAGGATATCGCGGTAAGTACCGAAGATCTCTAAACTTGTCCCTTAATAGGTTGCTGTATGAAAAAGGAACAATGGATCTAGTCTCAGACGAATGAGTAAACCTAGTAATGTCACAAGATTTTGAAAGTGATTTAGATGACATTGGACGGACACGGAGTGGAAAGAAGTATAAAGTAGCATCTAGTTCTGATATATTTGAAGACAGTTCAAAAAGTACTAGACAGCAGAGCCCTAACACCACTGAGGAACCAGAGGGGGGTATCCCTTACCACCCCTATACTCCACAAAAGCAGACAGGGACTCAGAATAATCCCATAGGCACTCCATCTAGTAGCTCACAGTCAGTACCTACTTCCGCCACAGCACCCTCACCTACACCGCTGATTGGTAGTACTCCAGTCAATCAGAACCCACCACAGAGAAATAGAATGGGAGATGACATGAAGCTACCTATCTTCAAAGGTACAGGAGCTGAAGACCCGGAACAACACTGGTTCCTATGCGAAGCTATGTGTACCATTAAAACAATCAACGATGATAACCTTAAACTTGTACAGTTGGTTACCACGCTCAGAGACAGAGCCTTAACATGGTACATAAAATATACTACACTACCTAAAACGCTCGCCCAGGTCAAGAACGCCATGATTAAAGAGTTCAAGAAACCTAAATCCGAGTCTCAGTGCATTACAGAGCTTAAAGATATTAAACAATTACCATCAGAGTCAGTATGGTATTTTGACCAGAAATTCAAAGCTCTTATAGATCAAGTAAGTTTTGACTTTGCGCCGGAGCAGCATAAAGAATGGTTTATTGCAGCGCTGCTCCCCCAAATCAGACTGCCACTAATGCAACAGAAACTCACTACTCAAGATGAGGCGCTAGAGATGGCAATGAAACTAGAGGCTTCCCCTCTAGCAGAAACCAGTACAGGGATGACAACTCTACAGACCCAGTTGGCCAACCTCACCTTATAGATACATGAACTTAAAAAAGGGAAAGAGGCTATGTAAGACATATGGTGCATCAAGTGCAGAGAGCAGGGCCACAGTAAAGACAACTGTCCAGTCTTTGCAGAATATTTAGCGTCAGGGGCTCCTAACCCCTTACCACGAGCACGGGGGCCATGGTGTGAAATATGTAGAACTCAAGGACATCCACCTCAGCAATGTCCTTTGCTTCAAAAGTATGTCCAGACACCCAAAAATCTCTATTGTATTTTCTGTAAATCCGTCGGGCATGACCCACAAGATTGCCGAGCGTATGATCTCCTGTGAGAAAGAACACAGGATGTATACCGAGTCCAAGCAGACGCACAGGGTCCAGCAGCAGGGACACAGTCGGCTCAGCCGTATGGAGGCCGAGGAGGAGGATTCAGAGGACGAGGCCGAGGAGGAGGCTTCACAAGAGAAGGAGGTTTTGGTCAAGGTTGTGGACCAGTCACTTGTTATAATTGTGGAACTGTCGGAAACTATGCT
Source organism: Pseudotsuga menziesii (assembly GCA_001517045.1). NCBI lineage: Eukaryota > Viridiplantae > Streptophyta > Pinopsida > Pinales > Pinaceae > Pseudotsuga > Pseudotsuga menziesii. Next base: position 17,052 of record LPNX010606407.1, read on the forward strand.
CGGGATTGCCAGAACGCCACTACTACTTTTAATTACTGCAAATCCTACGATCATACCATAGAAGAGTGCCCCGTCCTGATAGCTAAGATCAGAGATCCTAAGCCAGTTGCACACCAGAATATCCAGCTCATTGCTGCTGAGCCTAGGGAACCAGAACCAGCAGTTAACATTGTGACACGGAGTGGTGTTTCCACCAGTGGCGCATCGCAGGAGACCAGACAAAACACAAGCCAGGAGTGGGTGCGCAGAGCCCCTACTAAAGCGACTGCACTCAACCTACAAAAAAATAAGGAGACCTTTCATGAAGCTAAGGCTTCCTTTGAGGAAACTCCACTAGCAGAACCACAGGTACCGCCGTCTAGGGGCGTACCGCAGCAAGTACCTTGTA
>LPNX010606416.1:9254-24254 GCA_001517045.1 Pseudotsuga menziesii
GGCTGCACAGTTGATAGCTTCATCCCAGTACTTTGGTGGCAAATTTTTGGCCTCCATCATGCATGTTGCCATCTCCTTCAGTGATCTGTTCTTCCTCTCAGCAACACCATTTTGTTGTGGTGTGTAGGGGATAGAATGGTGCATCTGAATACCTGCATCTGCACAATAATTAATAAACTTAGACTTGACATACTCACCACCATTGTCAGATATGAGGACCTTGAGTTTCCTCCCAGACTGGTTTTCAACCAAAGCCTTAAAGACTTTGAAGAGGCCAAAACATTCAAACTTGTGTTTCAAGAAGTAAACCCAGCAATACCTAGAAAAGTCATCTATGAAATTCAATGCATATTTGGCCTGAATCATGGACATATGAGGGAATGGGCTAGCAACATCACTATGGATCAGCTCGAGGGGTGCAGAGGTTCTCTCATGACTAGATCTCTCAAATTTATGCTCTGGGTGTTTTCCTAGGATACAACCTTGGCAGACTCCTTTGGAAAATTTTATCTTGGGAAACCCTATGACCATCTCTTTTTCACTAAGATCAGAAAGATACTTGTAATTTAGGTGGCCAAATCTTTCATGCCAAAGCTTGCTTGCTTCATTAGCATGAATCAGAAGAGCAGAGGGGCTTGAGTAGGGTAGGAAGTGTGAGAACATGTATACCTTCTGAGCATGATTCGCAACTCCTTTTGCAATGACTTTACCAGTTGAGATCTCTGTAATATCAACTTCATCGAGGGAGAATATGACCTTCTTTGGAGACCCAGTGTGAGTCATCTGGTACACTGATAAGAGGTTGGAGGCAAGACAAGGAACATACAACACATTGCTGAACTGACCATGATCAAGATCAATCCTCCCTTTGCCCAAAATTTTAGTGAGAGAGTCATCTCCCAGTAATATAGGTGGTACTTTTGACATGTCAAGTGAGTAGAATGCCTCCTTGGTCAAAACCATGTGTCTTGAAGCTCCAGAATCAATGATAAAACTGGGTGAGCTTGATGTGCCAGCAACCAATGCATGAAATCTCACTCTGTCATCTGAACTTGATCCTACTTCTCTCTTCTTTGAGTTGTCTGGAAGGGAGATGCCATTCTTCTCCAAGATTTGGGTCAGCATGTCTATTTGCTTCTTCATATAAGAGCTTTCAGTGTGATTTCCCTTATTGCAATATGCGCACTTGCTCATTTCTCCTTTGTTTTTCTTCTTCTGGTAATTCTTCTTGGAACCTTGTGGCTCCTCCGGAGACTTGTTCTTATCTCTCTTTTGCTCAGGTGGATTTTTAGCTTTCTTTTTGCTTTTTGAATCCACCCTCAAATCTCCAGCAACAAGAGCTTGGTCTTTGGATGGTTTGATGGTGCCCATCATCACCAACTTGTACTGTTCTTGTGTGAGAGATTCCATGAAATCTGCAAGGCTAGGCATCTTCCAGGTTCGAGCTGTCAACTTTGTGGCATAGAAGGTCGAAACAAACACTGAATAGTCAGGGCCAAGCTTCAAGAGAATGGCCAATACCAGCTGATCATCTTTCTTTTCGATCCCACATTGTTTTAGCTGCAAAACAAGTGCTTTGAACTTGGAGAAATAGAGTTGCAGTGATTCAAAGCTATTGGGACTCAGGGAGATCAGTTCATTTTCGATTTGATGTCCCTTCATCTCATCTTTATTTCCAAAAATATCAGTAAGCTTCTCCCATACTTCATTCGGTGATGTCAATCCATCAAGATGGAAAATGAGGTCTCTAGAAATACTCAGACACAAGAGACCATAGGCCTCATCCCTCCTATTGTGCCATTTTATCTTCTCTCCAGCTGCATTGGGCTCTGATTCTGATGCCATAGTCACCCTGTAGAGGCCTTTTTCTCTCAAAAGTATCTTCATCTCTGCTTTCCATTCAAAGAAGTTGAAGGGAGTCAAGATGATCTTCTGCAATTGATCCATAGCTTAGAAATTGTCCCAGCTGTCAGTAGAAGGCTCCCAGTCACTGATGTCGAACCTGCAAAACAATTTTGAAGGAGAGAAATCGATCTACAATGGCTCTAATACCATGTGGAAATTGAACCCAGTGATAGATTAATTTTACTCACAACAATTATCAATTGAACATGCAAAATCACTCACAAAAGATACTGAATAATGAGCTGAACACTAAATTGTATTGAATAAGTGTACAATAGCCAAACCTATAACATAATAGGTTGTTGCATTAAATAATTGCATAAGGGATTCGAATGCATGAGGAGAAATTTGATTCTAGCATAAAACAGGCTTACTAAAATTAAGCAAATCCCCCATAGGTGCAAAAAGTTGTTTCCAAATCAGTCATGGAGCTCATGAATTCGAAAAAGCACTTAGGAAAGCTAAAGAGTGATGGAATGGCAACTCATACATTCTTTTCCAAGGAGAAAAGAGTGGAGGATGTGGAGGACAAAAAACTAGTTAACCTCACCTAGTCAAACTTTCCCAATTGCCTTAAAGCACTGAAAAAGCAAGCAATAAAGCAGAAAAAATAGAAGGGTGCTTAGGAGGCTAGGAATAAAGAATATTTGATTCCTTGAGGTTTCCCAAGCACTACATGAGTCAAATAAGGCAATTTTTACCACTATGGATAGGTAAATGACAACTTGCATAAGGTGGGACACATGTACTAGGCAAATAAGACAAAAATGATTAATTTAATGTCTAAGGTAGGTAACTATGGGTTGATTATTCTAACACAAGCAGTGGAACATACCTATTCTTAATGCAAGGATACATGTGTAGGATAGTGACACTCGGGGGAAAATCCCCTCCCGGTAAAAATAGGGAATCAAGCTGCAAAGGATATACAAAATGGCTCTGCATGGCTAGTCATGAGAGAAGCTTGGGCTATATGGCTGAAACTCAATGTCAGGGAAGCTAGTGTAAGGCTCAATAAGGCAAGCAAAGTTCATGATAATGCAATTACAACTTGACATAAGGGAGTCCTGAGGGAAATAAGCCAGCAAAAGATAAAGAGGAGTATCGGGCTCTTTCGAAATGTCATGGCAATACGTTACAACGGACTCCCACCCCCTAAGGGACAAAATGTCAACATGGGCACCAAATGCAAATAAGGAGCTAACTAGGGTACCCATGTATGGTTGAGCTCTATGACTCATATCATGCCACTTCTAAAAAAACAAGAAGGTTCCATGATATGATAGAGTGGGTTCGTACCTAAGGATATAATGAAACGGTCATAAGGTCATGAAAAATGAAAATGATGATGAAACCTAACCTATATGTAAGTTTAGACATGATACCTGAAATCGGCACAAACAGGTCAATCCAACGGCAGAAACGGCACTCAAAAAGGTCTCCTACATCATAAATTAGTCCAAAAACGGTCCAAAATGATTAGAAATGGTCCAAACTATAGGAAAGGGGGTAAAAATTTTCAAAAATTTGAAAATTTTCTATAAATAGTAAAAAATTCAAAATATTATAAAACATTTGAAATTTTTACCCATTTGAGCTCAGAACTTCAATAGCAAATTCCAGGAGATCCAGCCGGCAGAATCCACTACCGTTTTTTCTAGGTACTTACTCATGCTCCATCTTTCATTTTGATGCAATTTTTGTCAAATTCCATGGTGTTTTAGGATTTCTAGGCCATTCTAAAATAGGTGCTACAGCCCACGCAAATATTGAGGGTTTTTCCGCATATAGGGCTGGATATACATGAAAAATGCCCTCACAGTCGCGTACATACGTGGTTGTTTGGAAAACAATCACATATGCGGACACGCTTAAGGTTTTTTAAGTGTTCTAATGGGAAAAATACAAATTTTTTGTGTAGGATGGTCCTAGAATGGAGAGAACATGAACATGGTGATGTAGAAAAGGTAGTAAGGGCTGATCTAATGGCTCAACAAGCATTACATGCATGTGGGCTCTACAAATTTTGGTGTCTTGGTGGCTTAATGGCCAAACCAAGACTGTTGTAGATGTTGGTGGACTACTAGGATCCAGACTTAGAGTCATTCTAGATAGATGGCATGTCCCTCACCATAGAGCTGGAGGACATATACTTTATTACTGGACTTTCTCGACGGGGAGAAGTAGTGAACCTACGTTCTCGTGGGCCCAGAGTTGTCCTGACTATAGATGAGTACATTGCGGTGTACTGCTATCCAGACACAGAGAAGGTGGGGAGTCAGATCCCAACTAACTCCATATAGGTGCTAGGCCTAAAGGCCATCCTACTGAAACTGGGCAGGATAGTAGGCTTGGATTCACTCCACCAAGCCTCGCAACCTCTGATTTTCTATGCAGTGGAGTGCATGAGACCCATGCTATACGATTGGAGCACTATGCTACTAGGAAACATGAAACATCAGCTCAGTGAGTGCAAGATGGGCAGAGTGCGAAACTTCAGTTTCAACAGCATACTGAGCACATTTTTCTTCAAGCATGTTCCAGGATTGAGCCCTAGAGTTGACGTTCCTCTACATGGGGTTCGAGATCTGGCCCAACGGCGTTGGGAGGATGCAATGCGCAGATTGGGTGGAGGTATGGTGTCCAACACCTATCCAGCTGAGTTCTTTTCATGGTGGCGATGACAGATAGTTGCCATCAATGACTACCACTATGTGGGGATAGATTTTCGGGGGGACCCGGACATGCTGCTACCACCAGGATCGGCATATGGTGACATAGGTAATGAATCTCGACCCTCTCTTTAAAATTTTTGAGTTATTTAATTTTTTTGTGTTTTCTAATTATGTGGAATCAAAAGACATGTTTTTGGGTGACAATACATAGTGACATCTACGATTTGCATGTAGATGTGGGACCACGGCAGCCTGAAAGCTTCCCTCATCATAAACGAAGGGGAAGAGGAGATGATATCATGGGTGTGGATGCAGAGCGGATGTTCCAAAGCATTCATACCAACTTCATGAGGCTGACACATAGAGTTCCCATGGCATAAGTCGAGGACTTGCCTGAGGCCATGTAGCGCCAGGTGGTGGGTGTACCACGAGCATGGGTGTGTCTATTTCGATGGCTAGCTAGAGCCGTAGTGACATTCCTATACTCGAATTATTCGGTGTAGGAAGAATCCAAGGATCTTCCATATGACTCGTGCGAAAAGACACCGATCTTATACATGTCGAAGCCTCACCGAAACTAGATCCTATCATAAGGATAGGTGCAGGACAACTAAAACTTTCCATGAGGGATGGATACATGCCTACACCCACACTCCTAGTTTCTAGCTGACAGTGCTCTACAATCAGGATCGAAGCTCCTGAAGATGCGGTAACTGATAGATTCTTGAATGACATTTGATCAATCGTAACTATCTTCCCATTAAATGGAAAGCATACAACGCGAAATAGGGAAGAAGCTATGGCTTGCATACTATACATCCAATTCCTACCCAACAAGAGATTGTAGTCAAGGGGCGCATCAACCACCTCGACCTCTATTGCAATGGTCTTCCCTCCCAAACGGACCTTAAGGGAAGGGATAATCCCGTGCAACCTAAACAATCTCCCATCAAACGCAGTTAACATGGTCGTAGACTTAGACAACTCAGGGGAACCTAAACCCTTCCAAGAGGATAAAGACATCACAAAAGCAGCAGCACCTTTGTCAATCACAGTGCACTTGATAGTCATGTTATGACATTCTATGTGAATCAAAAGAGACACATAGTAAGGCAAGAGAGGCTAAAGCCTGCGGTTTCAAATTTAATCACGGAGGAATAATTATCATCATTCACACCAAGGGAGAAAAGCAAATCCTTCCTTTGCGAAGGACAACTCTGAAGTACTTCTAGTGCAGACATCACACAAGGAGTGTGGCCCAAATCCTTGACAACAAAATAGTTCTAGGTGGCTCAGGCATTAGGATTATGCCCCAAAGGATTAAGGAATCCCTTAGGAATGCAAGGTGCAGCTTCAAGTTTATCCACAAGTTTTTCAATACGTAAAGGAGTCCTTGGTGGATCAGGTTCCTTTCTTGGGTTGGGTTGTGATGAACCATAGTCCTTCGCATGGGTCACAACTTTTGCAGCATGTACCATGTTAATGCAACCACGACCACTACCCTCCAGTGGATCTTGATCACCACTAGACTGATCATGGGTCCTCGAGTTCATATTTTGATTGTGAGGTAAATGGTTAGTCAACACAGTTGGGCCCTATGCTAAGAATCTCGAGGCTTCATCGATACGAGAGCACAAGTAAGACAGGTGATCTTCCTTACACAACTTGCAAGGAAACTTAACCTTACGTTTAGCTTGCTTGTCCCCCCCAGCATTACGGGTGTTCTTGTCACTATCATTAGCATTTTCATTCCTATTCCCACCCTTACGATTTTTCTTACCCTTCTTTTTATTCCACTTGGGCTACTAGTTACCCTTCTAATCCGACGATTGCACCGAAAGCACACTCACCATTTGGGCGGGTTGAGACAAAGCCATGGCTTGTCCCAAAGCAGATTGGTTGATTGACAATTGACTGACTTGTTTTGCAACCAAATCTATAGGTTTAGCACTCACACAACCAACAATGCCATCGGCATGTGGTCCAGGTTTAACTTTGGGGTCAAAACTAGAACACGGAGCATTGGGAATGATCTCATATAACAAACCAGAATGAGCATAAATCAAATCCAATTCCTGCACCCTAAAATTGTCTTGTTCCTCATTTTGCACTCTAGATGTAGAAACATCCTTCGCTATATATGGCAACAACGACTTAAGGAACCATTCGAGGAGGAATTTCTGCGGTATAAAGGCTTTAATCAACCTCTTTCGTCTACACCACTCTTGGATATGATCCGAGATATGTGTGGTTTTATCTTGCTAAAATGTCAACAAGAGCTCTGTACCAACATCATAATGCACTGGTATCTAGAAGTGGTTAATAAAATTCATCACTAGGTCATCGAACAAAGTGAATGCCCCCCTAGGTAGCTCTATATACCATTTCACAGTAGGCCCTGTAAGGGTGCGTTGAAATAGCCTTAAACAGATTGAGTCCTGATGTAAGGAATTCAAAGAGCACCATAGGTGAAAAGTAGTAACATGTTCGCTCGGATCCTTTCTGAGTTTTCCCTCGAATTTGGGTATGTCTGAGGGAAGCTTAGTAGGGACATCCGGTCAAGACGGGTCATGAGCTTCAGGATCATTTGTCAATCTCGACAAGTCAAGAAGATTCAGAATTGTGAGGAAAGGGAGCCTAGGATGATTAGGTCAATGGACTGCTCCCTGATAGTTCTGATTCATATAGGTCTAATTACCATAACCACCATGGCCTTGGCCATAGTGCCCTCCTCTCATTTGACCTGTATAGGGTGGCATGGAAGCACCATAGTGTGGTGTACCCTGACTATTTGAAGCTACAAAGCTGTAATTTGGAGAGTAAGCAGGTTGTTGATACCGACACCCATAAGGTGAAGAACCTTGTCCATACTATGTCCCATAATAGGGTCCATAAGTCATCCCATGAGATGTCCCATTAGATACTCCGTAAGTAGGAATATACGCTCCGGAAGTAGGAATATACATCCCGGAAGTAGGAATATACACCCCGAAAGTAATAATATGACCTCTAGAAGTATGAACATGACATCCTGAAACAACGGGCAATACTTGAACTTGAGACACAGCTGGTCAAGTAACCACAGTACGGACATGACTCGTAGCAACGTTCCAGCCTAGAAGACCACGTGAATGAGGTGGAGGGTGAACATTCAAATAACTAGGGATAGAGGATGAAGCGACATTTGTAATTATGTACGTGTTATTCCCTATAGTCACTTGTCTCGGATCTGGTATCCTAATAGGATCACTAACCCTAGACCTAGGAGGAATCTATGATGTAGCTTCCACCGCTGGGATGGAAGGTGCAATGTGACTTGTGCTCCCAAACCTATCCGCATGGTAAGGAATGACAGTGCCCCCAGGCATAGTGTTAGGCTCAAACTCAAACTCGACATGGAATGCCAAATCATGTGTGGGAAAACTAGATATACCATAACTACCATAACTAGTGCTCATGGGTTCAAAATGAGTCTCATCATCCTCCGGCAATCCATATCGATGATGCGTCAATGGGTATCAACCCTAGAGTAAGTAGGTCTATCATGAAAAGTTCCTATCTCAGAAATCACAGGACCTAACTTAGTCAAATCACATGAAGGATCATATTTAGGATTAAACTCCCCATCTTCCACATGAATGGGAGAAGGTGGTTTAGGAATACCTTCTATATGGTCTCCCATGGTGTGTGAATCAATGTGTGAAGTAGTCCGCCTGGACTGTCTATTTCTCTCACCCAAAGGAGGAGGAGATGTAGAAGGAAAAATTCCTACTAAACGACAAGAACGGCGAGGAGCCACACCCAAATCCATAATGACTCAAGAAACATAAAAGACTCTCTATCTATGCAAACCCTAGGCAAGCTAACGTGCATAGAGAAATCACCAATAAAATCTAATGCCAACCATAAGAAATCAAGGGTAGGATAAGTGATCTCTTGAATGAAGCAGGTATGTCTCGCCTAGGAGAGGCTTGAGACTCCCATACAAAACATGCGGAGGTACGTAGCCAATTATTGTGGCCCTCAGCTTCAACACATAAAGTGACTGTGTTGTTTGACCCCAACCTGGCCAGGACACCCATAGAATAACCCCTGTAGAGTACCCCCTCGATATCCTAGGTAAGGCCACTAAGGTCACCTCAATATAATCAATGCTTAGGTGGACAATCACAAGTGGGATTGACCATATGGGCAGGGTAGCAAAGCCTAAAACTCTCGAAAGAGCCCCCAGATACGAATACAATCCTGAAAATATCTCCAGTGCTACTCAGTTATGACTAGGGGTCATCCCAATCAATAATCGCTCACACTGTCTCATGCTTAACTCCCTTTTGAGAGGAGGATCTTGAGAAACACTGGTTATACCAAGGAATTTCACACACTCACTTGGACGGACACATACATGTTGTTGTTTAGTGGTCCTGGAGAATTTACTCACAATGAACTATTCCAAGACCCTAAAACCTAATCTTGTTGGTGAACCCTATCAAATAAAATAGTGTAGTTCATTTTAATTAAGCGTTGATTTTAATTGGATTTATTACTCAAAAGAGGTATATGGCCGTGCAACTAATGGCATTATGACACAACATGAAGCAAAATGCACACCTAACAATCAATGCAAATGCATTGTGTCCATGAAAAAAAGGGTATGCTACTACGTGAAATGCACAATTTTCTTCGAATGATAGGTGAAATATTTCCTATATGAAATCCTAACTAATACTCCAAATCAAATATAAAGCAAGTACTATGCAAAATGCAAGATGCAATGCATGATGATAAGCAAATATTTTTGGATTTTTTGAAATAAAAATGAGATATAAAAGCAAAATAATGGATCTGCAACCCCCAAAGTCTGCAAGCACACTAAAGCAGCACTCAAGCAAAGTACTAAGGTAAAATAAATCTAATGCACTAATCCCAAAACAAAAAATCAAAAAATGCAATGACAAGAACATTCTTCAAAAAAGAAATTTTACTGTAAAAAAACGTCTCTGGTCAGAAATAGAGGTGTATACAGACTCTAGCATTATCAAAGGAGACTCAGCAATAATCAAAATTCACCCAACAACCATCCAACTTCCTCTAGAAGGAAAAACTAAGGGCATACGTGACTATTCGCAGTAAACCCGAGTGTGTACGCAGAAATAGCAATGAAACCCGCGTATATACGCGACTGTGAGTTAAAAACTCATGTACAGGAAGAAAGGTGCATAAAAATAAAGGCAAATAGACAAGCTGAGACAAACTTCACACCAATCAGACACTACCAGGAAAGCATGCCCCCATACCTGACACAGAAACAAGAGAAAAAGAGCAATTCAAAGGCATTGAATGCCAATAGAAAACCCCCAAAGGACAACTACTAGAAACTCCCTAGCGGAGTCGCCAATTCTGTTACAGAGAGAAATTACTATGGCTTGGGGTACCACAACAGATATCCTGACTCCAGAAATCAATCCTTTCCAATATGCAATAGAAAACAAATATCTAACACTAAAGGATCAGACCTCGTACCTTATTCTGGACAGTTGAAGTAGATCCCCATTGACCTTTCCAACTTCAGCTTGAATTGATAAATAACTTTCTCAACAACAAGTAAACAAGACAAGCATACTATATATATTGGTGTTAGATATATTCTATCATATATAATCAACAATGTATAAACATTTAAAATCATCCATGGATAAAATATTCATTTAAACACACATTATTGGACAAGAAAAGATATTTATATTAATATAAAATCATAGATTACAATGGATACAACCTCTGTCGGCACGTCTGCGAATCGGAGAAACTGAATCCCCCACTTGGGCCTCCACCACCTCAATCCTCCATCTCTCGATCGTAAGCTCACAAGCAAAAGGCAAGCTTGGGAAGAACACAAAAGTGCTCCAAGGGACAAAGGGATGCAGACTCAAGCACAAGTTCCAGCAACAATGGACAATAGTTTCTTTGCTCTCACTTCTCTCATATGCCTTCAATGTATCAAAGATTTCCTTATATATCTTTTCAATGGGGTAATAAAAGGTCGAATCCAAGTGATCTCAAGGCATATGGAAGGCCAGGAATCAAGTGAGTCGGATCCATGTCAAGGAAAACTCCAAAAGGATTTGGATTTTGTACACATCCCAATGTACACGGTTTTAGGGCTCAAACCCATGTATATATGCGATAAGGGGTTTAAAATTTGCTTATAGCAATTTTCACATGTTTTTAGAGATGGTCTAGGAAACATCAAAGGACAAAAAATGGTCCAAGGGGTCGAAGGAGTTTGCAGAGGGACAGGGGAAGGCCATACAAGTGTGAATCACCTGGAGTGGTAAAATCAGCTATAAGAATAGCCTCAAATAAATTATAATATGGATTTATTTATGGGTGTTTGGGTCTATCAATGACCCATATAAACTTACAGAACTGGATTTGAGTGGATATAACTCATTTTATAGCAGAAATGGTAAAACTAGTGTTCTACCTAGGGTGCAAAATTAAGCATAGAATTCATAACAGATTGACTTCATTGCAGCAAATGGAATATGATGGGAATTAATACAACTTAAATAAACATATATAATCATTTATACTCCTTCCCATAACATTGTATTTCTCATTATTGTACTAGATTGATCAATTCCCCCCATTACAACGACAAATTGAGCTTTTCAGTAGAAATTGAGAAGGTAAACTTCAGGGACAGAATTATTTCAACATAATAAATATAAATTATATATTTTATCGGTTTTTATACATCAGATAGCATTTCATTTGTTGAGCATTACATAATGAGACTCTGAAATGGTGGGCAAGGGTTCCAATATATGACCAAAGAAAGGCTGAGAGTGTAGGTGAAGCATGGGCTTAACTAGAGCTCAACTTGCCTGAGATGGAGTCTGAAAAATATGTCTGATATGACCTTCAATAGAATAAAATCAAGTGCTTCATGCCTGTAAAGAGAAGAAATGGGGATGAATGAGTAGGAAGGGTGGGTTGGGGACTCATCTCCCAATTGTCTGAGGCGCATCACTTAGAAAGGCATGCTCACATAAGCATAGATCAATAAACACATCAACCAAACTATGTGAATGAGCTTGAATTGTTCTTTAATATAAATCTGGGTGATATTCCTAGCAAGTATATGCAATAGGTGACCTTTGAGATAAATTCAATACCTAAATCCCTAACCCTATCCAAGTCATGGGCCCTCCTTGAGAAAATTGGAATGTAGGGGCCATGTGGAGATGTTTCCCTATCCAAGTCATCCATCTGACTTAACAATTCACCCTCCTTAGTCAAATAGTTGCTACTTTTATCCCTTACATCTTTTACGCTTTCCCCTTCTTTTGAGACTAAGTCTCCAAAATAAAATTGTGCCCTCCTTTGTCAAAACTTTCCTGCTTTTGTTCTAAGAGCTTTTCTGAGTCTCCAAACAGAAACTGTGCCCTCCTTTGCCAAAACTTTCCTTCTTTTGTTATGAAAACTTTTGTCATAGAGATTCCACTTTCTTAATCTCCTCCCTTGGCAAGTTGTCTTGCCAATTGTGCCTGATATGGCAAGCTCAATTCCACATGTTATTCACATAATAAATATTAATGATAAATAAAAATTAAATATGTGCCTCAATAATTTTTATTTAGCAACATTCTCCTAGGATAATTAATTAATGCTTCATAAATAATATTTGTACAAAATTCCCTAGGTGAGGTAATTAATGCATCTTTGGACCCCCAATGTGTTGGGCATGGTCAATGCTTTTATGTCCAAAAATATGGGGACATGACACAAACCTATGGTTTCTAAATGAATTTGCAACTACTATTCAGAGATCTGGATGTAGGGAAGATTTGAGGATTCCTAAAGAACTTGGTATTCGAGAATATTTGGCATAATAATGGAAGGCATATACCAAGGAATTGGCACTAAGCACTATTAAACTGAGGCAAGGTAAGGACAATCTATTCTAGTCTAAAAACCCTTTGGACGGAACATAATGTGTAAAATAGGGTTACGCTTCTTTGTTTACTCAAGACATGCAAGTCAATCCATATTCAAGACTAGTGATGGCGGAACAATGTGGATTATTAAGGCTCCTTTTACCATCCAAACCTACACTCAAGGATATTCAAATCCTTGAACAAAGTGCAACCCTCGGGACAGCTTATAGGGTTGTATATTGTCGCTACAACTCTTCCTCCACTTTAGGTTGTCTCTCGTCTAGCGCAAGAGGAGGAACCCTAAAAAGGGATCTTTATGATATTCCTAAATTTAGGGATGGTGTGTTTTCCAAACTTGTGCCTAGCCAATGGTTGGTTAAGTGGAGATAAACAATCAGTGAGGTTCAAACTTGTATGAAAGAATTCCTACCTAGAATGTTATAAACATTCTCTAACAAACATGTGGATCTAATTGAATAAGCTGAAAATTTTAGGAGGGTTAATCCAAATATTATCATCAAAAGATTCACAACAAGTACAAAATAACCCAAGAATTATATGAAACCATGAATGATTAAAGAACAATCACATATGAAGCCATTAATGAAATCATCCTTCAAGCATGATTTCACCCAAATATAAAGAGGGGCTTAAAAGTTCCATACTTGACCGTTAAACACTATCTAGAGAAACCCTCCAAGTAGAGTGAATGGCCCTACCTGAGTCATTACATCAACAAATATCCTACAGACGAAGGGAGGGTTTCACCTCAACCCTAAATCATTCAACTAATAACTCCATAGGCATAGGATTAGGCACATTTCTAATCACTTTCACTCCCAATTGTTGTATGATATTTTAGCTTAGCATATGTGTTTTATGCTCTCTATTATGTGCATTCAGATCTTGGTTATACAAAATCAGCAAATAATTTAGTGTTAAGTGTGCATATAACCTCAAACTAGCCAGTACACCCAAACACATAACTTAATATTTGGGCTTATTTAACAATTAAACACTCTAAATTTATTCATTTAAGAGCTGACATCTTTCCCTAAACACTTTAACTTTGACGCACCATAATCCTTAAACCCTTAGACTTTACTCTATTATGACTTTGGACTGGAACATAATTTTGAAGGATTAAATTCTGCTTCATTGAGACCAAATGGTTCTCCTTTACTCTAAGATATTATTTTTTTCCTTAACCTTTTGGGCGTCCTAGATGAGAGATATCAAGCTAAATATTTATTTTAAATTGAATTTTACTATCATAGACAAATTAGTCTCAAAAGAGCATATTCACTTACATAACATAAATCTAGCTAAATAAAACTCTACCTAATGAAGAAGGATCTGCAAAATATTGTAAGCATGTAAGCCAACACTGAGTATTTTTCACTTTCCAGTATGGTTCCACACTTCTATGTATGATAGTATAATTACATTGTCCTCAACTAGGGTCTTTGCATAATGCTCATATGATTCAAAAATATTTCATACCAAATTTCTTCCTATCCATTTTCTTTTGAGTCTAGGTCATCCATATTGAGTCTATCTTCATAGCTAATTTTTTTATCCTTACTGCCATAGGGCAGTTGATATTGCCAAACTTATTGATGATTTTGTGAAGGGAAAATGCCAAAAATGGTTGAAATTCTTAATTAAAAGTTATTATCCTCTACCCAAAAATCGTTGACATTCTTAATTAATTGGAAGGGGGGGAACTTTGCTAAGAATGACCTTCTTTTAGGATATCACCAAGTTCATATGGAACCTACAAATGTATGGAAAATACATTTGAAGACTAATTTTGGTACCTATTAGTGTTTGGTAATTCCCTTTCATGGCATTACCAATTTCCCTAGTACCTTCATCTAGACCATGAATGGAATCTTCTTCCTACATGTCAGATGATGTTTATAGTATTGGATCGGAGGTTTACAGCATTGGATGAATAAGACTTACCCGCATGACTATTTTTCTTCAACAAGGCCTTCTTTCTCTTAATATTATTTGCAATAAACAAACTGGAGAATCAACAGGTTATGTTTTCTTAGAGTTGGTAAGCCATGCAGTAGTCTAGATGGCTCTGCAAAATTACAATGGTCTACAGATGCTAAACGCAGAAAAATTTTACATGTTAAATTGGGAAACATCTGGCATTGGAGAAAAATGTCCCAAGGATTATACGATATTTGTGGGAGATTTGACATATGTTGTCATGAATTACATGTTGCAAGAGACCTTCCTAGCTATATACCCATCTGTAAAAGGTGCCAAGGTTGTTACTAATAGCACTACAAGTCGTTCAAAAGGATATGGTTTTGTAAGGTTTGGGGATGAGCAAGTTTTCACTACGATGAACATGAATGGAAAGTTTTGTTCGTCCATATCTATGCGAATAGGCCCTGACACAATAAATAAGACTACATGTTATCAATAATGTTATCCTACATTGGTTGGCTCAGACTCAATCA
>LPNX010606416.1:29254-87269 GCA_001517045.1 Pseudotsuga menziesii
TGGACCTTGAGTGAATATGTCCACACAATTCAATCTCCTCAACTTGGTGTATGAGGTAGTGTTCTTGTTCATTAAAAAAATGTCAAAGGTAGATGCTTATGCATTTCACACATGAGACGGGGAATTTCTATCATCCAATACTTCATATCTTCTTTATGGATTTATTTAAATGACAACCATCTACAAGTACACAAACCAATAATGAGAATTAGTGCACAAAAATCAAATATAAGTTCTGCGATGAATTAAAAAAACACTCAGCACATGCGAAAAATCTCTACTTACCTCATGTATTTCACAAGATTATATATAACTTTTTTGACATTGTGTCTAAGTTGTCCAGGAGAGAGAGAGGTAGAACATACTATAAAAATGTACAAATCATTTCATTTTTAAACAAAAAGTAGACAGACAAAATAACAACAATATTCATTGGAATAAATAACAAAATAATTATATGGATATTATAATAATTACCTTAAATAAGACATGCCAATCATGTGTTTTCACCCCCGCAAAATCACCTTTCTTTGTTATGATATTCTTCATGTTCGCACAAAATCCATTGGGAAATTTAATTTTTCGCATGAATTATTTTACAACATTACTTTGTTGGTCTATTAAAATCCATGGAAGTGAGTTTATATTAATTTGGTCTTTGTTGCTATGAAACTAAATGATGTCTTTCATTGCATAGTTTCCTTCTTGAATTTCTTTGCAAATTTTGACAATTCTTTTTTTCTCACTCCTTCCATCCAATATTCACCATAATGTTTCAGTCACATTCTTTCTGATATGCATTGTATCAAACAAATGAGCCATTTGTAGGTGCTCATAGTAGGGCAACACACAGAATTTTTTAGGATAACTTTGCATTCCTCGTGGAAGCCCATTAATGCCTTCATGATCACGACGAACATCATGAATTGTAATTTATAAAAAAAAATATAGAAATCAATGTCAATTATAGTAAACAACACACAATAAAAAAAATACTTAACATTTCACATATGATGACTCATGCGTACCATCTTGACAATTTCTATTATATTGCAAATTCCAAAGGTGATGTGTCATTCTGTGCGGTTTTAATGCAGTCTCTTGCTTCCCATTGAATTTTTTTTTTTGGTTGTTCAATACCTATTATTCTTAGAGAGTAAGTGCCTATATTCATCAAACACCACATTTCTTAAGCTTTTCTAACAACAATATTTGATGTTAGGACCACAAACTAGACATGCAAATTTTCCCTTTATCTGAAGACCTACATAAAGTGATGGAATATCTATGTCAATTATAATTTATATAAAATGAATGGAATATTTTTAAAAACATGTGTGCATAGTACTATATTAACTAGTTCATAAAATTAAATGCAATTAAAGTGGAACTTATAAATACAAACCACAAAAATGGGTTAACCCTGGGGCATCGTGTATTGTCCATACAAGCATTTCATGGAATTGAAATTTCCTTTGTCGTATTGGTATAGATACATCATACATAGTGATGTCATTCTATAACTTTAGTAGATCTTCTATAAGAGGTTCTATATATACATTCATATATTTAACTTAGTACTTACCTGATTGATTTGAACATATAAAATATATAATTATGAGTACCATTTAGATATATAAACCATGCACAAGAGAAAAATAAAATATATATATATATATATGACATTAGGAAACAAAATATGACAAATGAGATGCCACTACATTAAAAAAAGTTGTAGATACAATATACCTAGAATAATCATCGACAACATCATGTGCTCCCTCTTTATTGACAACCATCGAGAAATGTTATTGTTTATAACAAAAATAGGCCACACCATGTAAACAGATCTCATATATGCAAATGGATTGACACCATCTGCTGCCAAAGAAATCCTAAGATTATGAAGTTATTCTTTAAAGTGGGACCATTTTTCCTCCATATCTCCTCCATATCTCTAAATTTAGAACCATCTACAAGAATTCCAATAATGTCATCTTGACTTATGTTCCTTGCATGGTAATCCATAAATTGAGCTATGTTTTTGCACCTGAACAGTCATTGTAAACATGGAATAATGGGAATATAATGAAGAACCTTGTGAGGCACATGTTTTGTTACTTGATCTGGTTGATATCTAGTGATATGACATTTCAGACATTCTGTTGAAAATTCATGTTGATTATAATATATAACATGGGCATCAAGCCATACATGAATTTATTCATAATGCATTCCAATTTATTTTATGATGGTAGATAAATATCTATATGTGTGAGGTAAAATATTTAACGGTAGTAACAAAAATTTAGCTATCAAGCTACACAAAATTAAAATTAAAATCTAGTTAATATAATATATAAATAATATTAATGAATCGCATTCCATCCGTATTAATTTGACTTATGAATTTACAATAAGATTATTAGAGGAACAATTATAACCTTTATCACGATCATATATATGTGATGGATTATTTTACATGCCTTAACATCCATGTGACTGATATGTTTGAAAGACCATTCATAACCTTCAAGTTCATTATCAACAATATAGAAAAGAGAAGATTTATGTTGGATCATTCATAAAGGGGTTCGGATGCCTTCTCAAGAAGAGGTAAATCATGAACATCATCAAAGTGATCGATATTTTCATGATCATCATCATTATCATCATTCGTTCTAACATTAAATGACTCATGGATCATTGAATTTATACCATCATCTTCAACTATGTTATCAGTATGATAAATAACGTGTTCTCCATTATTCATAGCTCCATGTTCATCCAAAACTTGTTCTGAAAGCACTTCATCTGGACGATATGTCGTAGGATTTCTTTCCTTTATAATTACATGAAAACATCAATAGATATAAGTTAATATAAGAAATATTAAAATAATGCATACATTTACCAAAGCAATCAATATTAAAAAAGTAGAGTGCAAAACTTACAAATGGATGATATTCATTCCCCCCTCAGCATGTCCATGTTCCCCACAATGTTTTTTTGTTGTTATGATATTTATTATTCTTCTCTTAAATCCCCTGCATTGACTACATCAACAATAACCTTTCCCATAACACTTTCTTTTCAGTCCATCCCACAATCTAGCAAGCAATTATTGATCTTGTTCATCTGGATCGGGAATATTGCTATCTAATATTTTCTCACAAAAATCTTGAATGAAGATTACCGATCTTAAAATATCAAGATTCACGCATCACTATTTCTACAAATCGGCCCATTAAAGAATAAAATAATTTGCACAAACCGTCGCTTCTATAGAAAACATGACAGAATGTTTCTATAATTTATAGATTTTCAAATTCAGATTTTGTCGGATATCCGACGATAAGAAAGCCTAGTTACCGTTATAAAACATGTGATACACATCGAAACTCTGACAAGATAGAGGTTAGAAATATGACAATAGAGACGTCGAAAATCTAGCAATAAAGAGGTCAGAAATTTGACAATAATGACATCGTAAATCCAACAAGAGGAGACGTTGAAAACCATACAATTGAGAGGTTAGAAACCCGACATGGAGTTCTATCAATTGAAAAAAATTAATCAAATTTCATAGTTTGAAGGTGAAATCCGACGACACAGTAGTTTTCATTGGATGTTGTCAGATTTTGGGTTCAAATTTTGTAGTGTTTCCTATAAAGGAGTGAGCATTAGCAGCCTTTGCAGCTTCCTTGATCTCCTCCATGCTATTGATGTAATTGTAACTTCGGAATGTATTCACTTGTATATCTCATATATTGTACCCCGATGTTTATTCCGGGAAGTGTTTGTAATGTAATTGAGTCATTTCATACCCCGATGTTCCGATCGGGAGTGTCTATAATGTGAACAAGTCATGTCAAGTCATTGTGGGTAACCTTCCTATTGATCAAGGGTTAAATTCCCCACAGTTTTGGGGCCCTAGGGTTATTAGAATATCCTACAGAAGTCAACCCTAGGTGAGTTATTGTAAGTCAGGGAAATAGTCCCCACCATTGTGTTAAGGATAACCCTCCTTGTTGGTCGGAGGGGAAAAGTCCCCACAAGTTGTGGGGAACTAGGGTTATTAGACTCTCCTAGAGATGTCAGCTATAGTTGTTAGAATAATCAACCCATAGTTAGATACCTTAGACATTATTTAATCCATTTTTGTCTTATTTTCCTAGTTTCCAATATTCCACTCTATGCAAGTTGTCTTCCACATGTCCTAGAAGTCAAACTTGCTAAAACTGAGTCATGGAGCACTTGGGAAACCTCCTAGAATCCATATTTAGCATATCTTCTTTATTCTAGATCCTCCCTAGCACATGTCTACTTTTTCTACTTTATTGCCTGCTTTAGTAAGTTTTATGGCAAAAGGGAAAGTAAGACTAGGTGTAGTTGACTTGTTTTTTGTCCTCATCATCCTCCATTATTTTATCCTAATAAAAGCATGTATGAATTTTCTTTCCATCACCTATTAGCTTTCCTACTTGACTTTTCCAATTCATGAGCTCCTAGGTAGATTTGGAAATTGCTTTATGAACCTATGGGGGATTTGACTAGATTTAGTAAGACTTATTTTGACTATTTCGAATGGAATCCTTATGCATTCGAATCTCTCATGTAATTATTTATTGCAGCAGCCTATGACTTCACAAGTTTGTCTATTGTACACTTATTCAATACAGATTAGTGTTATGCTCCAGTTTCAGTCTCCTTTGTGTGTAAATTTGCATGTTTGATTAGTAATTTTGTGAGTGCAATTGATCTATCACCTGGGTTAAATTTCCACATGGTATCAGATTCTTTGTAGATTGATTTCTCTCCTTCCATATTGCTATTGCAAGTTCAACATCTTGACTAGGAGTTATCCTGCTGACTGAAGGGACAATTTCTGAGCTATGGATTAATCTCAGAAGATCATCTTGACTCCATTTGATTTATTTGAATGGAAAGTAGAGATGGAGATACTGTTGAGAGCAAAAGTTCTCTACAAGGTGACTATGGAAACTGAAGTATAGCCCAATGCAGCTGCAGAGAAAATTAAATGGCACAACAAGAGGGATGAGGCTTATGGTCTCTTCTGTCTGAGCATATCCAGAGACCTCCTCTTCCATCTTAATGGATTGAGATCACCAAATGAAGTATGGGAGAAGGTTGTAGATATTTTTGGTAATACAGATGATATGAGAGGACATCAAATTGAGAATGAATTGATCTCCTTGAGTCCCAGTAGCTTCGAATCCTTGCAACTCTATTTTTCCAAGTTTAAAGCCCTTGTTTTGCAGCTAAAATAGTGTGGAATTGAAAAGGAGGAGGAGCAACTAGTTTTGGCCATACTCTTGAAGCGTGGATCTAACTATTCAGTGTTATTTTTTACCTTCCATGCCACCAATTTGACAACTCGATCCTGGAAGATGCCTAAGCTTGCAGACTTCATGGAATCCCTCAAACAAGAACAAGATAAACTGGTGATGATGGGCACCATCAAACCTTCCAAAGACCAAGATCTGGTTGCTAGAGATTCGAGGGTGGATTCAAAAGGCAAGAAGAAATCTAAGAAGCCACCTGAGCAGAAGAGAGACGAGAACAAGTCTCAGGAGCATCCCCAAGGCTCCAAGAAGAACTTCCAGAAGAAGAAGAACAAAGGAGAAATGAGCAAGTGCGCATACTATAGTAAGGGATTTCATCCTTAAAGCTCTTTCATGAAGAAGCAAATTGACATGCTGACCCAACTCCTGGAGAAGAATAACATCTCCCTTCCTGATAGCTCAAAGAAGAGGGAAGAAGGATCAAATACAAAACACAGAGAGAGAGTTCATGCATTGGTTGCTGGCACATCAAGCTCACCTAGCTTCATCATAGACTTTAGAGCTGCAAGACATATGGTGTCAACCAAGGAGGCATTCTCCTCTCTTGACATGTCGAAAGTTCCACCAATAGTGCTAGGAGATGACTCTCTCACTGACAGTTTGGGAAAAGGAAGGATTGATCTTGACCATGGTAAGTTCAGCAATGTATTGTATGTTCTAGGTATTGCCTCTAACCTCTTGTCATTGTATTAGATGATCCACATAGGGTCTCCAAAGAATGTCATATTCTCCCCTGATGATTTTGAGATCATGGAGATATTGAGTGGTAAAGTCATTGCAAAAGGAGTTGTAGATCACACTTTGAAGGTATATTGGTTTTCACATTTTATACCCTACTCAAACCCCTCTACTCTTCTGATTCATGCTAATGAGGCAAGCAATATTTGGCATGAAAGATTTGGCCATCTTAAATATAAGTATCTTTCTGATCTAAGTGAAAAAGAAATGGTCATAGGGTTACCAAAGATTAATTTTTCCAATGGAGTCTATCAAGGTTGTGTCCTAGGAAAACACCCAGAGCATAAATTTGAGAGAGCTACTCATGAGAAAACCTTTGCACCTCTTGAGTTGATCCACAGTGATGTTGCTTATCCATTCCCTCATATGTCAATGAGTCAGGAAAAATATGCATTAAATTTCATAGATGAATTTTCTAGGTATTGTTGAGTTTACTTCCTGAAGCATAAGTCTGAAGTTTTTGGCCTCTTCAAAGTCTTTAAGGCTTTGGTTGAAAACCAGTCTGGGAGGAAACTCAAGATCCTTAGATCTGACAATGGTGGTGAGTATGTCAAGTCTGAGTTCATTCAATATTGTGAAGATGCAGGTATTCAGAAGCAGCATTCAATCCCTTACACACTAGAACAAAATGGTGTTGCTGAGAGAAAGAACAGATCACTGAAAGAGATGGCAACCTGTATGTTGGAGGCTAAGACTTTGCCACCAAAGTTTTGGGACGAGGCTATAAAATATGCATCTTATATATAGAATAGGGTGCCTCATAAACAGCTTGATGGTATGACTCCTTTCAAAGCATGGAGTGGGCATAAGCCAGATGTGACCCATTTCAGGATTTTTGGCTCAAGGGCTTGGGCTATAGTTCCAACAAAAAAGAGGAAGGCTTTGCAGCCCCAAATCCAAGAGTGTCTATTTTTTTGGTACCTTAAATATTAAAAATGGTACAAGCTGATCAATTTTAGCACAAACAAATATTTCATTGAAAGGACTATTCAGTTCCAAGAAGAGCCTTTAGTAGCAGTTGAAGTTGGAGAGTCTTCTTCAACACCAGAACCATTGAATGTAAGTGAAGAGACAAATGAGTTTGATGGTTCTGATATGTCTGATAATGATGATTTAGTTTCAGATCCTAATAGTCCTACACGACCAAAATGGGAAGCAAATACCATTCATGCAACTGGGGAACTAGCTGGAAATCCTAGTGATCCTAAGAGGACTAGATCTCAGTTTGAGAGTGCCCTGAGCATGAAAGACCCTTTGTTTTCAGAGAAATGCTATCTGATGGTTGAATCAGGCCCAAACACATATGAATATGTAGCACATGATCCAATATGGCAAGCATCCATGAAAGAAGAATTCATCTCACTCCAGAAGAACAACACTTGGGAGCTCGTTGATCTTCCCCTAGGGAGGAAGCTAGTTCAATGTAAGTGGGTTTTCAAAACTAAGTTTGCTGCTGATGGTTCACCTTTGAAATATAAGGAAATATTGGTAGCCAAGGGATACTCACATGTACATGGTATTGACTAAAATGAGACCTTTACACCAGTGGAAAAGATGGACTCCATCAAGCTAGCCTTAGCCATTGCAGCTTCGAAGCAGTGGGAGGTACATCACATGGATGTGAAGTATGATTTCCTAAATGGAGATCTTACTAAAGAGATTTACATGCATAAGCCTCAATTTTTTGTTACTAATCCATATTTTTTGTGCAAGCTAAATAAATCATTGTATGGGCTTAAGCAAGCCCCCAGGGATTGGTATGCCAAGATTGATGGATTTCTGCTGTCATTGAGTTTTTTTCTATGCAAGTCTGATCCAAATGTTTATTTGAAGCTGATTCATGGTTATTTGATTATTATTTTCTTGTATGTGGATGACCTTATGATTACAGGAAGCTCAAAGAAATAAATTGCCTCCTTGAAGGATGCAATGAACCATGCATTTTCTATGACTGATTTGGGGTTGTTGAGCCAATTTTTGGGTCTCGAAATTGCTCAATCCCAACATGAAATAAAAGTACATCAGTCCAAGTATGCTTTGTATTTGCTGAACAATTTCAACATGAAATTTTGCAAGCCAAGCAAGACTCCCTTCCTTTCAGGAGTTAAGCTTGAAGAAGCAGGTTCTTCTCCTATGGTAGATAGTACACTCTATAGACGACTGATTGGGTGTTTGTTGTACCTTACACACACTCGATATGATATTTATTATGCAGTAAGTGTAGCTTCAAGATACATGGATCAACCTCATGAGATCCATTGGAGAGCAGCCAAAAGGATCCTTAACTTTGTTCAAGGAACAAGAACTCATGGGATCTTCTACAAAGCTAAATCTGATCTTGATTTGATTGGGTTTACTGATAGTGATTGGGAAGGTGACAACACATATCAAAATTCAACATCAAGATATGTGTTCATGCTTGCTGAAGGACCAATCAGGTAGTCAAGAAAGAAACAGAGTGCCATTGCACTCTCATCTACAGAAGCAGAGTACCGAGGAGTTGTAAATGCAGCAACTCAATGTTTATAGTTGCAGGGGTTACTTGGTGAGTGTGGCTTTGAATCAGAGTTCTCAACTATTATATATTGTGATAATCATAGCACCATTCAAATATTCAATGATTCAGTTCAAAGACATAGAACCAAACACATTGAGATCCATATGCACTACATCCGACAGCTTGTGCATGATGGCACCATTCACCTACTCTTCTGTGCATCTTCAGAACAAGTAGCTGACATCTTCACCAAAGTTTTTTGTGAGAAGACATTCAGGAATCTCAAATCACTATTGGTTATTGCTGATCATGCTGTGAATCATGATTGATGACAATATTTTCAAATTTTGTTTTACTGTCCATGTTTAAGGGAGGATTTTCCCATTGGGTTTTTGCCTCTTTCCTTGGTTAAATGGACATGCAGTATGTAAAGGGTGACTAAGCCTTGTTTCTAGGCCCTATAGTTTTCTGATATTTACTCATAAGTTAGGATTAAGGGGGGTTGTTAGAATAATCAACCCATATTTAGCTACCTTAGACATTAGTTAATCCATTTTTTTCTTATTTGCCTAATTTCCAATATTCCACTCTATGCAAGTTGTCTTCCACATGTCCTAGAAGTCAAAATTGATAAAAGTGAGCCATGGAGCACTTGGGAAACCTCCTAGAATCCATATTTATCATATCTTATTTATTCCATATCCTTCCTAGTACATGTCTTCTTTTTCTGCTTTATTGCCTGCTTTATTGAGTTTTATGGCAAAAGGGAAAGTAAGACTAGGTGCAGTTGACTTGTTTTTTTCCCTCATCATCCTCCATTATTTTCTCCTAATAAAAGCATGTATGATTTGTATTTCCATCACCTATTATCTTTCCTACTTGACTTTGCCAATTCATGAGCTCCTAAGCAGATTTGGAAACTGCTTTATGCACCTATGGGGGATTTGACTAGATTTAGTAAGCCTGCTTTTGACTATTTCGAATGGCATCCTTATGCATTCGAATATCTCATGTAATTATTTATTGCAGCAGCCTATGACTTCACAAGGTTGGATATTGTACATGTATTCAATACAGATTAGTGTTATGCTCCAATTTCAATCTCCTTTGTGTGTAAATTTGCATGTTTGATTAGTAATTTTGTGAGTGCAATTGATCTATCACCTAGTAATTTTGTGGGTTCAATTTCCACACTAGTAAGTAATTTTTAAGTGAGGCCAACATGATGTATTGGAAATTAAGGGAATGAAAGAATATAAATAGAGAGTGAGCCTCTCTATTTATCACACACACACTCACCCATTGGGGCGCATGAGTGAGAGAGAAATTGTTGGGATCAGAGAGAGAGACTACTGCTATCGGGAGATAATATTTATGTTTTTGGGTTTTAATTTTGGTGCTCATTTTATCTCTAAGCAAGTTGAGGGTTTTTCTCCTTTATGGTTTCCCCGACGAAAATTCTCTGTGTCTCTTGTCTCTTGTGTTTATTGCTATGCATGTTATTCTCTCAGTTAAAGATCCTAAGATCATAATGCTAGCTTGAATGATAAAAATCTAACATGGTATCAGAGCTAACCTGAGAAGAAGACATTGTGCAGCTGCAGAAGCTAGGGATTCTTAATTTTTGGGTCTCTCTCCACAATCCATCTGCAAAAGTATCCTAGATTGACTCTTTATTAAAGGGGACATCTTTCTGTCAAAGCGGAATACGATTCCGGGCATTTTCAGTGTTTGGTGCGGAAAATCAGGGCTTTCTATAGAAGAAGAATATTTGAGTGAGCCCAGCATAGGATTCCTCTCCTCATCAAAATCAAATTTTAGAGACTTGGGTCGAGATTTTTGGTTGGGTATAACTCCAGGAAAGTCAAACCCTAGTTGACCCCAGGCCGAAAAAACCCTAAAATACTAAAACTGCTAAGTTTTGGTACATTCGCTATATCTCAGGATTGGAGAAGGATCCGGAGCTGAAAATTTCACAGGACAAAGACAAAATATGTTTTTACACTATATCCAAATTCAACCTCGGATTTTCTATATTCTAGGAGATATGATCCCTATTAGTGTTCCAACCTCTCCTAGGATTCATCCCCGAATAGGACACCTGGGGAGAATTACTATATCTCGGGCTATGAAGGTCCAAATGAAATTTATGAAGGTGTTCTAGAAATAAAATGGACATAAATATCTATGGTATACATTTTAGACCTCGAAGATGAAACAGTGACACATGGTAGTCCATACAACTTCGATGTTCTGAACAGTCCTATAACATGTCACCTTTGGAAAATGATCATAAGTCCCAATTGGTGAAACAAATTATGATAAAACCTGTGGTGTTGAAACAGGGATAGGTGAGGATACCACATTGCAAAGTTTCAGACATAGAGGAGTAGTAATTTCAGAGATACCCCAGAAATAGTATCAGGCATTTATGCAGAAGAAATTGGAAAACTAGGGCTTCCTATTCCGGGAGCTTCCCTCCATTATTTTCAGAAAAGGAGTACATTGGACAACTCACCTTGAAGAGGTCTATCTTTCTATCCAATCGGATCTAAAAGATTCCAAATTTTGAAAATTAGGGTTTCTCTGACAAACCCTAGATCAGCTAGCTTCGGAACTAGGACGGACACCTCAAATCGGTAAGATCTAATATTTTACTATTTCATTTGAGGTTCTCATTTCAAAGTGATCTATCACATCAGCTTGATGATAAGCTTGTTGAAGTTGAAAAATTCCAAGCATGGAAGTATATGATCTCTCTGAAGAAATTGAATTGGACACCTACACAAGTAGAAACGTTCTAGTTCCAGAGGGAGATGAGGCTAAAAGCCTTTCACAAGAAGAACTTGGTCAAGGCCAAGAAGATCATTATTGATTCAATCATGGATCACATTGTACCACAAGTATCTCCCCTAAAGACACCGAAAGACATGTTTGATTCCTTAACCAATCTATTTGAAGGGAAGAACATAAATTAGAATATGACTTTGAGAAAATAGTTGAAGAATGTGAAGATCCAGAATGCAGAGACCATGCCATCATACCTTAAAAGGGTCTCTCAAATCAAAGAACAACTTGAAGCGGTAGAAGAAGAAGTGGAGAATGCAGAAGTGGTGATAATCACCTTGAATGGACTCCCAGGATCATGGGATTCATTCATTCAAGGAATGTGTGCCGAAAGGAAGTGATTACTTTTAGTAGACTCTGGGAAGAGTGCACACAAGAAAAAGAAGCTCGATTCATAATAAGAGAAGAGAAGATGGGAGAAACTGAAGATAAAGCTCTCACCATCCAAAGAAGATCCCTCAAGCGATGAGGAATATGAAGGACTCAACTCTTGAAGAAACTCTTATCCATCTTAGCATTTGGATAAGAAATGATGCTATTATGAATGAAGAAGATAATAAAGCTGAAGGCTCAAGAAGGAGTCTACCCACAAAACAAATAAAGATAAGTATTCAATTGTCATTTCATGATATTGTTTTGTTATGCATTTGTTTATATTCAGTTAATATATTATGCATGATTGAATGTTTGCATTAATGAAAATATACTACTAATATACATGTGATGAGTAAGTAGCTCATGGTGCTATACAACTCTCCATTGCTACTTATCTAGAATGAAACCTCTTTGCTGACATATTGGATTAGTGCACAATATCAATGTTGTCCTGGTAGAGATGGAAGGCATCTAGAAAGTTTCCGTGAGATATGGATGAATGTTGTATTGGCTAAAGTACTTGCATGATCATATATTTATGCATAAGAATTTGCCAATATGAATATTCCTTATGAAATGTTTCTAACCATACAAATGGATTTGACTTGTAGAAAAGATCGCATACATAATCGCCTACAAGCAAAGAAGGATGAGACTTGTTTCGAAGAACAAGTGACGACAGTTCAAGATGAAGAATAATATGATGAATACAGTGACATCATTGATGCAGATCCTTCCAGCCATGAAGAAGTAACCAAGAAGAAAGGGAAGACCAGTTCAAGAAGAATTATGTCTAGAATGCAGTATCGATACGTCAAGGGAATTTCGTAGTTCCATGATGTAGTATATGGAAACGTCATGGGACACAAGACAAGATTCATAGCATGAGGCTACTCACGAAAAGAAGGCATAAACTATGAAGAGACATTTGCAGCCACTGGAAGTGAAGTCACATGAGAGGCAGAATCATGTGTGCAAATGAAATAAGGCCTTGTACGAGCTCAAAAGACACCCATGGTATAACACATACATGAGGAGCTTGATGAAGATCTGAACCTTTGCTACAAGGTTGATAAAGGATGACAAGCTCATATATGGGTGTGAGAAGAACGCTTTCAAAGATATATGATATTGGTATCTAGTGACACTAGATGGATACATAGAATATTAGTAGTATAGAAAGCTACTTGTCACTCCGGTACAAAACGTTTCAGTGCATAGAGTATAGAAGACAGAGGGAGTATGATGCTCCGCTTCAGAGGGGGTGACTACAGAATATCCTGAGGTTCGACATGGTATGATAGGATGGATAGATTACTGATGAATCTAGGCTTTACTGAGAGTAAATTGTATTCCAACCTTTGCTTCAAGGTTGAAGGAGGAAGATCAGTGATGCTCCTGTTATATGTCAATGACTTGTTCCTGATAGAAAAGAGGAACTCATTAAAGTTACAAGAAGGAGACTTGCTACCGAGTTCAAGATGAAGGAATTGGATATGATGCACTACGTTTTAGGCATGGAGGTGTGGAAGAATCTCCCTGGGACAAGGGAAGTATGCAGTAGAGATCCTGAAGAGGTTCAAGATGATGGACTGCAAGGCCATAACCACACCTATGGCATCGAACCTGAAGCTATTGAGTGATGCGTCATCAAAAGTGGTTGATGCTACGATGTATCGTCAGATGATTAGGTCCTTGATGTACCTGATGAATACAAGACCAAATATTTGCTTTGTTGTGAACACCTTGAGTCAGTTCCTGATAGATCCAAGACATGTTCGCTTGATTGCTGCAAAACATATTCTGAGGTACCTGAGGGGTACAGGTGATTATGGGCTCAAGTATGAGGCAAATCAAAAGATTCACCTGGAAGGTTATGTTGATTCAGATTGGGAAAGCAGTGCCATCGATAGGAAGAGCACTTCAGGGTGCTTCTTAAGTATGGGATCAGGTGTGACCTCTTGGCTTAGGAGGAAGAAGTCCTATTTGGCACTGAGTATAGCTGAAGCAAAGTATGTCGTAGCTTGTTCAGCTAGTTGTGAGGCAGTATGGCTGAGAAAGCTACTGTGTGATTTATTTGATCTCCAGTTGGATGCTACTTTTATATATTGCAAAAACTAGAGTTGTGTGAAGTTTTCTGAGAACCTGGTATTCCATGACAAGTTGAAGCATATTGAGATCAAATATCACTATATCAGGGATATGGTGTAAAGAGGAGTAGTGAAGCTCTAGTATGTTGGGATGGACGAACAGATAGTTGATGTGTTGATGAAGACATTGGCTAGAGTGAAGTTCAAGTACTTCAGGGAGAATCTTGGTGTTCTCTAGATCAAGGTTCCCTCCAAGGGGAAGTGATGGGTCCATGAGCCATTCTGACATGGTGAGAGGATTAGGTTCTTTCCATGGTCAGATGTAAGGGCTGAGCCATTCTGTCATGGTGAGAGGATTGGTTCCTTCCATGTCATATATGAGTTCTGAGCCATTATAATATGACTGTAGGATTAGTTCCTACATGATCAAATATAAGGGTTGTTTCCATTCTCTAAATGGAGGTACCTAGTTAGTTACCAAAAATACTCAGTCTAGGACTGAGGGCCATTCTGGTATGACTATGGGATGTAGTCTCACATGATCAGATATAAGTGCAGGGCCATTCTGATGTGATTGAGGGATATGTTCCCACTTGATCAGATATAAGGGATGTTGTCATTCTCTCAATGGATCCACCTCGTCAATTACCAAGAACGCTCAGTCTGGGACTGAGAGCCTTTCTGACGAGTCAAGTTCAGATGTAAGGGCTGTGCCATTCTGACATGGTGAGAGGATTAAGTTCCTTCCATGGTCATATGTAATGGCTATGCCATTCTGACATGGTGAGAGGATTAAGTTCCTTCCATGTTCAGATGTAAGGGCAGGGCCATTCTGACAAGGTGAGAGAATTAAGTTCCTTCCATGGTCAGATGTGAGGACTGGGCCATTCTAACATGACGGTGGATATGTTCCTCTCATGGTCAGATGTGAGTGATGGGCATGCCTTTTTTATGATTCAAGGTCAGATGTAAGTGCTGGGTGGGCCATTCTGACTTAGGGTTAGATATAAGCATGGAAGAATACCTACATGGAGGCTAGGCCTACAACCAGCATGAAAAAGGGTTGGCTCTATAGAAATTCCTGTGACGAGAAGAATCAAGAGATAGCACCAGTGATGATAACCCATTGATGATTCAGATCGAGTGATGATTCAGATCTAGTGATGATCTAGATCTAGTGATGTTGATCCAGTAGAGATGATCCAGATCCAGTGATGAACCAGATCCAGTGATGATGATCCAGGAGTGATGATCCAGATCTAGTGATGTTGATCCAAAAGAGATGATCTAGATTGAGTGATGATCCAGATCCAATGATGATGATCCAAATCCAATGATGATGATCTAGATCAAGTGATGATCCAAATCCAGTGATGATGATCCAGATCGAGTGATGATCCAGATCAAGATGAAGATGACTTGAAGATGATGAGGACTTGATGATGATCCAGATGATACAGAGAAGAAGAATTATGCTAATAAATTGTGTCGAGAGAATACCTTCCTATTTAAGAGGGAATGTTGATGTATTTGTAACTTCAGAATGTATCCACTTGTATATCTCATATATTGTACCCCAATGTTTATTCTGTGAAATTTTTGTAATGTAATTGAGTCATTTCATACCCTGATGTTCCGATCGGGAGTGTCTATAATGTGAAAAAATCATGTTAAGTCATTGTGGGTAACCCTCCTATTGATCAAGGGTTAAATTCCCCACAGTTGTGGGGCCCTAGTGTTATTAGACTATCCTAGAGAAGTCAACCCTAGGTGAGTTATTGTAAGTTAGGGAAATAGTCCCCACCATTGTGTTAAGGATAACCATCCTTGTTGGTCAGAGGGGCAAAGTCCCCACAAGTTGTGGGCCACTAGGGTTATTAGACTCTCCTAGAGATGTCAGCTCTAGTAAGTAATTGTTAAGTGAGGCTAACATGTTGGAGTGGACATTAAGTGAACGAAATAATATAAATAGAGAGTGAGCCTCTCTATTTATCACACACACTCAGTCATTGGAGCGCATGAGTGAGAGAGAAGTTGTTGGGATTAGAGAGAGAGACTATTGTTTTCGACAGATCATCTTTATGTTTTCAGGTTTTACTTTTGGTGTTGATTCTATCTCTGAGGAAGTTGCGGGGTTTTCTCTTTTATCGTTTCCCCGAAGAAAATTCTCCATGTCTCTTGTCTCTTATGTTTATTGTTGTGCATGTTATTCTCTTAGTTAATTATCCTAATATCATCATGCTAGCTTGAATGATAAAAATCTAACATGGTATCAGAGGTAACCTGAGTAGAAGACATTATGCAGCTGAAAAAGCTAGGGCTTCTTACTTTTTGGGTCTCTCTCCACAATACATCAGCAAATGTATGCTAGGTGTTGTAATCTCACAGATAACATAAGGTTAACAATAATACATACTAAAACATACGTACATCATAGAGACAAGAGATAAGAACAAGTAGATATAATAATAGATTATATTAACATGAGAGGGTCCATACAATACTGAGAACTGAACCGAGTTCTCATCTGGCTCAACAACCTAATATATATAAATTACAAACAGTTACAAATAACTACCTATCGGTTCACTCAACCGAAACGACCTTAAATGGCCAACCTAATCTCTAACTAGTCAGTTGACTGACTTAGTCGGCTGATCGACTAAGTCGACTATCATTCAAGTCGGCTTGTTGACTTGCTCCTCCAAGATCTCCCCAAAGAACAAAACATTTCTTCATCCTGAAGAAATAGGGAGGTACCCAAAATTTATTTGTCCATCTAAGTAGTCATTATTTGTGCTTGGTCTTCATGGGGTGTGAAGTCTGATGGTTGGTCTTTTCTGTACACAAACTTCGACAATTGCTTCAGCTATCGCTGCCAATTGATGTTGGAAATAAGTCCAACTATGCAAAATTTTATGCATGTCAATGGTTAGTGTAGTCAAACTGGATAAGATCGACATTTTCTCTGGTATGGAAACTTCCACTATTTTTTCCATGTCAGGACACATAAGCTAGTCCTTTTCCTCCGCTGTCTCCAATAGTATTTTCATCTGCAGGAAGATGATGTCCACGTTTTCCAGGTTTGGAATGGCTTGTTGCACCCACTGATGTGCTTCTCACTTGAGCTTTTGCAGTTTAGTTGTTTCAAACACTATTTGGACTTCAATTGTGCATCTGAGTGCTTTGTCAGTGTTTTTCCTTTTCTCTAGTGCTTGGATCTCTTGTTGGGTCTGCCTGGTTCGCTGATAGATTTGTCCGTAGTAAGTACGCCAGTCTCTTACTACTTCTTCTGTAATAACAGACTCCTCCATGTGATCTTGCAACACTCTGTATGCTTCTGCAAAGGCTGTGTGATGTCCCATCAATAGTTAGATGGTTTATTCTTTATGTTCTTCTTTTGTGTCTTGAATTTGTGCCTGCAGTGCTGACACCATGCTCTCAAATAGCTGGTAATATTTTTCTAGTGTTTTGTCGATGTAAACCTCTACTGGTCCTGGTATCATCATTTGTACAAGGTTTCTGCATTTGTTGAGAAATTCGACTTGTTCTTTTTCATTGTTGGCAAGCTCCTTACATCTCTGTTGGCTCCTTGTCTTTGCTTCAATTTCCATTGTTTATAGGAGTTGTCCTAGCTCTGCATCTTTCAACTTGGTTGCATTGAGCACAGTGGTCGACCCAAGTTGACTAATGTGGACCATTGTTGTCTATTCATGATGGTCCTTCTTCTTTTCTCCTTCTTCTTCTTGTGCTTCTATGTTTCTGCTTGTTTCGGCACCTATGTACCTGCAAGAGTCATGTCTGGATTTTTTATTTTTGGGGCAGTAGTGATGGATGGTATTTCTGGTTAGGGTGGTGGGATGACTATTGCATCTAGTTGTGCCTTTGGTTGGTTGGATGCATAGGGTCTAGAAGTGGATGCGGTTGTTGCTAATGGTTGCGGTGGAGATGGTTCTGGTGCAGCTGGTTGAATTAAGGGTTCTGAGTCAGGATGTGGTGGTGATGGGGTTGGTGAATGGTCGGGTGTGATTGGGTTGGTGGAAGTGTGGTTGAGTGGTGGATTGTCGATATGAGGGGGTGAATCCAAGTTGGAGAACATTTGGTCGATTTCTCGACTTATGTCCTCCATTTTTTCTCCTTCCTCATCTCCGGTTGGTTCAGGGTTGGTCGGAGTGATAGATGTGATCCAACGTGTGACAACTTCAACATCTGTGTCTGGGTTTCTCTCAAAGGTCAAAGTCATAGTTGAAAAATTCTTTAGCCTCTGGAGTACTTGGCCAGGTTGTCTAGATCCACCAGCTTCAAACAAAGGGGCTTTGGTGGAGAGTTTTTCTACTATGGTAAACATTTCAGGTAGATTTTCAATGTATGCCTGAAGGTCTCTATCACGGTCGTATTTTTCCTTCACAGCCTCCGACATAGAATTATTTCATAAGTCCAGGGGGCTTACTAAAATATGTTGAGGGATTAGCTCCTCTGTTATTTTTGTCAGAGGCAGAGGTGGGGGTGTAGACACAAGATCCACAACATTTTCGAATGTCGAAGTGTGTGTGATCTTCGCCTTCTTTGGTCGACCTTGTTGTGCCCCTGCCTCAACAAATTTTTGAAATTGGGTCTCCAGTGGCACTTTGTTTGCTGCAGAATCCTCTATTATGTCGAGGGTCATAGTGGCCAGTTCCTCCTCATCCTCTGAAGATTCTACAAGGAGAAGCCTGTGCTTACCTTTCCCTTGCTCTTGTTCCTGTGTTTTCTTTCTTTTTCTCAAGGCTACTATCTCCTTTGACAATCTGGTTATCATTGTCTTTGGTGAGAGCATACTCTAGATTTTTAGTTTCTATTTCTCCCCTTGGGTCTTGCGTCGGGATGAGACTTTCCTCAGTTGGATTGGTTAGTTGTTGTTCTGTGTGTGTCTCTTCCCTTTGTACTGTCGGAGGCTTGATTATGATTTGTAGTTAGCTCCTGCCTTCGACCGGTGTCACTTTTGACACAAAGGTACCGATTTATAGGTTATGTTCATAATCCTCCTCCTTCTCCTGGTCTGTCAATGGCTCCTCTATCGAGAAGTATGTTTCTTTTTCTCTTGCTGGTATTGGCACTTTTGTTCCATCCTGTCAAGATAGCTCCCAAAATATTTCATCAACTGTCGGATAGTAGTTGAGGCTCTTTGCATTTTTTTTAGCACCCTGCATGTACCGCACCCCGATATGGTCAACCTCTAGCTGGATGTGGGCCTTTTTGGGTAGACTTCATCTGTTTTTCTGAGGCACCCTCCATCTGGTCATGTGGACTTTGAGCTGTTGGAGCCAGTTTTCCAATAGCACCTTTCCCTTGGCAAGTTCCTTCATTGTTCCATTTTGAGAGAATGGTTTGAATGTCGGTTCTTGAAATTTTTTGTCTCCTTCAGGTCAAATAGAGAACATTACTATCCATACGATGAGGGATGGGAACCTGATAATTCCTCCCATCTCTTGGCATTTCTCACAGATGTTTTTTATCATGTCGACGACATACTCAGCCCATCTGTATACCTTTCCATTGGTTGCAATGGTGTATACTACCTCTAACATGTCCAGTTTGAGGTCACTTCCATGACCTGCCATTGTAAGTGTAATAGCTATGATTTTGGCCACAATCTGTGGCATTCGATGGGTTATTTGACTAATCATTAACCCTTTTGAGTTTTTACCCGCTGCCGACCCTATTAGTTCTTCGACTAATTCTTCTTTGATACCGATGGGTACTGGGTCTCCTTTGTTTGATATCCCTGTCAGTTTGTAAATGACTTCCCAAGAGATGTCGACCGGTCGGTTGAAGTAAAATCGGTCGTTGTGGTACTGGCTTATGATAAAATTTACTATAGTTTCTTTTGTGCCTGCAAAACTGGCCATGAGTGTCGCATTGACATAATTTACAATGGTACTGTGTTGTATCTTATATGCAGTGGGGGTAGGCTTCTTGTCGATGTAAGCCCACTCTTTTATCTCGGTCCATAGTTTTGTCCATGAACCCTCTTGAATCTTAGCATTCTTGATGTTCTTGAGTCTCCTCACTAATGGTGTCTCCACATCATGTAGTTCCTTGGTGTTGGCTGAGGCTCTGATCTATTTTGGTGCCATTTTGTCAGTTTGGTGGTCGATTTTACTTCAGTGTTCTTAGCTTTTAGTCGTTTGGTTGCTCTGTTTCTCTCTTTGTTTGAATTGCGGTGAATGATCCTTTGGCGGTTCAGTATTTATAGTTGAAACATTGGATGTTTTTGTCGAGGAGTTTATTAATGGCGGACATGATGGTCCAGCAAGAATACTTGAGTGTGTTTTACTGGTAATCTGGTTTTGGTGCTCGAAGTCATGAATGAGTGATGGGACTATCGAGGTCGTCGGTCGATGTCGGTTATGAAAGTGGTTGATGGTATCGTGTTGATGGGCATGATGTCGATTATGAAAATGGTCGTTCCCTATCATATTTTTGTGCGTGTATCGGTACTATTTTTCTTTTTGGATTTTTAGATTCTTATAGCTTTTGTTTAACAGTTATGGTCGTTATATGTTTTTTTTGTTTAGTTTCTGTAGCATTTTAGTCGGGCCCCATTGACGAGTTTTCAAAATACTACGCCTTGTAACGTCCTTAGTCGAATTGATCCATTGGCATGTATTTATTCAACAACATAAGGTCCCATCCATTCTGCATGTATCTTTTTAGGTTTTCCTTTTACCGGACTATTGTTAAGTAAAGCAAGATATCCTACCGATAAGTTTTTGTTTTTTATGTTTCTGTCGTGTCATGCTTTTTGTTGTTTTTTTCTAGATTTCTTGATGTTGTATCACCATTAGTCAGTGTTATTCGAGTTTACTTAGTTGCAATAGTCGGTCCTTTCTTCCTTGTTCAATATCGACATGTAAAATCTCTGCGATAATAGGTGTCTGTTGTCGGAAATGTAATGGAACTACTGCTTCTTGTCCATACACTAGTCAAAAGGGTGTTTGGTCGGTTGAACATTTGTATGATGTTCTATATACCCATAGTATTGCGGGTATCTTTTCATCCCAATCACATTTGTCTGCATTACATATTTTTTTTAATCCTTTTGTTAGTGTTTTGTTAAATGCTTCAATTGCTCCATTTGACTGAGGATGGTATGTTGTACTCCAACGATGGTCGATTTGGAACTGGTATGTTAGGGTTTTGATAGTTCTATTGATAAAGTGTGTTCCCTAGTCATTGATTAGGGTTAGTGGACATCCAAATCGGGTGATAATATTTTCATAGATAAATTTTGCAGCTATTTCACTGGAACATGTGTCGACTGGTTTTGCCTCTGCCTGTTTGGTTACATACTCGACTGCAATTATTATGTACCTTGCACCTGTTCTTTTTGCTTGTATGGAAAATGGTCCTATGAAGTCGATAGCCCAAATTTTCAAATGTCAAACTTGGGTTTACTAATATCAAAGGCATTTATGTGCTAGGAAGGGGTCGACCTAGTCATTGACATTGGTCACATTGGCTTACAAAAATTTTTGCAATCTTTGTGAAGTGTCGGCTACCACAACCCTAATTGTTGGATTTTCTTGGCAGTTGTGTCTGCTTGGAAGTGTCCTCCAGCAGGTCCGTAATGTGCTTCATGCATGATATTATTTCTTTCATGTTCCAGTACACACCTCCTAAGGATGTCATCCAAGCCCATTTTGTACAAGAATCCATTTATGATGCTATATGGTGCAGCTTTCATGGCTAAAATTTGTTTCTTCTTTATACTCATACCTTCTAGTGCTTGTCCATATTCTAGAAATTGAGCTATTTCCTCTAACTCTACCCGAAATACTTCTATTCGAAATAGATGTGTATACGGTAAGTCATGTTTGACTCATGTCGGTTCCTCCCCTGTGTTGATTCGGGATAAGTGGTCGGGACAGACATTCAGCTTACCTAGTCTGACAATGACTTTGAATTCAAATTCTTTGAATAGAAGTAGCCATCGACAGATTCTTCCATGGTGTAGTGGCTTATTGACAAGGTATTTTAGTGCTTGGTGGTCGGTATAGAAGACAAATGGGTTAGCNAAAAGACCATTCCTAATGTTTCTCTTTCTGTCATCGAATAGTTTCGTTCAGATTTGTTTAGTTTTCTGCTACTGTAAACTATAGGATAATCCATTCCATCATCTCCTGGATGAGTTAGCATTGCTCCTATTGCTAGACCTGATGCATCGATGTGGACATGGAATTTAGTCGACTAATTGGGAAACCTTAGGATGGGTGCTTCAACTAGATTTATTTTTAGTTTTTCGAATGATATTTCGCACTCTTCTGTCCAATTAAATTTTTTATTATATCTTAGCAATTCTTCCAATGGGTATTTCATGTCTGAATAATGTCTTATGAATTTTCTATAGTATCTTATATGACCAAGTATTACCCTGACTTGTTTCGGATTCATCGAGGGTTTTAAGTCGAGGATGATATTTATTTTTGCGAAGTCGACTTTAATGCCTTCTTTACAGATGATATGCCCTAAAGTATTCATATAGGAGTTAAAAATATGCACTTCTTGATGTTTAGTCATAGTTGGATCTGTCGACATCGTTCCAACATAAGTCTTAGCCATTTACAATGGTACTTTAGTGTAAAGTATATTATCCAATCATCGAAATATACTGCCATTGTTTTGTAAATATATTCTTGGAATGTTTTGACCACAATCCTTGAAAAGACTGCAGGTGAATTTTTAAGTCCAAAAGGCATAACCTTGTAAGCAAATGAGCCAAATTCACATACAAATGTTGTCTTTTTCTGATCTTATTTAGCTATTGGCACTTGGTTATAACTAAAGAATCCATCTGTAAATGAATAGCATTCATGTCCTGCTACCTCATTTAAGATTTCATCTACATAAGGGGTTGGAAATGGGTCTATTAGTGTCACTTTATTTAGCTCCCTGAAGTCGACACAAATTCTTAGTTTGGTTGGATCATGTTTCTTAGGTTGCACAACCATTGGACTTGCCCATTCTAATTAGTCAATAGGGTAGATAATGGCTACTGCAAGCATGTTATCAATCTCTTTCTTGACTATCTCTCTGTATTTATGAGCTAGTTTATATGCTCATTTCTTGACAGGTCGAACATCAGGTTTTATGTCGATCTTCATTTCTCCCATTTCATGTACTAGACCTTTAAGATCCTTATAGTCTCTAGCAAATACATCCTAAAATTATTTCCGTAGGTTTGTGATCTCTGTTGTTTGTGCTTCCGACCAGTAGTCTCCAATTTTTGCTATTTTTGGTCGATCATCATTTGATATGTTGACTTCTCTAGTTTTAATTTTAGCATCTAGCCATTCTGGTGCTTCAGTTTCATTGATTGGTCGACTTCCTTCCTTAAACTATGAGAATGTGGCAGGGAAGTCTGCTGCAGTCATTTGGTAATTATCCTCCTTGTCAGTTGTTTCGACTTTGAGTACTCTGCAAATAGGTTTATTCGTTTCGACATGATTTGATTTCCATATAAAACTTTTCCCTTCTTACTTTTCATTTTCCAATTGTAGTCTCGTCGATTGTGGTATTGTTTCGGTTTGTATATTGTTACAATCCTTTGTTTGTCGGTTATCTTTTAAGGGTTTGTTTTATGTCGGCTATATAAATTCTTTAATATGTTTTGTTGTTTCGACCAACTTCTCATCTTGTGGTATAAAGTTGAAATCTTTGATAAAATTTTCTCTCAGTTCATGCCAAAGGAATGTTTCACCTCGAGCTTCTTCCATATTGTACCATTTGTTCGGTAAGTCAGCGAGTGTTGATGAAAATAAATGTGGCCATGTGCATTCATCCTTATATCCTAGTCTTCTCCATTGTTTTTCACATATATTTATATGGTTTTCTAGATCCTGTCCTTGGGTAAATATAGGTATCTGAGCCTGGTTGGTTAACTTCTTTCCTCCAAACCTTTCTACAAAATAGGTTGAAGCTGTTGTCCATGTCTGTATTCTTGACTGATGGGTATCCCACCATCTAGTAGCTTGTCCTATAAAAGTTTCTACTAAACTTTGTAGTCAGCCATGTTCACCGATGGTCCTAGATACTTGCTCTACATGCATAACTGGTGATTCTCTTTCTTTATACCTTGGGATTTTTTTGGTATTTATATCTGTTGGTTGTAATGTAGGATATTCCCTAATTTTCTTTTCATATTTTTTGGGATACTGGAGACCACAAAGCATTGTTTGACTGGTTTCTTCTGTACTTTTTGAATAGTCTAGCATCCTCTTGCTTTTGTTTCATAGTTTTCAGTCTCCTAATCATATAGTTCTGCATCTAAATTGTATCCTACTAAGTCTTGATTGCCTAAATGAAGTTCTCCATAGATATTAGGTTATGTGTAATCTTCGTTATTCTGTATCTGATATAGTTGTCGGATGTCAACTTCTTCATCAATTGGTTATGTCCAAGGTTCTCCTTGGGATGGATGAATAGGTACTATGACCTTTTAATTTGATTCTTTCTTTTTCCAAGGATATTGAGGCTTTCATTTTTCTCCCCCGAGGTCAACCTACTAACGCTGGGAAGGAACTAGATCCTTCCTTAGGGTTAATAATTTCAAAGTCGACTTTAGTCGATATACCTTTTATCGTTGTGTCGACATTTTTCCAGACTCCAATAGGTTCAATTAGGCCTTGGTCTTCTAGTTTCAGGTATACGCCTGATTCATATAATCAAGGTCTACCTAACTGTTCCCATGTGTGTCGAGTCATAATATTTACCTATGATCTGAAATCGAGTACAACTTATTGGACATGGTATCCTTCAATTTCCAGGTCGACAAGTGGGTCGGAATCGCTTTTATCTTTTTTATTTAGACTGCAGATATTCTTTGTTTATTTTTCAATGTTCTTGTTGTGTTTTATTTTATACAGTAAGTCGATGAATTGTGATATTGTTTTATCTTTTTGTACCAACTATATTAACTCTTTTACTGTGTCTTGTTGATTATCCTCCTCTTCTTCCTGTCGCACAAATTCTCTAAATATCTTTGTTGCATCTTTATATATTTGTTTTTCTTTAACTGGATCAGGATAAACATTTTTTTCTTTTATCTTTCTTATTTGGGGGTTATCACTCCGAGTTTTCATCCCTTGTCGGGTTACGATATGTAAATTATTTGTATTGATAATATCATGTTTTTGCACACATGACAAGACATTAACATTCTTCTTTTTATTTATCTTTTCAAGTATAATAGGGCAATCCTCTAATGAGTGATCCCCTACACCAAAATTAGTACAAAATTTTAGGTCAGTCCTGTCCTTGTATGGACAGTCTGCATGTCGGTCTCCCTCTTTATAACATGTGAAACATTGGATGGACCAACATGGTTGGTTGTCTTGATTCCCAGAGAATCGACCTTGACCTCCATAGCCTCCACGTCGATTGTCATACCAGAACTCGTATCTTTGACCTTCATATCTTTGATTGTTCTAATCATTTGGTGCATTGTTTTGCTCATTATTTTGTGCAACTGCATTAGTCTGATAGACTGCATGATAATTCTATCGATTCTTGAGATTCAGATGGAAGTTGGCAGTGTTATTATTTTTAGTTTCACAAATTGCACACCATGATGCTTTACCATTCTTCATATTGAATGGGCAATCTTTTGTCGATTGGTCTCCATGCTCTTGGAAAATGTCACAAAAACATTTTGTCTGCACAAATCGAACGTCCTGTCAGCTGATCTCTTCTCGACAATTGTCTTTCGAATGTTCGTCCATTGAGCACTTCATGCACCAGATATCCTGACTTTTGAGGTTTAATTATTTTAATGACTTCTGCACAATCTCAAGTTGTTCTTCTAATCTATGATCGGTGGAGTATGTTGGTATGTCCTCATCCATTTCTACTTGGAGAGATTTTGTAAGAGCATCTTCGTAAGTCTTGAATGTCTCCAAACTTATGTGTCGGTGAATTTTCTATGCTAAACCTACATGAAAACACTGGATTAATAATTTTTCGACAATAACATAGTCCAATTGGCTAAGAAAGTCTTTCCATTGTTTATCGTAATCGCGGACAGTTTCTCCTTGCTTCTGCGATGTTGTCTTTAGCTTCTTTGCTGCCAGATGTTTTGCATCTGGAGTTTTAAAAAATGATAGGAATTGTGCTTTGACTTTGGCTTTGGTTGCTTGGGGGGTTCTTTCAGAAAAGATCATGTGCCAAGTTAATTCCCTTTTCCTCAAGGCACCAGTGAACTGCACCATCTGCCTGTTTTCATCCATAACTTGGTTAGCCTCCCAAGTCGACTCACAGATGAACCAGTGTGGTCTGGGGTCATCATCACCCTCATATAGATGGATGTGTGCTGACCCATGACCCATGTCGGAATCACTGTCACTGTCTTCTTCATAAGGTGGTGGTGGGGGACGTGGGGTTATTTTCTTATTGCTCTCTACGAAACTATCATTGACGGAACTCTCATTCCCATCGGTTATTTTAGTTGTCATTTCTTCTTCAACCAGTAGTCAGTTATTGTCGACTTATTCTGTCAATGTCCCACTGTAATTGTTTGTCCGCAGTTCTGAATGTTCGGTGTTCTCCAAAGCTGTATTTGGTAGGGGGGGTGCTCCTTCATGTGTCGGTAAAAGTAAGTGGATATTTTGGTTGGAGGGTACCGCTTGAAGTGTAACCCAATTTCCTTCTTCTAGTCAACAGATAATTAGATGTCTACCAGTGTATGTCTCTTCATCTAGTCGGCTCCATATACCAAAGTCACCAGCTCCTAATCTGAGGTCTTCTTCGACAATGGCTTGTATCCGGGTACGCGGATTCATCGAAGATAGAGGTTTTTCCTTCTTTTGAGAGATACAGATTTGTCCTACCGTAAGCTCTGATACCATATTAATCTTGCACATTGATCTAGGAACAAATAATCAATCTTATCAAGAAATAATCAACAAATAAATCAGAAATGGTGTTAATCGGAACCAGTATGGTTTCCTCTCTGTATATTCAATTAACAATGAATGGTTGCAATAAAAATGTCAATAAATAGCTTGAATCAATGAGGAATTCGAATACCTAAGGAGGCCATTCAAATTCAATGAGTGAGTCTAGCTTAATTGACTGTAAGCCATTGGTTCACACTCAGTTAACCACTTAACCAAAACCCTAATTGACTCACCAAACCCTAACTAAAGTTATAGTGCAATAAATGACTGAATCT
The DNA here is from genome assembly GCA_001517045.1 of Pseudotsuga menziesii. Taxonomy (NCBI): domain Eukaryota; kingdom Viridiplantae; phylum Streptophyta; class Pinopsida; order Pinales; family Pinaceae; genus Pseudotsuga; species Pseudotsuga menziesii. The sequence continues at coordinate 56,375 of LPNX010606416.1, forward strand.
CAACTAAAAGAGATCAAACACATGTCATAGTAAGCCAACCATCAAGTGCTAGTGCTTCAATGACTTCAATGAACCCCGATGAGGTTAACTGAACCTGAACTGATCATCAAAAGTTAGTGGAGGTGCCCTTGTTGACTCCAGATCATTAAAAAATAATAAATAATCATTAAATAATATATTTAATGATAGGAGGTGCCTTAACTGACTAGTTGAACTGATTGTAACCACCAATTAGCAATTAGGTGCATTGATATCACTCAGATCACCACTAGAGTGCTCCAGTTAGCCTCCTTGACTGTAGGAGAAGGATAAGTTAGCCTCCTTCACTATAGGTAGGAATGAGTGTGACTGGATGATGTCAATTAATGCTCCACTAATGTCAATTAATGTCAATTATACTTAGGATAGTGGTTTAACTAGGCCAATTTGACCAAAAAGAGTGTGTATGGTGCTAAATGTCTCCAACACCCCCCCTTAAGCTATACTCGGGAAGAGTTAGAAAACATAGATGCATAAAAATGCTAGGGCCCCGGAAACAAAGGCCATAGGTCACCCTATACAATAAAGTAACTACTTAATATAACCAAGGAAACAAGGAAAACCTCATGGGATAAATACCCCCCCCTCAAACTAAGCAGTAAATCAAGAATTGGTTCTTCTATGCAGCAGCATCATGACACTGTGCATGTGAACCTATGAATCCAAAATAAATGAATATGTCTGGATGAATCTTCCACTTTGGAATAAGAACAATGCACTCAACTTAATCAGAAATATAAACAGCTGCATGGTGAAAATTGGACCCATGTAGAGCAGCTGAAATCATCTGAAGAAAGAGAAAAGGTTCTCGAGGATTCAAACCATGTGTGGAACACTCAAGAAACTGATATGTTGCAGCCTTGAACAGAAAACCATGAGTGGTAAAATTAGCCCCAATTTTTAGGAGCAAGTGTCCAAGCAGATGCAGAATGTCTTCCTCTTTACTAGTTCTGTGAGGAGATGAGCATGTGACCAAAGGTAGAGAATCCCTAGGACTCTGAAGAGAAAATTCTTGAGCTCCATAATCTGATATAGTTTCAGAAATAGCTAATGAATCACAAAATAAAATATCAGCAACCTCATAATAGGAAACTAACACCAAATCCCCAGTAGCAAAATTGAAGAAGAACTGAGGTACTTGATTTTTCACACTGGAATTGGTGAGAGCAGCTACAAGCATGACTGAAAGATCTTGGATTTTAAAATATGAACAAAATAATATCATATCAGAATGTAAATCAAATCTAAATAATTTCACAACAGATCCAAAACTATGAAATCAAATCAAATCCCCAGCAGCAGTTTTGTAGGAGACTTGTGGTACTTGTTTCTTCACACCGTTGATGAGAACAGCTACAAGCAGTACTAAAGGTTTATGAACCTGAAATTTTGAACCAAGAAATATCAGATCAGATCCAAATAATATCATATTATATCCAATAAGGTTCATATCAGATCCAAAATTATGGTCAACCGAGACGGTGGATGCACAGTTGTCTTTTTCTTCAAAATTCTGAATTTTGGTACATGCAATCCTGCAGGATTTTGCTAGAAGATATAGATCATGGGGAGAAAATGTGTCACTCTTATAATCTTATATTTCTTCCAAAATATCCAATTTTTTACATATTTTCACACCAGCAGCAACATTAGAGGGAGAAAAATCAAATTTCTCTTGACTTTTGGAAGCAATTACTGGTAAATTTTGCACATAATTCAAAGGAAAATCACCGGTGAATGTTTTCATGGAAGTGCAACAGTGTTTTTCTTCAATATCAGAGATTTGAATGTCTTCTTATATTTCAGCAATATGAGGATACGAGATATCAGATATCTCATAAACTTCGGGAGCATCAGGAGAAGGAGTCACTGCATGGAGACTTTCTTCAATTCGAATTGAATGTGTAGAAGATTCTGCTTCATCTTCATCTTGAACAACTTCATCAGAGAGAGTAGAGGCTAGGAATTTTGAGTAAAGAAATCTTGTGGTGCTGGATGTAATCTCCAAAGTGCTATTATGATCCTCAGACAGCCTGCGCATTTTAGTTTTTCATCACACCTAGCATAGTCAATCAAGCAAGCTTGATCAACAAGTTCTTTACTTGGGGTATTAAGTGGTAAGCCTTGGCTTGTGGTGCAGTGCTGGATTTTTGAGCTATTGCTCAAATTTCATGCAGAAATCTGTCAAAAAGCTTGTTTTTGAGAGATAGAGATTCCCACCATAAGCTCTGATACCATATTAATCTTGCACATTGATCTAGGAACAAATAATCAATCTCATCAAGAAATAATAAACAAATAACTCAGAAATGGTGTTAATCGGAACCAGAATGGTTTCCTCTCTGTATATTCAATAAACAATGAATGGTTACAATAACAATGTCAAGAAATAGCTTGAATCAATGAGGAATTTGAATACCTAAGGAGGTCATTCGAATTCAATGAGTGAGTCTAGCTTAACTGACTATAAGCCATTGGTTCACACTCAGTTAACCACTTGACCAAAACCCTAATTGACTCACCAAACCCTAACTGAAGTTAGAGTGCAATAAATGACTAAATATCAACTTAAAGAGATCAAACACATGTCATAGAAAGCTAACCATCAAGTTCTAGTGCTTCAATGTCTTCAATGAACCCCGATGAGGTTAATTGAAGCTGAACTGATCATCAGAAGTTGGTGGAGGCACCCCTGTTGACTCCATATCATTAAATAATAATAAATAATCATTAAATAACATATTTAATGAGAGGAGGCACCTTAACTGACTGGTTGAACTGATTGTAACCACTAGTTAGCAATTAGGTGCATTAATATCACTCAGATCACCCCCAGAGTGCTCCAGTTAGCCTCCTTGACTGTAGGAGAAGGCTAAGTTAGCCTCCTTGACTGTAGGTAGGCATGGGTGTGACTGGATGATGTTAATTAATGCTCCACTGATGTCAATTAATGTCAATTATACTTAGGATGGTGGTTTAACTAGGTCAATTTGACCAAAAAGAGTGTGTATGGTGGTAAATGTCTCCAACACCACCCAGTTAGGGTTTAATGGCAGTCCGCGAAGTGATGGACAAGGTTCAACAATGTGACCCAATCCTTTCTCGATCAGGAATTTAAACAGCAAGGTCAGTAAAGAACACAAAAATTGCTCGTTGAGGTCTGTGTAGAATTTCTTTTTGATGGTTTCCATCGAAGTCCTTTCTTCTACTTATTTCTCCTCGTAGAATTCGTCAGCGATTTTTTCAAACCACTCTGACAAGTTTTTTCTTCCTCCTTGAATTAGTTTTTCTAGTAACTATTGATCTTTAGTTCCTTCTAGCTTTTTCATCCAGGAGTTTTTTCAGCAGCTGGGGCATTGATTCTACAAGATTCTCATGTGTCTCCGTAAATAATATTTCCTTTGCTTGTGCAGTCGTCAATCTATTTCTCCGTGTGTAATTCTGCAAATAATTTGCTACTTTACGCTCCCACTAGTACTTAATCTCTTGTTCTGATATCATCTGCTTTCATACATCTCAGACATCTACTACCGGTAACGGAACCAATGTTGTAATCTCATAGATCACATAAGGTTACCAATAATACATACTAAAATATACGTACATCACAGAGACAAGAGATAAGAACAAGTAGATAGAATAACAGATTATATTGACATGAGAGGGTCCATACAATACCGAGAACTGAACTGAGTTCTCATCTGGCTCAATAGCCTAATATATATAAATTACAAATAGTTACAAATAACTACCTGTCGTTTCACTCAACCGACATGACCATAGGTGGCTGACCTAATCTCTAACTAGTTGGCTGACCAACTTAGTCAGTTGATCGACTAAGTCAGCTATCATTCAATTCAGCTTACCGACTTGCTCCTCCAACACTAGGCTAACTCTCCATTGAAGGGCGCATCTTTCTATCGAAGCGGAATTTGAGTCTGGGAATTTTCAGTTTTTGGTGTGGGAAATTAGGGCTTTCTACAGAAGAGAAATTTTTGAGTGAGCTCAGAATAGGATTTCGCTCCTCATAAAAATTGAATTTTAGAGACCTGGTTCGAGATTTTTGGTTGGGTATAACTCTAGGAAAGTCAAACCCAAGTTGACCCCTGTGCGGAAAAACCTTAAAATACTAAAACTGCTAAGTCTTGGGACATTCGCTATATCGCAGGTTTGGAGAAGGATCAGGAGCTAAAACTTTCATAGGACTAAGATAAAATCTTGGTTTAGATTGTTTCAAAAAATCAGCCTCATATTCGCTACATTCTAGGAGATATGATCCCTCCAAGTTAGGGTTCCATCCTCTCCCAGGATTCATCCCCAAACAGGACACCTGGGGAGAATTTATATATCTCAGGCTACGAAGGTCCAAATGAAATTTATAAAGATGTTCCAGAAAGAGAACCAAATTTAATATCTGTCATATAATTCTTAGACCCAGAAGATGAAACCGAGACACATGGAAATATGTACAACTTCATCGTTCTAAACAGTCCTGTAACAGGTCACCTTGGGAAAATGATCGTAAGTCCAAACTGGTGAAACCAATTCTGATGAAACCTATGGTGTTGAAATAGGAATATGTGAGGATACCACAATGCAATTTTTCAGACATAGAGGAGCTGTAATTTAGGAGATACCATAGAAACAGTATCAGGAATTTCTACAGAAGAAATTGGAAAACTAGGGCTTCCTGTTTCAGGAGCTTCCCTCCACTGTTTTTTGAAAAGGAGTACATTGGATAGCTCACCTTGAAGAGGACTATATTTCAATCCAATCAGATCTGAAAGATTCCAAGTTTTGAAAATTAGGTTTTCTTTGACAACCCCTAGATCAGCGAACTCTGGAACGAGGACGGACACCTCAAATCGGTAAGATCTAATCTTCTGTTATTTTCATTTGAGGTTCTCATTTCAAAGTGATCTATCACATCAGCTTGATGATAAGCTTGTTGAATTTGAAAAGTTCCAAGCATGTAAGTATATGATCTCTTCGAAGAAAATGAATTGGACACCTACACAAGTAGAGAGGTTCCAGTTCCAAAGGGAGATGAGGCTAAAAGCCTTTCACAAGAAGAACTTGGTCAAGGCCAAGAAGATCGTTGTTAATTCAATCATGGATCACCTTGTACCACAAGTGTTTCCCCTAAAGAAGCCAAAATAGCTATTTGATTCCTTGACCAAGCTATTTGAAGGGAAGAAAATAAATCAGAATATGACTTTGAGAAAACAGTTGAAGAATGTGAAGATCCAGAATGCAGAGACCATGCAGTCATACCTTACAAGGGTATCTCAAATCAAAGAACAACTTGAAGCGGTAGAAGAAGAAGTGGAGAATGCAGAAGTGGTGATAATCACCTTGAATGGCCTCCTAGGATCATGGGATTCATTCATTTAAGGAATGTGTGCTGAAAGGAAGTGTTACTTTCAGTAGACTCTGAGAAGAGTGCACACAAGAAAAAGAAGCTCGACTCATAATAAGAGAAGAGAAGATGGGAGCAACTGAAGATAAAGCTCTCACCATCCAAAGAAGATCCCTCAAGCGATGAGGAATACAAAAGACCCAACTCTTGAAGAAACTCTTATCCATCTTAGCATTTGGATAAGAAATGATGCTATTATGAATGAAGAAGATAATAAAGCTGAAGGCTCAAGAAGGAGTCTACCCACAAAACAAATAAAGATAAGTATTCAATTGTCATTTCATGATATTGTTTCGTTATGCATTTGTTTATATTCAGTTAATGTATTATGCATGATTGAATGTTTGCATTAATGACAGTATACTACTAATATACATGTGATGGGTAAGTAGCTCATGGTGCTATACAATTCTCCATTGCTACTTATCTAGAATGATACCTCTTTGCTGACATAATAGATTAGTGCACAATCTCAATGTTGTCCTGGTAGAGATGGAAGGCATCTAGAAATTTTCGTTGAGATATGGATGAATATTGTATTGGATAAAGTAGTTGCATGATCATATATTTATGCATAAGAATTTTCTAGTATGAATATTCCTTATGAAATGTTTCTAACCACACAAACACATTTGACTTGTAGGAAAGATCGCATACATAATCACCTACAAGCACAGAAGGATGAGACTTGTTCTTAAGAACAAGTGATGATAGTTCAAGATGAAGAATAATATGATGAATACAGCGACATCATTGATGCAGAACCTTCCATCCATGAAGAAGTAACCAAGAAGAAAGGGAAGACCAGTTCAAGAAGAATGATGTCTAGAATGCAGTATCGATACGTGAAGTGAAGTCCATAGTTCCATCATGCAGTAGATGGAAACATTGTGAGATACAAGACAAGATTCGTAGCATGAGGCTTCTCATTAAAAGAAGGCATAAAATATGAAGAGACAGTTGCAGCCACTAGAAGTGAAGTCACATGACAAGAAGAATCATGTGTGCAAATGAAAGAAGGCCTTGTACGAGCTCAGAAGACACCTGTGGGATAACACATACATGAGGAGATTGATGAAGATATGAACCTTTGCTACAAGGTTGGTAAAGGATGACAAGCTCACAGATGAGTGTGAGAAGAACGCTTTCAAATATAGAACATATTGGTATCGAGTGACACTAGATGGATACATAGAATATTAGTTGCATAGGAAGCTAGCTGTCACTCTGGTACATAATGTTTCAGTGCATAGAGTACAGAAGACAAAGGGAGTATGATGCTCTACTTCAGAGGGAGAGACTACAGAATATCCTGAGGTTTGACATGGTATGATAGGATGGACAGATTACTGATGAATCTAGGATTTACTAAGAGTAAATCGGATTCCAAACTTTGCTTCAAGGTTGAAGGCGGAAGATCAGTGATGCTCCTGTTATATGTCGATGACTTGTTCCTAACAGAAAAGAGGAACTCATTAAAGTTACAAGGACGAGACTTGCTATCGAGTTCGACATGAAGGACTTGTATATAATGCACTAACTTTTAGGCATGGAGGTGTGGCAGAATCTCTCTAGGACAAAGGAAGTATGGAGTAGAGATCCTGAAGAGGTTCAAGATGATTGACCGCAAGGCCATAACCACACCTATGGCATTGAGCCTGAAGCTATTGAGTGATGCTTCATCAAAAGCGGTTGATGCTACAATGTATCATCAGATGATTGCGTCATTGATGTACCTGACGAATATGAGACCAGATATTTGCTTTGTTGTGAACACCTTGAGCCAGTTCCTGACAGATCTGAGACATGTTTACTTGATTGCTGCAAAGCATATTCTGAGGTACCTGAGAGGTATAGGTGATTATGGGCTCAAGTATGAGGCAAATCAAAAGATTAACCTGGAAGGTTATGTTGATTCAGATTGGTCAAGCAATTCCATCAGTAGGAAGAGCACTTTAGGGTGTTACTTCAGTATGGAATCAGGTGTGATATCTTGGCTTAGGAGGAAGTAGTCCTATGTGGCACTGAGTACAGCTGAAGCAGAGTATATCGCAGCTTGTTCAGCTAGTTGAGAGGTAGTATTGCTGAGGAAGCCACTATGTGATTTATTTGATCTCCAGATGGATGCTACTTGTATATATTGCGACAAATAGAGTTGTGTGAAGTTGTCTAAGAACCCAGTGTTCCATGACAAGTCGAAGCATATCGAGATCAAATATCACTATATTAGGGATATGGTGTAAAGAGGAGTAGTGAAGCTCCAGTATGTTGCAACAGACAAACAGATAGTTTATGTGTTGATAAAGCCATTGGCCAGAGTGAAGTTTGAGTACTTCAAGGAGAATCTTGGTGTTCTCCAGATCAAGGTTCCCTCCAAGGGGAAGTGATGAGTCTGTGAGACATTCTGACATGCTGAGAGGATTAGGTTCCTTCCATGGTCAGATGTAAGGGCTGAGCCATTATGTCATGGTGAGAGGATTGGTTCCTTCCATGTCAGATATGAGTTCTAAGCCATTATAATATGACTGTAGGATTGGTTCCTACATGATTAAATATAAGGGTTGTTTCCATTCTCTAAATGGAGGAATCTGGCCAGTTACTAGGAATACTCAGTTTAGGATTGAGGGCCATTCTGAAATGACTATGGGATGTAGTCTCACATGATCAGATATAAGTGTAGGGCCATTCTGATGTGATTGAGGGATATGTTCCCACTTGATCAGATATAAGGGATGTTGCCATTCTCTGAATGGATCCACCTAGTCAGTTACCAGGAACCCTCAGTCTGGGACTGAGAGCCTTTTTGATGAGTCAAGGTCATATGTAAGGGCTGTGCCATTCTAACATGGTGAGAGGATTAAATTCCTTCCATGGTAATATGTAAGGGCTATGGAATTCTAACATGGTCAGAGGATTAAGTTCCTTCCATGGTCAGATGTAAGGGCTATGCCATTCTGACATGGTCAGAGGATTAAGTTCCTTCCATGGTCAGATGTGAGGATTGGGCCATTCTGACATGATGGTGGATGTGTTCCTCTCATGGTTAGATGTGAGTGCTAGGCATGCCATTCTGATAAGTCAAGGTCAGATGTAAGTGCTGGGTGGGCCATTCTGACTTAGGGTCAAATATAAGCACGGAAGAATACCTACATGGAGGCTAGGCCTACAACCAGCATGAAAAAGGGTTGGCTCTATAGAAATTCCTGTGATGAGAAGAATCAAGAGATAGCACCAGTGATGATAACCCATTAATGATCCAGATCCAGTGATGATTCATATCTAGTGATGATGATCCAGTAGTGATGATCTAGATCCAGTGATGTTGATTCAGGAGAGATGATCTAGATCTAGTGATGATCCAGATCAAGTGATGATGATCCAGCAGTGATGATCCAGATCCAGTGATGATTTAGATTTAGTGATGTTGATCCAGCAGAGATGATCAAGATCGAGTGATGATCCAGATCCAGTGATGATGATCCAGATCAAGTGATGATCCAGATCTAGTGATGATGATCCAGATCGAGTGATGATCCAAATCAAGATGAAGATGACTTGAAGATGACGAGGACTTGATGATGATCCAGATGATACAGAGAAGAAGATGTGTGCTGATAAATTGTGTCAAGAGAATACCTTCCTAGTTAAGAGGGAGTGCTGATGTAATTGTAACTTCGGAATGTATTCACTTGTATATCTCATATATTGTACCCGGATGTTTATTCTGGGAAGTGTTTGTAATGTAATTGAGTCATTCCATACCCCAATGTTTCGATCGGGAGTGTCTATAATGTGAACAAGTCATGTCAAGTCATTGTGGGTAACCCTCCTATTGATCAAGGGTTAAAGTCCCTGCAGTTGTGGGGCCCTAGGGTTATTAGACTATCCTACAGAAGTCAACCCTAGTTGAGTTATTGTAAGTCAAGGAAATAGTCCCCACAATTTTGTTAAGTATAACCCTCCTTGTTGGTCAGAGGGGCAAAGTCCCCACAAGTTGTGGGGCACTAGGGTTATTAGACTCTCCTAGAGATGTCGTCTCTAGTAAGTAATTGTTAAGTGAGGCTGACATGTTGGAGTGGACATTAAGTGAATGAAAGAATATAAATAGAGAGTGAGCCTCTCTATTTATCACACACACACACACACTCATTGGAGTGCATGAGTGAGAGAGAAGTTGCTAGGATTAGAGAGAGAGACTACTGCTGTCGAGAGATCATCTTTATGTTTTTTTATTTTACTTTTGGTGTTGATTCTATCTCTGAGGAATTTGTAGGGTTTTATCCTTTATGGTTTCCCCAAAGAAAATTCTCTATGTCTCTTATCTCTTATGTTTATTGTTTTGCATGTTATTCTCTTAGTTAAAGATCCTAAGATCATAATGCTAGCTTGAATGATAAAAATCTAATATGGTATCATAGGTAACCTGAGAAGAAGACATTATGCAGCTAAAAAAGCTAGGGCTTCTTACTTTTTGGTTCTCTCTCCACAATCCATCAGCAAACATATGCTAGGCTAACTCTACATTGAAGGGCGCATCTTTATGTCGAAGCAAAATTCGAGTCCGTGAATTTTCAGTTTTTGGTGCGGGAATTTAGGGCTTTCTACATAAGAGGAATTTTTGAGTGATCCCGGAATAGGATTGCTCTCCTCATCAAAATCAAATTTTAGAGACTTGGGTCCAGATTTTTGGTTGGGTATAACTCTAGGAAAGTCAAACCCTAGTTGACCCCTGTGTGGAAAAACCCTAAAATACTAAACCTGCTAAGTCTTGGTACATTCGCTATATCGCAGGTTTGTATTAGTTAAAGTAGTTGCATGATCATATATTTCTGCATAAGAATTTTCTAGTATGAATATTCCTTATGAAATGTTTCTAACCATACAAATACATTTGACTTGTAGGAAAGATCGCATACATAATCACCTACAAGCAAAGAAGGATGAGACTTGTTCCGAAGAACAAGTGACGACAGTTCAAGATGAAGAATAATATGACAAATGTAGCGACATCATTGATGCAGAACCTTCCAGCCATGAAGAAGTAAACAAGAATAAAGGGAAGACCAGTTCAAGAAGAATGATGTCTAGGATGCAATATCGAGACGTGAAGGGAAGTCCGTAGTTCCATCATGCAGTAGATGGAAACATCATGGGATACAAGACAAGATTCATAGCATGAGGCTTCTCAGAAAAAGAAGGCATAAACTACGAAGAGACAGTTGCAGCCACTGGAAGTGAAGTCACATGATAGGTAGAATCATGTGTGCAAATGAAAAAAGGCCTTGTACGAGCTCAGAAGACACCCATGGGATAACACATACATGAGGAGCTTAATGAAGATCTGAACCTTTACTACAAGGTTGATAAAGGATGACACGTTCACAGATGGGTGCGAGAAGAAATCTTTCAAAGATAGAGGATCTTGGTATACAGTGACACTAGATGGATACATAGAATATTAGTAGCATAGGAAGCTACTTCTCACTCAGGTACAGAATGTTTTAGTGCATAGAGTATGGAAGACAGAGGGAGTATGATGCTTTGCTTCAGAGGGAGTGACTACAGAATATCATGAGGTTCGACATGGTACGATAGGATGGATAGATTACTGATGACTCTAGGCTTTACTGAGAGTAAAGTATATTCCAACCTTTGCTTCAAGGTTGAAGGCAGAAGATCAGTGATGCTCCTGTTATATGTCAATGACTTGTTCCTGACAGAAAAGAGAAACTCATTAAAGTTGAGAGAAGGATACTTGCTGCCAAGTTAGAGATGAAGGACTTGGATATGATGCAATACTTTCTCGGCATGGAGGTGTGGCAGAATATCCCTGGGACAAGGGAATTATGTAGCAGAGATCCTAAAGAGGTTCAGGATGATGGACTGCAAGGCCATAATGACACCTATGGCATCGAACCTGAAACTATTGAGTGATGCTTCATCAAAAGCGGTTGATGCTACGATGTATCGTCAGATGATTGGTTCCTTGATGTACCTGATGAATATGAGACCAGATATTTGCTTTGCTATGAACACCTTGAGCCAGTTCCTGACATATCCAAGACATGTTCACTTGATTGCTGCAAAGCATATTCTGAGGTACCTAAAGGGTAAAGGTGATTATGGGCTCAAGTATCAGGAAAATCAAAAGATTAACCTGGAAGGTTATGTTGATTCAGATTGGGTAGGCAGTGCCATCAATAGGAAGAGCACTTCACGGTGCTGCTTCAGTATGGGATCAGGTGTGATCTCTTGGTTTAGAAGGAAGCAGTCCTGTGTGGCACTGAGTATAGCTAAAGCAGAGTATGTCGTTGCTTGTTCAGCTAGTTGTGAGGCAGTATGGCTGAGGAAGTGACTGTGTGATTTATTTGATCTCCAATTGGATGCTACTAGTATATATTGGGACAACCAGAGTTGTGTGAAGTTGTCTGAGAACTCGGTGTTCCATGACAAGTCAAAGCATATCGAGATCAAATATCACTATATCAGGGATATGGTGTAGAGAGGAGTAGTTAAGCTTCAGTATGTTGCAACGGACGAACAGATAGTCAATGTGTTGATGAAGCCATTGGCCAGAGTGAAGTTCAAGTACTTCAGGGAGAAGCTTGGTGTTCTCCAAATCAAGGTTCCCCCAAAGGGGAAGTGATGAGTCAGTGAGCCATTCTGACATGGTGAGAGGATTAGGTTCCTTCCATGGTCAGATGTAAGGGCTGAGCCATTATGTCATCATGAGAGGATTAGTTCCTTCCATGTCAAATATGAGTGCTGAGCCATTCTAATATGATTATAGGATTGGTTCCTACATGATCAGATATAAGGGTTGTTTCCATTATCTGAATGGAGGTACCTGGTCAATTACCAGGAATACTCAGTCTAGGACTGAGGGCTATTCTGATATGACTGTGGGATGTAGTCTCACATGATTAGATATAAGTGCAGGTACATTTTGATGTGATTGAGGGATATGTTCCCACTTGATAAAATATAAGGGTTGTTTCCTTTCTCTGAATGGAGGCACCTGGTCAGTTACCATGAACCCTCAGTATTGGAATAAGAGCCTTTCTGACGAGTCAAGGTCAAATGTAAGGGCTGTGTCATTCTGACATGCTGAGAAGATTAAGTTCCTTACATGGATAGATGTAAGGGCTATGACACTCTTACATGGTGAGAGGATTAAGTTCCTTCCATGATTAGATGTAAGGGCTGGGCCATTCTGACATGGTGAGAGGATTAAGTTCCTTGCATGGTCAGATGTGAGGGCTGGGCCATTCTGACATAATGGTGGATGTGTTCCTCTAATGGTCAGATGTGAGTGCTGGGCGTGCCTTTTTGAAGAGTCAAGGTAAGACGTAAGTGTTGGGTGGGCCATTCTGACTTAGGTTCAGATATAAGGATGGAAGAGGACCTACATGGAGGCCAAGCCTACAACTAGCATGAAAAAGGGTTGGCTCTATAGAACTTCCTGTGACTAGAAGAATCAAGAGATAGCACCAGTGATGATAACCCATTGATGATCTAGATCAAGTGATGATCCAGATCTAGTGATGATGATCCAGCAGTGATGATCCAGATCCAGTGATGTTGATCCAGAAGAGACAATCCAAATCGAGTGATGATCCAGATCCAGTGCTAATGATCTAGATCTAGTGATGATCCAGATACAGTGATGATGATCCATATCAAGATGAAGATGACTTGAAGATGATGAGGACATGATGATGATCCAAATGATATATAGAAGAAGACTTGTGCTGATAAATTGTGTGGAGATAATACCTTCCTAGTTAAGAGGGAGTGTTGATGTAGTTGTAACTTCGGAATGTATTCACTTGTATATCTCATATATTATACCTGGATGTTTATTCTGGGAAGTATTTGTAATGTAATTGAGTCATTTCATACCCCAATGTTCCGATTGGGAGTGTCTATTATGTGAACAAGTCATGTCAAGTCATTGTGGGTAACCCTCCTATTGATCAAGGGTTAAATTCCCCACAGTTGTGGGGCCCTAGGTTTATTAGACTATCCTAGAGAATTTGACCCTAGGTGAGTTATTGTAAGTTAGGGAAATAGTCCCCACCATTGTGTTAAGGATAACCCTCCTGTTAGTCAGAGGGGAAAATTCCCCGCAAGTTGTGGGGTACTAGGGTTATTAGACTCTCCTAGAGATGTCGACTCTAGTAAGTAATTGTTAAGTGATGACGACATGTTGGAGTGAACATTAAGTGAACGAAATAATAAAAATATAGAGTGAGCCTCTCTATTTATCACACACACACTCACTCATTGGGGCACATGAGTGAGAGAGAAGTTGCTGCGATCAGAGAGAGAGACTACTGCTGTCGAGAGATCATCTTTATGTTTTCAGGTTTTACTTTTGGTACTGATTCTATCTCTGAGGAAGTTGCGGGGTTTTCTCTTTTATGGTTTCCCCAAGGGAAATTCTCTGTGTCTCTTGTCTCTTATGTTTATTGCTGTGCATGTTATTCTCTTAGTTAAAGATCATAAGATCATAATGCTAGCTTGAATGATAAAAATCTAACATGGTATCAAAGCTAATCTGAGAAGAAGACATTGTGCAACTGTAGAAGCTAGGGCTTCTTACTTTTTGGGTCTCTCTCCACAATCCATCAGCAAAAGTATGCTAGGAGGACTCTCCATTGAAGGGTGCATCTTTCTATCGAAGCGGAATTCGATTCCAGGAATTTTCAGTTTTTGGTGCAAGAAATTAGGGCTTTCTACAAAACAAGAATTTTTTATTGAGCCTGTAATAAGATTGCTCTCCTCATAAAAATCGAATTTTAGAGACCTAGGTCAAGATTTTTGGAACTCCAGGAAAGTCAAACCCTTGTTGACCCCGGGCCGAAAAAGCCCTAAAATACTAAAACTGCTACGTTTTGGTACATTCGCTATATCTTAGTTTTGGAGACATCTCAGGAGCTGAAAATTTCACAGGCTGAGGATAAAATTGGTAGTTACATGGGATCCAAAATTCATCCTACGATTCACTATATTCTAGGAGATATGATCCCTCCAAGTTAGGGTTCCATCATGTCCGAGGATTCATCCCCAAATAGGACACATGGGGAGAATTGCAATATCTCAGGCTGCGAAGGTCCAAATGAAATTTATGAAGATGTTCCAGAAAGGAAATGGACTATACTCTCTATGGTAGAAGTTTTAGACCTCTAAGATGAAACAGTGACATGTGGAAGTCCGTACAACGTCGTTGTTTGGAACAATCCTGTAACAGGTCACCTTTGGAAAATGATCATAAGTCCCAATTGGTGAAACCAATTCTGATAAAACCTATGGTGTTGAAATAGGTACAGGAAAGGATACCGCAGTGTGAATTTTTAGACATAGAGGAGAAGTAATTTTGGAGATACCATAGAAATAGTATCAGGAATTGTTGCAGAAGAAATTGGAAAACTAGGGCTTCTTGTTCTGGGAGCTTCCCTCCACAATTTTCAGAAAAGGAGTACATTGGATAGCTCACCTTGAAGAAGTCTATATTTCTATCCAATCATATCTGAAAGATTCCAACTTTTGAAAATTAGGGTTTCTCTGACAAACCCTAGATCAGCCAGCTCTAGAACCAAGATAGACACCTCAAATTGCTAAGATGTAATCTTGTGTTATTTTCATTTGAGGTTCTCCTTTCAAAGTAATCTATCACATTAGCTTGATGATAAGCTTGTTGAAGTTGACAAATTCCAAGCATGGAAGTATATGATCTCTCTGAAGAAAATGAATTGGACACCTACATAAGTAGAGAGGTTCCAGTTCCAGAGAGAGATGAGGCTAAAATCCTTTCACAATAAGAACTTGGTCAAGGCCAAGAAGATCAATGTTGATTCAAACATTGATCACCTTGTACCACAAGTGTATCCCCTAAAGACACCGAAAGAGATATTTGATTCCTTGACCAAGCTATTTGAAGGGAAGAACATAAATCAGAATATGAATTTGAGAAAATAGTTCAAGAATGTGAAGATCCAGAATGCAGAGACCATGTAGTCATACCTTACAAGGGTCTCTCAAATCAAAGAACAACTTGAAGCAGTAGAAGAAGAAGTGGAGAATGCAGAAGTGGTGATAATCACCTTGAATGGCCTCCCAGGATCATGGTATTCATTCATTCAAGGAATGTGTGTGGAAAGGAAGTGATTACTTTCAGTAGAATCTGGGAAGAGTGCACACAAGAAAAAGAAGCTCGACTCATAATAAGAGAAGAGAAGATGGGAGCAACTGAATATAAAGCTCTCACCATCCAAGAAGATCCCTCAAGCGATGAGGAATACAAAGGACTCAACTCCTAAAGAAACTCTTATCCATCTTAGAATTTGCATAAGAAATGATGCTATTATGAATGAAAAAGATAATAAAGTTGAAGGCTCAAGAAGGAGTCTACCCACGAAACAAATAAAGATAAGTATTCAATTGTCATTTCATGATATTGTTTTGTTATGCATTTGTTTATATTCAGTTAATGTATTATGCATGATTGAATGTTTGCATTAATGACAGTATAATACTAATATACATGTGATGGGTAAGTAGCTCATGGTGCTATACAACTCTCCATTGCTACTTATCTAGAATAAAACCTCTTTGCTAACATATTGGATTAGTGCACAATCTCAATGTTGTCCTGGTAGAGATGGAAGGCATCTAAAAAGTTTCCATGAGATATGGATGAATGTTGTATTGGATAAAGTAGTTGCATGATCATATATTTATGCATAAGAACTTGCTAGTATAAATATTCCTTATGAAATGTTTCTAACCATACAAATGCATTTGACTTGTAGGAAAGATTGCATACATAATCGCCTACAAGCAAAGAACGATGAGACTTGTTCCGAAGAACAAGTAATGACAGTTCAAGAGGAAGAATAATATGACGAATACAGTGACATCATTGATGCAGAACCTTCCAGCCATGAAGAAGTAACCAAGAATAAAGGCAAGACCAATTCAAGAAGATTGATGTCTAGAATGCAGTATCGATACGTGAAGGTAAGTTCGTAGTTCCATCATGCGGTAGATGGAAACATCGTGGGATACAAGACAAGATTCATAGCACGAGGCTTCTCACAAAAAGAAGGCATAAACTACGAAGAGACAGTTCCAACCACTATAAGTGAAGTCACATGACAGGTAGAATCATGTGTGCAAATGAAAGAAGGCCTTGTATGAGCTCAGAAGAGACCCATGGGATAACACATACATGAGGAGCTTGATGAAGATCTGAGCCTTTTCTACAAGGTTGATAAAGGATGACAAGCTCATAGATGGGTGCGAGAAGAACTCTTTCAAAGATAGAGGATCTTGGTATCCAGTGACACTAGATGGATACATAGAATATTAGTAGCATAGGAAGCTACTTGTCACTCCGGTACAGAATGTTTCAATGCATAGAGTACTGAAGACAGAGGGAGTGTGATGCTCTGCTTCAGAGGGAGTGACTACAGAATATCCTGAGGTTCGACATGGTACTACAGGATGGACAGATTACCGATGACTCTAGGCTTTACTGAGAGTAAAGCGGATTACAACCTTTGTTTCAAGGTTGAAGGAAGAATATCAGTGATTCTCTTCTTATATGTCAATGACTTGTTCCTGACAGAAAAGAGGAACTCATTAAAATTGTATGAAGGAGACTTGCTGCTAAGTTCGAGATGAAGGACTTGGATATGATGCACTAATTTCTAGGCATGGAGCTATGGCAGAATCTCCCTGGGAAAAGGGAAGTATGCAGTAGAGATCCTGAAGAGGTTCAGCATGATGGACTGCAAGGCCATAACCACACCTATCGCATCGAACCTGAAGCTATTGAGTGATGCTTCATCAAAAGCGGTTGATGCTATGATGTATCATCAGATGATTAGGCCCTTGATGTACCTGATGAATACGAGACCAGATATTTTCTTTGCTGTGAACACCTTGAACGAGTTCCTCACAGATCCGAGACATGTTCACTTGATTGCTGCAAAGCATATTCTGAGGTACCTGAGGGATACAGGTGATTATGGGATGAAGTATGAGGTGAATCAGAAGATTAACCTGGAAGGTTATGTTGACTCAGATTGGGCAGGAAGTCCCATCGATAGGTAGAGCACTTTAGGGTGCTGCTTCAGTATGGGATCAGGTGTGATCTCTTGGTTTAGAAGGAAGCAGTCTTGTGTGGCACTGAGTACAGCTGAAGCAGAGTATGTCGTAGCTTGTTTAGGTAGTTGTGAGGTAGTATGGCTGAGGAAGATACTGTCTGATTTATTTGATCTCTATTTGGATGCTACTTGTATATATTGAGACAACCAGAGTTGTGTGAAATTGTCTGAGAACCCGGTGTTCCATGACAAGTCGAAGCATATCGATATCAAATATCACTATATTAGGGATATGGTTTAGAGAGGAACAGTGAAGCTCCAGTATGTTACGATGGATGAATAGAGAGTTGATGTGTTGATGAATCCATTGGTTAGAGTGAAGTTCGAGTACTCCAAGTAGAAGCTTGGTGTTCTCCAAATCAAGGTTCCCTCGAAGGGGAAGTGATGAGTCCGTGAGCCATTCTGACATGGTGAGATGATTAGGTTCCTTCCATGGTTAGATGTAAGGGCTGAGCCATTCTATCATGGTGAGAGGATTGGTTCCTTCCATGTTAGATATGTTTGTGAAGCCATTCTAATATTACTGTCGGATTGGTTCCTACATGATCAATTATAAGGGTTGTTTCCATTCTCTGAATGGAGGTGCCTAGTCAGTTACCACGAATACTTAGTTTAGGACTGAGGGCCATTCTGATATGACTATGGGATGTAGTCTCACATGATTAGATATAATTGTAGGGCCATTCTGATGTGATTGAGGGATATGTTCCCACTTGATCACATATAAGGGTTGTTGCCATTATCTGAAGGGAGGCATCTGGTCAGTTACCAAGAACCCTTAGTCTAGGACTGAGAGCCTTTATGACGAGTCAAGGTCAGATGTAAGGGCTATGCCATTCTGACATGGTGAGAGGATTAAGTTCCTTCCATGGTCAAATGTAAGGGTTGTGCCATTCTAACATGGTGAGAGGATTAAGTTCCTTCCATGGTCAGATGTAAGTGCTGGGCCATTTTGACATGGTGAGAGGTTTAAGTTCCTTCCATGGTCAGATCTGAGGGCTGGGCCATTCTGACATGATGATGGATGTGTTCCTCTCATGGTTAGATGTGAGTGTTGGGAATGCCTTTCTAATGATTCAAGGTCATATGTAAGTGTTGGGAAGGCCATTCTGACTTAGGGTCAGATATCAGTGCAGAAGAAGACCTACATGAAGGCTAGGCCTCCAACCAGCATGAAAAAAGGGTTGGCTCTGTAGAACTTCCTGTGATGAGAAGAATCAAGAGATGACACCAGTGATGATAACCCATTGATGATTCAGATCCAGTGATGATCCAGATCCAGTGATGATGATCCAGCATTGATGATCCGCATTGAGTGATGATCCAGATCCAGTGATGTTGATCCAACAGAGATGATCCAGATCCAGTGATGATCCAGATCCAGTGATGATGATCCAGATCGAGTGATGATCCAAATCCAGTGATGATGATCCAGATCGAGTGATGATCCAGATAAAGATGAAGATGACTTGAAGATGACGAGGACTCAATGATGATCTAGATGATACAGAGAAGAAGACTTGTGCTGATAAACTATGCCAAGAGAATACCTTCCTAGTTAAGAGGGAGTGTTGATGTAATTGTAACTTCAGAATGTATTTGCTTGTATATCTCATATATTGTACCCCGATGTTTATTCCAGGAAGTGTTTGTAATGTAATTGAGTCATTTCATACCTCGATGTTTCGATCGGGAGTGTCTATAATGTGAACAAGTCATGTCAATTCATTGTGGGTAACCCTCCTATTGATTAAGGGATAAATTCCCCACAGTTATAGAGCCCTAGGGGTATTAGACTATTCTAGAGAAGTCGACCCTAAGTGATTTATTGTAAGTCAGGGAAATAGTCCCCACCATTTTTTTAAGGATAACCCTCCTTGTTGGTCAGAGGGGCAAAGTCCCCACAAGTTGTGGGGCACTAGGGTTATTAGACTCTCCTAGAGATGTCAACTCTAGTAAGTAATTGTTAAGTGAGTCCAACATGTTGGAGTGGACATTAAGTGAACGAAAGAATATAAATAGAGAGTGAGCCTCTCTATTTATCACACACACACTCACTCATCGGGGCGCATGAGTGAGAGAAGTTGTTGGGATCAGAGAGAGACTACTACTGTCGGGAGATCATCTTTATGTTTTCGGGTTTTACTTTTGGTGTTGATTCTATCTCTGAGGAAGTTGTGGGGTTTTGTCCTTTATGGTTTCCCCGAGGAAAACTCTTTGTGTCTCTTGTCTCTTGTGTTTATTGATGTGCATGTTATTCTCTCAGTTAAATATCCTAAGATCATAATGCTAGCTTGAATGATAAAAATTTAACGCATGCTTTCATATTCTTTACCATACATAATATTTTCAACTATACCAATAGAAAATAATGTTGGTTATTTACTGACCATTCCTATATTCCCCCTTAACCACTTGAGTTGAAGACTCCTCATATCATCCCCGTCCAAAAACATTTCACCTAGATTAATAAAATATGCTAATAAACTTCAGAAACTACTTAGATATACATTTAACTAATTAAGGAACCAATTAATGAGGACAAACATTTCACTAAATGTGTTCGTGAGAGAATCACAGTGCTCCAATTAGAGAAATAACTAAGACAAAACATATATAAAGTATAAACATATCGAACAAAATATGTATGTCTATGTGCTGAAATAAATAAATTTTGTTCAAGTTCTCTTCTCTCAATGTGTACCTAATAAGAGGTAAGTATACATGAAATGGTTGGAAATTACCTGCACTAAGATCATAGAAGCGTTCAATTAAGGAAATAGTTGTGCTTTTCCTAGATCCACTATGACCAACAAGTGATATTGTCTTTCCAGTGTGAATAGAAAGGAAAAAATATTGAAAGACAACTTCTTCTCGAGATGGATATCTGAAGCAAGACTTTTGTAGTTTGTTGTGTCCCTTTACATGTTATAAATTATTTCCATCCAAAAGTTTGTGATCCATTGTTGGCTTCCTTTTGATCATGCTTAGAACATTATATGCGGTTGTTTTGATGCAGGAGCATCCTACTCTCCATTCAAACTATAAACCCAATGTTTGATTAGGCCTAAAAGGGGTCTTCAATTCTGAATGGATGGTATTTGAACTATCACAGTGTAAATAAACCTATGTTTTTATGTGATTCTATATAGATGGTGAGTCATTGGTTGAGTCACTAGATGAGTGATGAATCATGTATCAATGTCCTAAATTAATGGTAGCAAGTCATAGGATAGGTCAGCATGTTGTTGAGTATATTGAGGATCTGAACCATAATGGTTCATAAATCCTATTTTGTATAAATATGTAAGCCTACAAGGCATAGATATACAGACAGAGATACAGAGTTCAGTAGGGCCTATAGGAATCAGAGAAGAGGCCAATTAAAGATGTATCAGGCCTAAGGAGATCAGAACACAATTTCTAAGACAAAATTGTATGTACAGTTTCAGTGAGTGAATGAAAAATCCTATTTTGGCATATCTCTGTGTGTATGAATGTAATTCTATCTGAACGAATGATTTTAAAAGTAGATGAATGAATGATTATTTAATTTAGTGAGTAATTGATAACTCTGTGTGTGATATATATTGAATTAAGGTTTCTGAGAGGAAGAGAAACAGAGATCTATTGATCAATTGTTTGATCAATCGAAGGGGAATTAGGTGAACAATCCATTGAATATTTCATGAAAAAAATGTGTGCAGAGTAACCTTGTTGCAAGGTTCTATATCTGCAAATCAATTACTGCAAGGATCAATGATAACCAATGACTAAGTGTGTGTAGGTGTGGATGGTTGAGATCGTGACTGAAACAGATCTATGACTGAAGATAAATTTCGCAAACTAAAGTTGTGACTAAGATAAATAGTATCCCTGGAAACCAATCAATCATACACTTGAATATCGTGTGGTCAAGATCTAGTGGAAGATAATATCTACAGTTAAAAAGAACTCCACTAAGAAAAGGAGCGCGAAAGATAAAAAGGCATTGAGTTGAAAACTTTGAAATAAATCATTGCAAAGAGGATTAAGATCAATGGACAAGGTTGATCGTTGAAATATATCTATGGTTGTCGGCAATTCTTCTCAGAGAACTAGCATGGATTAACAAAATCCTGATGTGCGCAAAATTTATATCAAAACCACCTTATGATATTTGAGGTCCACCGTCGATCTAGATCTAACGGTCCTCAACTATTTCGCAGTTTCAACTAGTAGGTGAGATAACGACAAAGATGGGAGCGAAATTTTAATACAATTTAGTTTTGTTCTATTTGGAATTCGCCGTTGATCAAAATTGGTAGATATCCAATGCCTGAGGATAATTTCTCTCGATCACATAGACCAGATATTAATAGTAGAAGGCTCGAAGCAGAATTCTTATGTGATCAAGTTCATTGCATATTTGAAGTCCTCTCTTCATTGAGCACTGCTTGGGACATTGGGCGAGTTGGTTAGATTTAGTGGTTCCTTTAAAGTTAGAACTGACTAAATTGTATGATAGTCTATTTAAAGACTACATACATAGGGTTCTTGCATCATGATTTCCCTTAGTGAATGCACTCAATTTTGGGGTTGCTTGAACAAGAGAGTTGGACATCCATAAAAGGAGAAAATTTAGAAGACAAGCAAGTAGGAACAATGCAATTATTCAAGGATTTGAGTACTTTCTTATGGTCCTTTTAAATCTTACATGCCACTGATAACCACATTAAGAATTCTAGTAAATGCTTTTCCACCATTGGTTACTCCACATCTGGCAAGGACATCGGCATACTAAAGAATCAATGCCCATGCACCAAATATTAGTCCATAGGTAAAACCCACACCCAATCCTTTGGAAAGGCCACCTTTCTTCCCCAAATTTAACACAGTTTCAAGAGATATTGAATAACCTTAATAGCTTTGGTCTCACCCACACATGAATATGCTAAGCGCAATTGAGAAATTGCCTATTTTTTAAGGACATGGATAAAATGCCATGTCATATTTGTTGTTAAATTGCAGGAACACCAAGTTTTAGTCAGAGTCCAATTACAACAATGCAAATTCATTAAATCATAATATATACAATAGCCAATCATGATTAAGAAAGGAAATGGAAAGGAATCATCCTAAGTTTGATGTATGGGAAAGCACATATAGACCACATAAAACAAATCAAAAGAAAATTAACAAATATAATAGTAAATATAACCATATAGACTTATGTCAAAATGATATAAAGTTATAAACATAGGAAAAATTATAAATACTACTAAATACTTTTCCTAGCACCAAAAAATCGACAAAATCTGGTTACTAATCCTTTTCAAAGAAGTATGATTTCAAGGATATCTTCATTCATTGTTAATCTTGGAGGAAGGTGCAATTTTGTAGTTTCAAAATAATTTCAAAGAAATCACATTTGTAAATATTATATCAATGACTTTTCTATCCTAGATACAATGGTTTTCATACAAGCTATGGAAACAACAACACTTGTTAAAAGGATGGAGGAACCCATTAACATCAACGTAATGTTAGCTTAAAAGGTTAACAATATCATTGAGGGAAAATTGTCTCCCTAGCACACAAAATATGAAGTTCCTATCTATGATGGTTCACACGACCTTGAAGTGATCTACAACTACATTTTGGACATGGATACTTGATTCGAGCACAACAATATCCCCGATGATGAAAAATTTATTTTTTCCAAGCTAAATCTCATATATATTGCCAAGATGCTCGTTGTTGAATGCACACTAGACCAAAACCCCATTACCACTTGAGTTGGGATTCTATAAACATTGATTCCCACCTTCTACCCTTCTAGTTATAATAAATACAGCTAGGTCAAGAAGTGGCTCCATTTACATCAAGGATTCAACATTTCAATTCAAGAATGCCTCCATCAATTCAACAGGTTGTGGATTCTTCTTGATATCACAAATTTAGTTGAAAAGTTTCTACTCATATTCAAAATTGGTCTACAAGAACATATGTAGAAATAACTAAAGGGCATGGGCATCTACACCATTGATTCCACATATAATTGAGCATGGTTGGTTGAAGAAAAGGTTTTCAATTAGTGTAGAATTCAACAATGTTCATCCTCCTCCATTGTTTCTAGATCAATGTCATCCAAGCTTGCAACTTTTGTTGATATATGATGATATTCTTAGTGTTATTCTTATTATTATGATTTTGCCAAGTTTTTTCAATATTGTAAGAAATAAGGACATAATAAGTCTTATTGTTCCCAATTGAAGAAGAAAACATTAAATGTACAGTCTCCTGATAAGCAAGACAGTGAATCCCCCATTGAGGTTTCTAGTGAATACATAATTTATGAAGAGTTAAGGGGACTTAATAATGTCACCTTACTGTGACATTCCACTCCCCAAAAGGAAGATTTAGTCTATTTATCACACATTCACATATCTCCCATGATTTCTCCAGTGCTTGTATCTTCGACAATGGCTCCTAGGGGAACTTGATGTCAAAGTCCATTGTCAATAAATTTAATTTTCTAATGGACCCTCATCCTCATGCACTTAGATGGAAGGATCATGGTTCATATTTCCATATCATTCACACTTGCACCGTCTCATTTTATTATGGTCTTAAATTTGTGGATAAAGCCACTTGTGATGTGACTGATATGGACCGTTGTGGTCTATTGCTTGAGTGACCTTATCACTATGATTATAGTGCCTAATATGATGCATTCAAAAACACTTACTCATTGCATAAACAAAATGCTCAGTATCTTTTATGTATTACACTTGAAATACTACATCAAGTTGATCCTATGGTTAAGAAGCACCCTTTGAATTTTTTCCAACAACCTTATCCACATCATCATTATAGTGTTCTAGATGTGCAACACAGGTTCATTCACCAATTTTAGAGGACTCGTGTACACCTCCTCCTTCAACATTTTCTTTGTGCTATCACCGGCCTCAATTTCCTCGAGATAACACATCAGGAGGACATTTTACAAACTTAAAGTTTCTCACTTGTCATAGAGTTCCCCCTTTCTTTCAAAGTTCAAAATTGATATCCTCTTTGCATTGGTTCAAAAACCAGTTCAATGTTGTTCAACACATGAATTTTCCTTTCCAATTCATAGTACTTTCCATCCAAATCCTATGAATCAATTGAGCAATCATGATGTCATCAACACATATCACGATGTAGTTATTTTTCTAGAGTATAATCTTTCAATTGTTGCACATCAAGCTCCTTGGATTTCTTAGCATTAGTTGCATCAACACTTTCCCTCTCTCCTAAAATCATTTGAGGCCAATGCTTCTTATGATGGGAGGAATGAAATGGATTTAGAGAAATTGCTTTTTAGCCTATTATTTATTTTATCCGATGTTGTCATATGAGATATTAATCACATAATCTTATTTATATGTTGTGCTTATTATTGTTATTATGTTTTTGTTATATGTGTCCTTTTAGGTTCCTATTATCAAGGAGTAGATGTGATAGTATCTTATTCCCATGGAGAGTTGGGATCTTCTCCCGACTTCTTGGTTATATTATTAAATTTAGTTGCTAGTTTTTAGGATCTTGTGAGTTATTCTTTCCAAGATTGTTCAGTTGGTTTTATCCATGTAAAGGTTGTATAAGCCCATGCTTGTTTAATAAAAATTGTAGTCAGATATTTGGTTTTATTCACACCTTTGGGATAGAACTCTGCTCAAGAATGGGTTATACCTTATAAATATTTTTAATGGGTGAAAGGATCCATATGCATAAGAGTACCTAAAGTTGTGAGCTTGGATTTTGGTCACCTTGAAAGCATGTCTTCTAGTATTTCCCTTCTTATACTTGATGAAAAGATAAAAGTTGTTGTAAAAATATTATTCACTTGTAGTGTGTTTCTTTCTGAAGATTACTTCGATCCTTCAATTATTACAATGGCCAATTATTAGTGTGTGATAACATGGGAAAATGTCCCCAATATCACAAGTCCACTCGACAAAGGGGCCAAAACAAACTTTCCAATGTTGAAAATGGTGAACCCTCTATTTATGGCTTCACTATCATAATCTAGGTTTTGTGAAATAAATGAAATGAAACTACCATGAAATGTAAAATGACATGAAGTGCGACCTAAATAAATTCTTCTTTTGTGATTTCAATAAATAATAAAAATTCAACTAAAGGAGAGATAAGTAGAGCAACGAGAATAGACCACCAACCAAGGAAAATGTTAAGGATTCATAAGTTGCAAGTGTAGAAACCTTGGTGAGTCTTACTAATTCTTAAATTTCCAACCTTAAAATGTTTGAAAATACTTTTGTAAGAATATTCAAATTTCTAAGGATTTTATATAGTTTCTAAACAATTTTGACAATGTTTAGAATGAAATATTTGTATCCTGTAGAATTTGGGTGAAGCATTTTATAAAAAAATGGAAATTGATGAATATATTTTGGAAAAAAACATTGAAAATTGACCCAAGGCCTAAATTTCACCCCTAAATTTTTTCCTACCACCAACTACCATTGACGTCAACCCTAAGGAAAGCTATGAAGATTGAGGATAGCTTACAAATCATCAAAAGCATACATGCTTCCCATCATATTATTAGCATATATAGGATAAGTAAGTTGTTACAAAGTAACAAAAAAATATTCCACACAATATTATGTTTCAAGCCATAAGCACTAAGAAAGATAATAAAAGAGAATAGTCCACATCCAAAATTAGATCTCAAGTTTATGAAAAACTTAATTGTAATGGAAACTTATTCACATAGAAGATAACTTACATTGCAAAGAAAAAAAACCCTACAAATGAAAACAAGAATTTCCTTTATACAAATTAGGATGACTTTTGACTTTCCAAATAACCTTTAAATATCTTGATATCCTTGTCTACCAAGCGACTCTTAGTTTCCTAAACCACTCTTCATTGCTCTTTTTTCACTGTTGATTTTTTTATAATTAAATAACAAAATTAATTAATAATTAAATCTTTAATAATTCAAATAAAATCTATAATATTTTATATGCATGAGTTTCACCAACATCAATCACATTTTACACCCTAAGCCTAAGACTAACCAACATTAATTGTACATTGATTTTCTGATGGGCTAATACATTAAAGATAGTACGAACACAATAGAGATTAAGGGTAGTATTATGTGCTAATACATTAAGGGTAGTACAAACACAATAGACAAATGGAATTTTTTTTAATAAGAAGATAAAATGGAATCATGTCATCTTGTCATTTTGAATGTTGAAAAAAATAATCACATCAATTATGATGTTTTAAAGGTATGGTTAGGGGAGTTCACAAGTCCATAATATAAATATGTCAAAGTGTTGCAATTTTTTTACAAGAAGACATCATCATCACGTTTTTCAAGTATTTTTTGTTTTTGGGGTAGCAGGGTCCGTCAAAAGTATGCCAAGTGAGTATTCATTGGATGT
Organism: Pseudotsuga menziesii; assembly: GCA_001517045.1. Lineage (NCBI taxonomy): Eukaryota > Viridiplantae > Streptophyta > Pinopsida > Pinales > Pinaceae > Pseudotsuga > Pseudotsuga menziesii. The sequence goes on from LPNX010606416.1 coordinate 83,452, forward strand.
GGAATTTAATTTCGCATCCAATGAGATCTCTCGATCGAAATTTGAGTAAAATTACAGGGAGATATGTCGAAAAATACGAACAAAAAAATTAGTTTTTTTTTATTTTCTTCCTCCAAAATTAATAAATATTATTTTATTATTTTTCTTAGGAGGCCCATTTTGAGTTGAAATTTCCTCTAATATGGGATAAATTTCACACCTAAAATTTTCTCTGCCACCAACTACCATTAGCACCAAACCCTAGGGGAAACTTTAAGGGTCAAGGATAGAGTACAAATCATCAAGAGAATATTTTCTTCCCATAAAATTGCTAGTAGGTGAAGGATAAGTGAGCAATGCATCTATCTTTGAGAATATGGAACCATATCCTTATAGATGTTCTACTACATGTATCTATATCCTTTCCCACTTCCCACGGGAAAATTATGAGGAACCACATAGAGGGAAAACTTTGAGGATCAATGATAGCTTACAAATCATTGAGAGCATACTTGCTTCCTATCAAATTGTACGTAGGTGAAGGATAAGTGAGCAATGCATCTATCTTTGAGAATATGGAATCATCTCCTTACCGATGTGCTACTACGGGCCTTTCTATCCTTTCCCATTTCCCATAGGAAAATAATGAGGAAGAACATAGACACATTTTGCTAGAGGTTATTGACATATTTGGATCATTGGCATATTATGACGGGGCTACCCAAGGGACCCCATAGATTGGGGGAGTAGGTGGGATCATATATATCGTATATGACCATTGGATCAAATTATTTGTTGTAGTTGGGAATATCACAAACAATCATGTAGAGATGAAGGCCCTCAAGCTTATTTTGTAGCTCATTGTTGACCGTGTCATTAAAAAAGTACAAATCATGGGGGATTCTTGATTGGTGATTGATTAGCTTAGGCTCAAAAGATCCTCCAAGAATTCTGACTCAGGCCTCTATATGAGGAGCTTATTACTATTGTAGACACTAATCAACAAATCACTTCTTGTCACATATATAGAGAGGAACCAATTGGCAGGCCAATTGTCGAAGGATGGGCTACAAATTGGACCAAGGCTTTGGCATAGGTGGGTAAACAACATAGAGGGTATAGCATAGATAAACCCAACACCTTTCTAATACACAGTTGATCTACTATAAAACACACGGAGATATTAAGAACAAGGAAAAGCACATATTTTATATTCTATAATGATATGACATATATCTTTTTTAGTTTTGTTCTAGATAATGTTTATAGTATGTGGTATATTTATGTTGTTTTTATATAATACTACAACTATAACATGTATGAACCATGAACTCTATAGACTATATATATCAATTTTAAAATTATTTAGATATATTGTTGAAAATAACCGAGGCAATCATAATGGCTTCCACCAATATAGAAAATATTTTTTTATAAATCAATAAAAACTATGATGTTTTTTATTTAAAAAAAACCAAAAAATAGTTCACATGATACAATGTGAACTATTAAATGAGAGAATAGTCTACAACCAAGCTCAGATATCAAGTGCATAAAAAACTTAATTGTAATGAAACCTTTATTCACATATAAGATAACTTACGTTGTGAAAAGAAACCCACAATGAAGACAAGAATTCCCTTTATACAAAATAGGTTGATTCTTAACCTTCCACAATGAAGAAATAGGTTGATTCTTAACCTTCCACAATGAAGAAATAGGTTGATTCTTAACCTTCCACAATGAAGAAATAGGTTGATTTTTTTAAAGTGTCTCTTGGCCTCCTAAATCACTACTCATCTTGTTTCTTCTCTTTTAAATGTTTTGTTATTTAAGAAACTTAATTAATTAATAATTCAAAAAAAATTAAAGTATAATATTTTAGTTGGGTGAATATTTCATCAACAATAATCACGTTTTCCACCTTAAACTTAGGATTAATGAATCTAAATTGTACATTGATTTCTTGTCAATCACATTTTCCACCTTATACTTAGGATTAATGAACCTAAATTGTAAATTGATTTCTTGTCGACTCATACATTTATGGTAATACAAACACAATAAACAAATGAAATTTTTTTAATAGCAAAATAACAACAATAATCACATTTTCCACCCTAAACTTAGGACTAGTCCACCTAAATTGTACATTGATTTTCGTGTCGACTAATACATTAAGGGTAGTACAAACACAATAGACAAATGGATTTTTTTAATAGCAAGATAACGTGGAATCATTGATGTTTAACATCCTTATTGTTAGGAAAAAGTTTAGTCACATTGATTATGATAAATAAAGGTAGGATCATAGGAATTTGCAAGTCCACAATATAAATAAGCGAGGTGTTACAATTTTTTTTACATGAAAACATAAAAGTTTATTATTAAAGTCATAGACTAGAGTTTATGATAATGGATAAAAATGGCACAATGTAAATATTCAAAGTTTTTTTTATTTTTGTGAATGTATTTTTTTGTCTTATTTTGTTAGGAGTTTGGTTAGAAATTTTAAAAAATATATAAATAATATATATTAGTTATGAAAATTGCATAATTTGGATGTCATAAATGTATTTGAAAGTGTTGAATTTATATATAGATTTAAAAACATAATTTAAACACTTTCACATTCATCTTTTACTAAAAGAATTCATTGGATACCAACCAAATCCACCATAAAGTCTAAAATATTGAATAAATAAACTACTCCAATAAAATTTGTTTCAAAACGCTAAAAAAATTAAAAATAAAAATAAAAATAAAATAGACAAAATGGAATCCTACCATCCATCAAGCTCAACAAAGTTTAGTCACATTGATTATGATGTTTAAATGTATGTTTTTTGGACTTTTTTTTCAAGCCGTATGTTTTTATAATTTTTTTTTAAGAATCATATCTAGTGTTAGCTAGAATCTTTTTGAGAGTGGATGGTGTTCATAACATGCTCAAAAGGGTGGTAGAGAGAGAGAGTCATAGTTAGTTGTTAGTCAGCATCAACTCTTTAATTTTGATGTTGATGGGTTTTTTTCTTTTAATAGAGTTTTTTCACATTAAATAATATGAATAATAAGTCGGTAAATAAAGAGATTACTAACTCTTGAAACTCTCATTTGTCATTATTTTCAACCGGTTATAAGTCAACATTGGGTATTGTTCTTAAACATTAATTTTGAATTTAAATTTAATTCTTTCGATGAAACAACATCATATGTCAGAGGTCAACATTTGGTATCGTTAGTTTAATATGTAATCTTAAACTTAAGATTTTTTCTCTCAATCAAATAGTAAATTATTAAGATTTATTTTCTCAAATTAAATAATAAATTATTAGATATTTCAAGGTTGATTTTATTTTGTTTCCTCTCGTAATATATTTTAAATCTTTTATTTATGTTAGTTGACATGTTTTTTTCATGTTTGATACTTTTATGACTAGATGGTAATGAAATAGTTTAGAACTTGTTTTCTTTATTAGGAAAGAACAAAATTGTATGAAAAATAGTTTTAATTTAATTAGATACACATTGGATACAATAATTATTTATGAAAATTTATAAGAGTATGGTTTAATAAATTAATTTAAAAGAAGTAAAAATTTACATAATATATCAAATTCTGATAAAATATTAAGTGTCATCATCTTTTGACTTGGGGTTCCATGGCTAATAAATTTCTTTTTTATTGCAATTTTGTGGAAAAAATATCATATTTTTATAGTTTATGTCTTACAACAACAATTGTTAGCAACTGTGGGGACATTGCCACCTCGTGGCTCTTGTGTTATATGTATATATATATATATACATATATGTATATATATATATATACATATATG
>LPNX010606416.1:87417-109592 GCA_001517045.1 Pseudotsuga menziesii
CGAGTTGATATGACTCTCTATCATTATTTGCATGGGCCCTTCAACCCCCTATTATTCCCCTATGGAGGGGCGCACACATTATATAAAAAATCCTCCATATTTTGTTTAAAACCCTTAAGGTAGGGAAACACTTTATAGTTGACCATTTTATGGAAGCAATCTACTCATGTTCCCTTGCTCTTCGAGGGGGAAATCTCATTCAAGCTAAGTTCCAAATACAACATACTCCACACATCCCTCATAAGGAAAAATTCATCCTTATTTATAGGTTGGAATACAATTTTAATCACAACAACTTCCTAACTTCCTAGTGGACCTTCTCATTGAGGTCTCATTACATTTATTCACTAATAACTACCATACTGGACTTTACTTAATAACAACAACACAATGTATCTAGTCACTTTACATTGAATGGTCTCCACTACTACTATAGTGGGCCATTTTCCTCCATTACACCTTTGTACCACTATCTTAGGGGACTTGAGATTTTTTATCTAGGAATGTCAAGATTTTCAATGTGAAAATAGATTAAGGTGTTCCTAATATGTTTACCACTCATGTACAACATGAGGTGGGTGACAAGAAGAAAAGGGAATCCTTCGTGGTTGTTGAGTTTTTTCTAATTTTTATATGTATGAATCCAAATGGAATACATGAGATTGCTTGAGATATTATCAATTCGAAACAAGGTTTAGCCTAACATTACAAGTGTTTAAAGGAATTGTGGATTTGTTAGGATTATGAATTTTAAAGACCAAGGAAAAAGATGTTTCAAAGGGTTTGATGGGTATGTGACATGATGATTTCAAATATGGCATTGTTAAATATGGAGACTATCATATGCAATATGGTGATTCCAAAAATGAGATGTGCATAATATTGTAGCTAAAGATAAATTACAAGGGAAGTGAGGAACTAACTTTTATACTCATAAAAGACTTGCAACTAAAGATAAATTACAAGGGAAGTTAGGAACTAAGTTTTTACTCGTAGAATACTTAGAAATTTAAAATTATTAATGTAATTAAGGTTTATTTTAATAAGATTAAATTGTGTATTTTAAGAATGTTTGTAGTGAATAATTTAGGAACAAAACCTGCCATGGTGGAAATATTTGATCCATACAAGATCATACTAGTGTTTAACCTAGCTAGTAGATTTTATTAATGGCATCCTCTAGTTAAAGGCCTTCTTCACCTTCTCTAGTAGTAAAAAATTATAGTTGAGTTCAAACATTCTACTACAAACATGTGGCATATCATTATTTGATTTGCTTCAAAACAAGGAATGTAGCAACCCATTACCTAATTCCAAGACATGGTATGTAAAAAAGCCTAAAAATATTAACTTGGCAGGTTGAAGCCACAAAGACCCGTCATTAATAAGAAAATATCCTCTTGTAATTGTCCCATATTGTCCCATATTAACCTATAGAATATGCACCTTCTTCAATCTTCAAAGAAAAAACCCTTCTTTAATACTTCCAACTCAAACTTTATAAAGAAAGAAAGAAAAATGCACTATGATATTTCTTCAATCTCGAGTGTTTTGTTTTGATCAAGTTAAAAACACAGCATTGAAAATCATTGCCCCAACATTCATCTTTAATGGTGGAAGAAAGTAAATAAAACATTCAAAATGAAAACCTATTACTCTACTACAATCCCATAAGCAATAGTGGACCAAAGTAGTCAAGGAGAAAAAATGCATCCTACCTACATTGATGTGACATATCAAACTCAAAATAAACCTTTTGAGATGTCTTTTAATAATCTCCTACTTTTGTGTTTAGCTCTATTCTCAATTTTGTTTATCGTTAGTCATGTAAGCTAGGGTGTGAAAAAACGCTTAGTGCCAAATAAAAACTTAGCACGTAGAGTCTCTTAATTCTATTAGGGATTCATCCTTCATATATTCTTAATTCTCTTAAGGGATTCATCCTACATATATTCTATATGTTTTGTTGTAAGATTTAGTTGCATTTTTTTAATTTAAAAAGAAAAATGCTTTAAATGAATACTTTTTTTTGTGTATGAATGTTTTTACGATGTTTAATCATTATGTGCAAGTTTATGGATTTATACCATGCAGAAATTTAGAAGAGACTAAGATCTTTTGGGTGGACTCTCTACCCATCATAAAAAAGAAGAGAACAGTAAAATGTATATAAAAAATTAAAAACTAATAGTTAATTATAAAAACTAGTAATTAATTATAAAGTTGACAAATTGAATAATATAATAAAATAAATAAATTCTTTTATTAAGAAGAAGATTTTATTTATTTTTATTTTTATTTTTTAAATTTAATGGAAAAAAACCAAAGGTTAAAAAGAGTAAAAGAAATAAAAAATGATGAAAAAAATTATTCAGTTGCTGATTCATTTAAATATAGTAGTGGAAAATATTCAAATGAGTAAAAAGGGAGGTTGATTGGATAATTAATAAGTAATTGTTTTAGTTTAAAATATAGTTAGAACTAAAAGAAAATTACTTGTTCATGTGGAAAAACTTACATTGGAAAAACAGGTAGATCTATTCAAACCTATCTCAAAGAACACATTGATGATGCCAATCATGATCGAGTTAACAAATGTGCAATCCCTGAACACTCTTTCAAGTCTAAACATCACATTTGCTTTCATCAAATTAAAATCCTTGCCTCCACTTCTCATTATTCATAAGGCTCATTACATAAGCCATCAAAATTGAAAAACATCCTAACAACTTTAATCAAGAAGATGGTTATAAACTAAGTCTGGAGAGCTATGATCCATCAACTTACTCACCATTGATACCTTATTCATTTATTCATTACTCTTTCTTTATTACTTTTTTGAGCCTAGGTTTTTATTATTTTTATTTTATTTTATTTATTCTCATTTTAATTAATTTATTAATTTTTTATTTATATGTTATAAATGCTTATCTTTCTATCTTTTCTCAATTAAATCCCTCTTTTTTTATTTTTAAGATTTTTTTCATTAAGTCAAACCCTTAATTCCCTCATTTTACTCCAGTTTCAATTTTTCTATTTATATTTAATGATTCTTATTTTTTTAGTTCTAACAATATTTTAAACTAAAACAATTGATTATTAATTATCCACTTTACTCATTTTTTATTTGAATCTTTTCAACTACTATATTCAAATTAATACACAATAAAATAACTTTTTCAATCTTTTTTTATATCTTTTAATCTTTTTAACCTTTGACAATAATTTAATTAAAATCATTGAAAAATTAATTATTTACATTGTTATTTAAAGTCATCCAAGTCATAAACTTGTCAAAAAAAATTATCATTATTTACATATCCATTTCAATAATTTAACCTTTAAATTTTAGTATATAAAGATTTCTTAAAAGTTTAAGAGCCTTATAACCCAAGGTGTCCCTCGTGATTAGCTCAAAAGTTTCATAACTCTTTATTTTGATTGTATTAAGTTTATTCTTCTTATTGCACGTTTCATAAGCTTATATCCAATTATTAAGTTATGTCCTTATAGAAACGGCCATAGCTCATTACCTACAATATTCTCAAAGTATTGTTTGTCACAATGACATATTTAAAAAGAAACATTGAATACATGAAATATCATAATCATCACTAATTATACTCAATGTTCCAGAGCCTACCATCTTCACATCAAACCAACATGGTGTCATGTCCCCAATTAAATAATTTCCAAATAAGACTAATTGCAAATAATGTTTCACCAACCTACTAGTTCCCTAGGTTGATATGGAGACATAAATTTTGTAATAAGGGGCGATGAGACCCAAAAGGACTTTAGTTTACCATATTCACATTTAAATGGGTCACATAAAAAGATAAATGGTAAGAAAATAATGTGGCATGGGTTCATGAAGACACTTGGAAGCTTGTGGAGCCTTTGGGTGACTAGATTCCCTATACACTTGGCATGATATTCATCCAAATTCGAACACATTGGTAATGTAATATTATTGGATGGTTATGTGGTGTCAAATAACATATAATTAGCCAAGGAATTCAAATTGGTTAACTCCGATGGAAGAGGAAGATACTAGAATACAAGGTGTGCCACTTGGAAGGAGACTCTATGCACTCTATGACAGCAAATGATGGAAGATTCTATGACAAGTATGAAAAATTCAGACCCTGTTATCACTCCAGGAAACTCCTCCAGGTCGCAGCTCAAGGATGCCTGGTAACTTAAATGTTTTTATCGCTTTTTAAGTGGATCAAGTCAAGTGACCAATAGGACCTCACACTCTCAAGACATGCATGAAAATCAATCAAGGATAAGGCTTCTAATTACCACTGTTCAGAGGTTGACAATATGGTGCAGAGATGGAGAACTTATCATGCTAGTAGATTCATACATAAAATAGATAGATATAAATGGCTAATCATGACAAGGAAAGCACTTATAATTCAAATCATCAATATGCCAATAGGATGACACCTATCAAATATCAATTAACCTGAATAAAACCTGAATAACACATTCAAGCATAAGCACAGAATAGACAGAAAATGGAAGCTAAACATATGATAACAAAAGAGCTTATATTAGGTCATGAGCAATATGAGAAGCTTGACAATAGTAATGGTCTACAAGTCCCCAAACTCGAACCCTTTCAATAAAATAAGTCTTAGGCTTTATAGCCTTTACAAAAATATTTAGATCCTGAAAAATTGGATCTGATTTACTAAAAATAAACAAAATAATTGTTTTTGCATAATTAAGTCAAAAAACCCTAATTTAACTACTAGTCTAACTAACTGTAGAATTCGTTCACTGTTTGAACCTTCTGATAACTAAAGTAAGTACTGGAAATAACTGCCACTGGTCCTCTGCTGGTTAAGTCACTGTTTCACTTAGATAGTTAAGTGTTGGTGACCTTTTCTTCCTTTATGTCACAGCAAAACTAAAGCATACCTTCCCTAATGTTTTATTCAACGTCCTTCATCTTTATACTTTGTCCCTAAGCTATTCATGTTCACCCAAAACTAGTCCTTCATGTCAAAATTTGATCTTATGCCTCTTTCTTCTTTCAGTGGTTAAAAGGCCAAAATATCGCAACTATTAGCTACCAAAAGTGGTGTTTTTGGTGGCTAATGAACTACCTCAGCGTCTGCCTCAGCCCCCGAAAGCCCTGTTCTTAAAAAATTCTTAAGCCACCTTCAAAATTGTTCTTTCAAGTTTGTCTGCTTGTATTTCTTATTCAGCAGGCTCTATGTTAGGAAGGTTGATAGCATCCTAGATTGATTCTGGAGACTGAAGTCTTACTGCAGCTTCAGCTAGGGTTTCCAATGTGAGGTGAGTGCTAGGGTTTATCTTGGCCTCCTTCATCTGTAGTCTCTAAAGCCTAATCATTCTATATAGCCTTGTGTTGTCTTTCAGGTATCTTTTATTTAGTCTTTGTAGGAAAACATACCTTTCTCTCAGCTCTAGGTATGAGTTATGTAGCATCTTGTTCCTACTGGTCAATGTAGCATTATTTTTCTTTATCTCCGTTTCTAAAATATCCATCTCATACACTTGCATCAGCAACTGATTTATCCTTTGAGTCTTGGAATTGCTAGAGGAAACCTTCTTTGTTGGTTCATCTTACTCTTTTGGTGTAGGTGATGGGAGATCTTCAATCTCTGCTACAACTTACAATGCTAGGTATGTACCTTCCTCTTTTTCCTCTTCTGAATCTGAGTAGGGAAGGTTCAAGATGTTCCCACTGTGTGTTGTAACTTCCTAGCCCTTTTCACTAAAATCCAAGTTTCTTTTGACCTTCTTAGATTTGGAATAGGAAGGAGGTTGTTCTGTTGTTGCTAGGGATATAGCCCTTCTCTTCCTTTTCCCACTCCTTGGTGTGCTAGACTTTTTAGCAGGAGACTTCCCATTTTCTTTTGGCTACAAACCTATCTCAAAACCATTCCAAAATAAGAAATAATCCCATGTCATATTTCTCCTCTTCAACAATTCTTGGATCAGGAGTTGGATAAGACCATGATAAGACAGTTTGCCAGCAATAGTAGCTGGCTGAGCCTTCACCTGGTGTGCCATTTTTTCCAAGCTCCTATGCAAGTAGAAAGGTAAATTTAGTGGGATTTTTCCTATGAAGTGGTTCATCAATTTAAAATGGTATATCATGGCCCTGTTGTATCTCCCTTCACAAGTTATGTACACCACAATGGCCTTCAGCAATTGCCGCCACCTCTCTTCTAGCCAGGAGGATGGTACACTCTTCTTCCACACCACCCCTCTATATTTAGGCTTTAGATAAGATCTGAACTCTACATCCTTTGGTATGGTGGTTTTAAACCACCACTCTCCTGTTCTAGGGAGTTCACTCACTTCAGTAATTAGGGTTTCATCTATCAGAAATTCTTCTTTCCCTATGACTACCTTGGAGCCATCGAAAGAGAGGGAAAATGCCTCAACCACCTACTAGTGTGAACCTTGAATCTTCTTGAAAAACCTATAGCAGCCAGCATACTTGAAAATTTGACAGACTTCTGGATGTGCCTCCAGGTAGCTGATGTCTCCCAACTCTGGCTTGAGAGTAGGTCCTCCCTTCTTCATTTGCTGAATGTCACTCTTGGGTAACTGTAACAATCAATTCAAGTTCTGTGTGATAGTGTTTTTAGTAGGCTGCTTCTCAGAGATGGTTTTCTGGTAGTGAGAAATGCTAAAGTCGAAGGTGGAGTGTACTGAAGAATGGGCACTAATTATGAGGGATTTCGACTGCATGATTGATTCTTAGGTCAAAGGGTGATGGCTTCATTTGATCTTTTCGAGACCCTTTGCCCAGCAATCATGTTAAAATCAACCTGGATACCTAGTGGGATTTTCTGCAGTTCTTTGTACAGGTGGAGGGAGAAGGAGGGTTTCAAACCACATCATTCCTTATCAGTTTAACAATGACCTCCTCACTCATATCCTCACACCTTGACACAGCCTCCTGTCCTTTCGGTGGTTCATCATGCCCTTTGATGATTGTTGTTTTTCTAACGGGATCTGATTTGATAGGTTTCTAACCATTTCTTTCTTTTTACCTTTTCAGTGGTTAAAGGCCTTCAGGAATTTGTCTTCTAGCCACCGAAAACAAGGCTTTCAGTGGCTAATGAAATGCTGACCTATTCACCCAATCCACCGAAACCATTTTCCAAATGGCGCTATAAAACTTGGCTTTCAGCAAATAATGTTCTCTACAGATATCCCTTTTAACCGCTAAAAGGCCGGCCTTTCGGTGGCTAATGAAACATTAAAGCTTTTGCCTAAGCCAAAAAAACCACTTTTTACCTGCTTTTGGTGGTTAACGCCCTTCTTGGACTATTCACTAAGCTACCGAAACCAACACTTTTCAGTGGCTAATGAGTTGTTTGAAGTCTCGCCTAAGCCACCGAAAGTGCTTTTACCATTTACTCAATCGAGCCCGCTTTCGGTGGTTAACCTTTATCCTGCATTAAACTATTAGCTGCTGAACAAAGCCTTTCAGTGTCTAATGAGTTGTTAAGAACCCCACCTAAGCCACCAAAAGCTAAAACTTCCAATTTCTTCAACCATAGCAAAACCAGAGACCCTCAATTTGTTAGTCATCTTTAAATATTTCATAACATGACTCGAATTCTTCATAGTATCAAAATAAATTTATTTTGGGAGATAACATCTGGCTCCTACTTGGGGATGGGAACCTCCCTGTGAGGTCCCAAGAACCCCAGACCAAAATGCCTTTCCTTGAAAACAACTAAAAAATTAACATGATCATTTGTTGTTCCATTGGGCATGGAGTATTTCTGTAAGCAAAAACAACCTACTAACTAATAATTTACAATAACAAGGCCTTAGAGCCTCAAATAAAGTAAAGTTTCAGAAAATGCCCATTCACTGGGCCATGAAACACCTCTTCCCCTTCCATATTCTGCAATTTGAAGGTGTTGTTCTTCTGTACCTGAGCTATCACAAAAGGGCTAATCCACAAAGAGTCAAACTTTCCATGTTTTCCCTTGTCCTGCCTGACAGTATCCCACTTGAGGACCCAATCTCCAACCTAAAAGTTGTCCACTTTTTCCCTTTTGTCAAACATGAACTTGATCCTCTATTGATGGGCTTCTGATTTTCCTATCACTTGTTCCTTGACTTGCTGCAACTCCACCAAATCCATCATCCTCCTTACCATTTCATTGGGTTCATCTTCCTCCTCCTAAAGGAATTTTTCCACCGGTAGAATGAGATGAATGGGAAAAATGGCCTCGGTACCATAAACTAATTTGAATGGAGAAGTCCCTATAGATCTTTTGTCAGTTACCCTATCAGCCCATAAAGAAAAATTTAGCTTAGAATACCAGCTTTTCTGATTTGTTTCCAATAGTTTTCTGATGATCCTAACTAGTCTTTTGTTGGATTACTCAGCCAGGCCATTTCCTTGAGGATAATAGGATGTGGAATGCAGGAGTTGAATTCCCATTGACTCACACATTTTAACCAATGCCCCGGATTTGAAAGTTGGTGCATTATCAGTCACTAACCTTACTGGGCAGCCAAACCTAATAAAGATATTCTCATATAAAAACTTCATGATGACCTGATGAGTTGCATTCTTGGTGGGTACTGCCTCTATCCACTTGGTAAAGTAGTCTGTGGCTACTAGGATCCATTTATGCTTCCCATTGGAAGATGGATTTATTTCACCTATGAAATCCAGACCCCATTGCTGGAAAGGCCCATTCACTACAATAGACCTAAGGGGAAAGGATTTGAGCTGCTGCTTCCCTATAAATATTTGGCACTGGTAACAAGCCCTTACAAAGGTACATACATCAGCAAAAAGGATTGGCCAATAGTACCCTGCCCTCAGATTCTTGTAGGATGTGGTCTTCCAATAATGATGGCCCCCACATGTACTGGAATGAAAGTGATGCATGACCTGATCTGATTCTTCTTTATCTAGACACTTCAACAAAACCCCAGACATATTTTTCCAGTACAATAGTTAATCAACTATGCAAAATTTAACAGATTTTAATTCAAGAGCTTGTTCTTGATTAGGAGTGAGACCTGTAGGAACTTCTAATTTTTGCAAAAAATGAATAATACCTTAGTACCACTCACATGAAGACAAGTTTTCAGCCACTTGTTGAATGTCATTTTGATCCTGAGCTACTTCTGCTGCTGCTACAATTTGCAATTTTGCTGAATTGACACAAGTGAAGTTTATCCCCATCAGTTCACAATTTTCTTTAGCCATGAGTTTGGCTAGACCTAGTCCTTTTACTAGATTAGTGGGCTTCACCTCTATACCAAACTCAATAAGCTTGGAAATCCATTTAGCTCTCTTTCCATCAATGTCAGGCTGAGTCAAAACATCCTTCACAGCAGCTGAAGGGACATAGGTAAGAAATTTTGCATGTAGAATGTAAATCCCGAAGGTCTTCAATGACTTGATGAGAGCATAAACTTGTTTCTCAATGGGATCATAATTCAGCTCAGCAACCCTCAATGTCTTGCTGAAGAATGCAATTGGATGATCGAGACCCTCATCATATTTTTGTAACAGCACAGTTTCCACTGTGTCATAGGATGCAAAGGAGAAGATATAAAAACACATGGTATAGTCCAGACTAATCAGGGTTGGGGCTTCCATGATATCCTTCTTGATGTCTTTGAAAGAGCTTCTTTCCTGGTTGGTCCATTTTATTTCTGCATCCTTTTTCCACTCAGCAGCTAACAGTTTCCCCTCACTGAGTGGAAATTGGGACTTCTTAGGGTTGAGTGATATCCAAAACCTCCTGCACTTTAGAAATACCCTCCTTAGGTGCTACAAATGGTCATTATGGCTGTGAGAGTAAATAGTTAGGTCATCCAGGTATATAAGCACAAATTTATCTTTCAATTCTACAAAATCTAAGTCCATGGCTCTCTAAAAAGTAGCCCCAGCATTCATCATCCCAAATGGCATTTTAGCATACATGAAAGTTCCCTAGGGGGTGGTAAAAGCAATCTTCTCTTGGTCATCAGGGTGCACAGCAACTTGGTTGTATCCAGAGAAGCCATCCAGAAATGACATGACACTAGCCCCTGAGACTCTTTTTAATAGGCATTCCATCTTGGGTAGTGGATAGTTGTCTTTTTTGGAGCATTTGTTCAGGTTTCTAAAATCCACACACAACCTGATCTCCCTGTTCTTCTTCCTTACCACCACTAAGTTTGGAATCCACTTGGAATACCTGAGGGGGATTATGATTTTGGCTTTGAGGAGCTTATGGATTTCCTTTTCAATTACAGGTAGTAAGAGAGGACTGATGGATCTCAGCTTCTGCTTGAAAGGGATGGTGTCCTTCTCCAAAGGAATCCTATGTTGGATGATATTGGTGTCATAGGTTTTTAGGTCACTGTACTCCCAGGCAAAGATATCAGCAAATTCTTTTATTAGGCTGCAAAAATGGGACCTCTGATCAATAGTCAACTCAGTGGACAAAATTATTATTTTTGGATCGCTTTGGCTACCTATGTTTTGCTCTTGGACAGCAGGGTCTTGCTCCTTTTTGGCAGGCTTGAAAGGGATGTCATTATGATCAAAAATCTCTTCCAGGGGTACCAGACCTTGAGGTATATAATTGTTGGGTAATTGGACATTATTCTGATCAGCTACTTTATCTTTCAACTTGAGCTGTTGGGGTCCTTCCATGTTTAGGTTTTCCTGATATATATGTATATTAGAGAATTCATATACTAGCTGAAGGAATTTACTAAGATCATCATCATTCTCAAACACCTTCCAAAATTTTACATTATCTGGCAGGGAAGGTCTGTACTTGAATTGAACATCATAGATGAGCTTAGGAGGTAAAGGAGGAATAAACAGACTTGCAAAGACAGCCAAGGAATCAACCAGGTGATTCAAAGCCCTAGGTATGTATGACAGTTCAAAAAATATAAAGGAGTCTCTGAGTTTCCATACCTCATCCCTGTAGGCCTTTAGTATGCCATTTTTTTCTTGAAAGGTGTTGTTGATCTGCTATATAATAAGGTCTGCATCTCCAAATATTCTCTTGCACATGATACCCATTTCCTTGGCAACTTTAACTCCTAGCAACAAGGCTTCATATTCTGCTATATTGTTAGTGGTTTTAAAATCAAGATTATAAGACATATGAATATTCTCTTTGGATGGAGAGATCAATACTACACCTGCACCTGCTAAGTTTTGAGTTCTATCCCCATAAAAATACATGTTCCAGACTAATGTGGTCACTTCCTCAGGCTGCTAACAGGTGGGCTTGGTAAGTTGGACTGGTGTTTGCTAAGAATCATCTATTTACCGAATGCATGACCCAAAATTAGTGTCTACAACATAGATGGGGTGGTTCACTGAATTCCTTTAATTACTTATGATGTAGGAAAGTTGATTCTCTCTATAAAGCCTCTTGGTCTCTCCTCCAAACATTGGGATTGTAGCATATGTAAGGTCCATCGGAAGGGTACCACCTAGCCTTTAACTCCATGATCAAGATAGCAAGAGACCAAATTTGGGAGGGATATCAGCCACTACAATGTCCATCATGATGCTTTTTGAAGGTAGCTAAGATAGGTTTACCACAAGGTCTTTGATGAGGCCCAAGAATTTGACCTTTTTGGAGTCAAAGGAGAACAAATCATGGTAGGGTTTTGTAATGCTGAGACCATTCTCATCCATCATAGCCTTTGGCATTAGGTTATGGGAAGCTCCTGAGTCCAGCAGACAGTTATGAAGGAATTTATCATGGATATTCAAGAATATGTAGAAAGGTGGGCATGAATCCTTTAGGTCTTCAATCATAGGTCCTAGGGTTACAACAGGCTAATCATCTTGCAGATTTACAAAGTCCGTATCAATATGTATCTTTGGCTGAAGAGAATTCAGTATGGAAGATTTGAATGCATCATTTTTCATTAGCTCTATTAATGGGAAAGGGATCTTCAATTTCTGAATCTCTAACTCAAGGTTGAAAGAATAATGCAGTCTATCAGGAAACCTTACCTCATGTAATAGAGTTTTGAGTTGGACTTGATCAGGTCTTGATGAAGGTGCTGGTTTTTGCAAGGGTTTAGAAATGACAGACATTTTCTTTGGTAAAATAGTATCCTTTTTACCTGGTGCAGTAGGGTGTTTGGCAGGAACATCATTCTTCTTAAGGGGAGCAACCAGCCTAGACCTCAGATTATACCCTCCTTGACCATCGAACTGATATACTGCTTCTTCACTGATCTTCTCATCAATTAGGGCTTCCTCATATTCTACCTATGTCAGAAAAGAATAGTCAACTTCATCTTCCATGCAGTGGATGTTTTATTCAGCCTCTCCTTCTTCCTCAATGAAATTAGGTTCTTCTCCTAGTACAACATTCTAAAAAGGAGCTCTGATTCTCTGATCTTCGCCTTGATTCCTTTCCCTTCTGAGGATCTGAACTAGGGGGTTGCCTCTTCTGTAAGGGACAAAATTAGTGTTTCAAGGAACAAAATCACTTGGCCCTTTACCTCTCACAGGTATCTGTCCTTGGTCTTTTATCTTAGACATTTTAGTAGTCAAGTTATCTAACAGTTTGGTCATTTTTTCAATCTTGTTATCTGATGAAGAATCTCCAAGAGGGTCTGTTGGCTACTTATTCCTATTTATCTTTCATTTGACCTTCTGAGATGCCACAATGTTAGATTCTACCTCTAGGACAGCATCCTGCATGAGTGATAAGGAGGCAGACCTCCTTAATTTGAGAAGCAGGCAAAAATTAGAGTCAAAGGCATTTTCATAAGTTATCCTGGCTGAGGTATCAGTGGGATTGATTTCAATGGGGATCTTGGTGTACATATTGTTGAACCTCTTGGTGAAGTTGGAGACAGACTCCCCATTCTCTCTTTTCAAGTTGCTAAACTCGATGATATAATAGAGGTGGTCTCTCCTCTCTCCCCAATGCTTTAGAAAAATGTCATCTAGGGCTTCAATGCCTGATACTGATCCAGTAGGTAGTTCTTTGAACCATTTCCTAGCCTGACCATCTAGGCTTTGTACAAAAACCCTAGTCCACACATCTTCCTGTTCTATATTAATGTTCTTAGCATAACTGTAAAATGCCTCTAGATGTTCTTCAACTATGAAATCTCCCTCTCCTATGAATTTAGGCATGTACTTGAGATAGTCTACTATGGGCATGGCAGAGAGGGGGTTAGGCAAATTTAGGGGGGCATACCTAGCTACCAGGATCCTTTCCATTTTGGTTAGAGGGTGAGCCATATTGGAAATGGGTATGGAAAGGGTGGAGGAAGGTAGTACTGATGTAGGTATTAGCTAGAAAGGTGATGGTGCTAAACTTATCCCAGTGGAGTCACCAGGGATTGGATCTTCACAAGCAGTAGTGCTTAAAGATGCCCAAACCTTAAAATTTTTTGATGTATTTATAAATTCCTGAGAATTAAATGTTTCAACAGAATAAATAATAGCAGAAATATTTCTTGAAATACCTGATGTAGCTTCCTTTGCAGCACTGCTAGTCTACCTTAGTGAAGCCCTAGCTCTTTTAAGAATCTCTTCTAGATCTGAAACCAGTGTTGTTGGTGGCCCTTGAGTTTTTTCTATGGTACTTGGTCTTCTTGAAGCCACCTTATTTCAATGGAGTCTCCAAATAGATGATTAAAACTAGAATAGTGTCCAAGCTTTGTCTATCATCAAAGCAAGGATCTATGTTGTCTCCCAGGGAAGCTGAGCTTCAGTCTCCTCTCCTTGGCAACGGCGCCAATTTGTTATCACTCCAGCAAACTCCTCTAGGTTGTAGCTCGAGGATGCCTGGTAACTTAAATGTTTTTATGGTTTTCTAAGTGGATCAAGTCATGTGACCAATAGGACCTCACACTCTCAAGACATGCATGAAACTCAATTAGGGATAAGGCTTCTAATTACCACTGTTCAGAGGCTAACAATATGGTGAAGAGATGGAGAACTTATCATGCTGACAGATTCATACATAAAACAGATATATATAAATGGCTAATCATGACAAGGAAAGCACTTATAATTCAATTCATCAATATGCCAATAGGATGACAGCTATCAGACATCAATTAACCTGAATAAAACCTGAATAACACATTCAAGCATATGCACAGAATAGACAGAAAATGGAAGCTAAACATATGATAACAAAAGAGCTTATATTAGGCCATGAGCAATAAAAGAATCTTGACAATAGTAATGGTCTACAAGTCCCCGAAGTCGAATCCTTCCAATAAAATAAGTCTTAGGCTTTATAGCCTTTACAAAAATATTAAGATCCTGAAAAATTGGATCTGATTTACTAAAAATAGACAAAATAATTGTTTTTGCATAATTAGGTCAAAAAACCCTAATTTAACTACTAGTCTAACTAACTGTAGAATTCGTTCATTGTTTGAACCTTCTGATAACTAAAGTAAGTACTGGAAATAACTACCACTGTTCCTCTGTTGGTTAAGTCACTATTTCACTTAGACAGTTAAGTGTTGGTGACCTTTTCTTCCTTTATGTCACAGTAAAACTAAAGCATACCTTCCCTGATGTTTTCTTCAGCGTCCTTCATCTTTATACTTTGTTCCTGAGCTATTCGTATTCGCGCAAAACTGGTCATTTGTTTCAAAATTTGATCTTATTCCCCTTTCTACTTTCGGTGGTTAAGAGGCCAAAATATCGGAACTGTTAGCTGCCGAAAGCAGTGCTTTCGATGGCTAATGAACTTCCCCAGTGTCCGCCTAAGCCACCAAAAGCCCTATTCTTCAAACATTCTTAAGCCACCTCCAAAATTGTTCTTTCAAGTTTGTCTACTTGTCTTTCTTATTCAGCAGGCTCTATGTTAGGAAGGTTGACAGCAGCCTGGCTTGATTCTAGAGGCTGAAGGCTTACTGCAGCTTCAGCTAGGGTTTCCAATGTGAGGTGAGTACTAGGGTTTAGCTTGGCCTCCTTCATCTATAGTCTCTGAAGCCTAATCATTCTATACATCCTTGTGTTTTTTTTCAAGTATCTTTTATTTAGTCTTTTTAGGAAAACATACCTTTCTATCAGCTCTAGGTATGAGTTATACAGTAGCTTGTTCCTACTGGTCAATGTAGCATTGTTTTTCTTTATCTCCCTTTCTAAAATCTCCATCTCATACACTTGCCTCAGTAACTGATTTATCCTTTGAGTCTTGGGCTTGCTAGAGGAAGCCTTCTCTGCTGGTTCATCTTGCTCTTTTGGTGTAGGTGATGGGAGTTCTTCAATCTCTGCTACAACTTGCAATGCTAGGTCTGTACCTTCCTCTTTTTCCTCTTCTGAATCTGAGTAGGGCAGGTTCAATATGTTCCCACTGTGTGTTGTAAATTCCTAGCCCTTTTCACTGAAATCCAAGTTTCTTTTGACCTTCTTGGCTTTATAAGAGGAAGGAGGTTGTTCTTCTATTGCTGGGGATATAGCCAATTCTATTCCCTTTCCCACTCCTTGGTGTTCTATACTTTTTAGCGGGAGACTTCCCCTTTTATTTTGGCTGCAGGACTGTCTCAAAACCATTCCAAAAGAAGAAATAATCCCATGGCATATTTCTCCTCTTCCACAATTCTTGGATCAGGAGTTGGATAAGAACATGATGAGACAGTCATCCAGCAATCTTGTTCGGCTGAGCCTTCACCTGGTGTGCCATTTTTTCCAATATCCTATGCAAGTAGAAAGGTAAATTTAGTGGGATTTTCCTTGTGAAGTGGTTCATCAATTTAAAATGGTAGATCGTGGCCCTGTTGTATCTCCCTTCACAAGTTATGTAGACCACAATGGCCTTCAGCAGTTGCTGCACCCTCTCTTCTAGCAAGGAGGATGGTACACTCTTCTTCCACACCACCCCTCTATGTTCAGGCTTCATATAAGATCTGAAATCTACATCCTTTGGTATGGTGGTTTTAAACCACTTCTCTCCTGTGCTAGGGAGTTCAGTCACTTCAGTAATTAGGGTTTCATCTATCAAAAAACTTTCTTTACCTATGACTGCCTTGGAGCCATCGAAAGAGAGGGCAAATGCCTCAGCCACCTGCTGGTGTGAACCTTGAATCTTCTCACACAACCTATAGCGACCAGCATCCTTGAAAAACTGAAAGAGTTCTGGATGTGCCTACAGGTAGCTAATGTCTCCCAACTCTGTCCTAAGAGCAGGTCCTCTCTTCTTCATTTGTTGAATGTCGCTCCTAGGTACCTGCAACAATCAATTCAAGTTTTGTGGGATAGTGTTTTTAGTAGGCTTCTTCTTAGAGATGGGTTTCTAGTGGTGAGAAATACTAAAGTCAGAGGTGGAGTGTACTGAAGAATGGGCACTGATTATGAGGGCTTTCAATTGCATGATTGATGCTTAGGTCAGGGGGTGATGGCTTCATTTGATATTTTCGAGATCCTTTTCCCAGCAATCATGTTAAAATCAACCTGGATACCCAGTGGGATTTTCTACAGTTCTTTGGACAGGTGGAGGGTGAAGGAGGGTTTCAAATCACAACAGTCCTTATCAGTTTAACAAAGACCTCCTCACTCATTTCCTCACGCAGTGACGCATACTCATGTCCTCTCGATGGTTTATCACACCCTTTGATGATCGTTGTTTTGCTGAGGGCTCTGATTTGATAGGTTTGTAACCGTTTCTTTCTTTTTACCTTTTCGGCAGCTAAAGGCCTTTAGGAATTTGTCTACTAACTGTCAAAAATAAGTCTTTTGGTGGGTAATGAAATGCTGACCTATTCTCCCAAGCCACCAAAACCATTTTCCAAATGGCGCTGTAAAACTTGGCTTTCGGGGGATAATGTTCTCTCCAGATATCCCTTTTAACCGCCAAAAGACCGGCCTTTCGATGGTTAATGAAACATCAAAGATTTCTCCTAAGCCACCGAAACCACTTTTTCCCCAATGCTTTTTACCTAGTTTCAGTGGTTAACGCCCTTCTTGGACTATTCACTAAGCTTCCAAAACCAAAACTTTTCAGTGGCTAATGAGTTGTTTGAAGTCTCACCTAAGCCACCGAAAGTGCTTTTACCATTTACTTGATCGAGCCCGCTTTTGGTGGTTAACCTTTATCCTACATTAAACCGTTAGCTTCCGAAACAAATCCTTTCAGTGGCTAATGAGCTATTAAGAACCATGCCTAAGCCACCGAAATCTAAAACTTCCAATTTCTTCAACCATAGCAAAACCAGAGGCCCTCAATTTGTTAGTCATCTTTAAATATTTCATAACATGACTCGAATTCTTCATAGTATCAAAATAAATTTATTTTGGGAGATAACATACTCGATTGATGACATATGAAAAATATGACATGTTAGGGCTAAAAATAGCCACCAAGAGGTCAAATTTGGGAGTTAAAGTCATCCATTCGAATTGGGGAAAGAATTGGAGCATGAAGAAGAAGACAAGTGTCATGAGAGTTACTAAACCACTAAGATGAGTTGGAAGAAGCTCATGGAGGGAAATTCGACCTTAGGAGGCCTCATGAAGTTAATAAAAGGATTTCATGAGGAATGACAAAACCTTTTGATCATTTGTTAATTTACATTTGGCATTTTGGAGAGTTTTTTCTTGTCAATTGCACGATGAGTGTTCACTCTCCCTTCTTGTGAACCAATTTCAAGGAAGTTGGTTGATGGATAGTCCATTCATAAATATTATAGGAGCTTAATTAAGGAGTTTTATTTTCATTTTGAAGGTCCATATATTTGAATTATCATCTATCTCCCCATTGTCTCATTCCTTCTTCTCCATTCCCCCACACTCTCATTTGATGGCACACTTGTTGGAGTGATTCTTGCACCTTGATGAGGATAGTTGATGGAAAATGTTTGTGCCAGGAATTGTTCCTAAGGCTAGGGGAACAATCCAACACAATCTCAAGAGTAAAACTCAATAAATAAAACAAAGTTTAGGGTTTTTGGTATGATTTAAATGGTTGTAAACTTCAAGAACAGTCAGGGAATACATTCAGAAGAAAAGTAACAACTAAATCATAAACATAAAACTAATAAAGATGCATAACATATGTAACAAGATCCAATCAGAAACAACATTAAGATTCATACATAAACAACAGGCATTACCAGCAAACACACATTAACTAGCAATGAATCTGTCAATTTAAGCAACTAGACAAGAAGAAAAATGAAGCCAATACAAACAACTGAAGGATAAAGGTCATGTATATCTCATATTTTCATCAGCAAATGCTTATAAGAGTTACAGTACTTATCTCTGAACAAGTTTGTAGACAAAACAGTCTTGTAAACCTCCTGATGCTCCCAAAAATCAGAACCCCTCTTCAGTCTCTCTATCCCCCTTTTATAATTACAAAGAAGTGGTTCTATTTCCCCTTCATTAGGTCGAAATTGAAACTACCCAGCAGTTACATTAACTAACTAACTCAACTAATTGACTAAAAATAGCAAATCGGATTCCTGGCAAATATGGCGAATTTCTGGAAAATAGGTGTCAAAGAAGCCTCCATATCTCTCAATTGGTGACACCTGTGTAAAACCTGAAAGAGATTTTTGTAAATGAGTCTGTGATGGACAAAAACCTCTCTTTGTTTGTAAAAATTTATCTCCAATTGATCAGAATATGCCCCGCAAAATGAACACTAAAACAGGAAAATATTAAATATTTTAAAATCCCTGAAAAATAGGCTGCAAAGATTTAAGTGAATCTTTCAAACCTTGATATATGTTGCACAAATGAGAGAATTTTTTGTATATGGTTATCTTATGAACAAAAACATCTTTTCGTTTTCAAAAATTCTTCTCCCTTAGCTCGCAGTCAACATTTTACTCCAATGACTCAGAACAGGAAAAAATAGAGCAGAATTCTTAGTAATTTTTTGCATTCAAATAAATAACACCAGCAGAAAGATTGGTTGCAGCCAAAGTGTTTTTTTTTTCCAACCATCTCTTGATCTTTCTTCATTTCCTTCAGGTTTTGGAAGCTCTCTCACTAAGAAACACTGTATTGTTTGCCAACATTGATCCCTGCTAACAAACCAAGTGTCCATATGCATACCTGTTGGGAACTCTACAAACAAGCACATTGGATTGTGTTTGACTGTTTCATACATCCTGTGCATGTGTGATGGTGGAACATATTATTCTTGGATCTAGATAGAATGTACTCCACGGAGAACGAACCAGACAATTTAAAATCCTTGGACCCTTTGAATCAGTGCCTCTTATAAACCATTTCAAAAAAGGTAACAAAACTCCAGCCATGTCCAGCACAGATGTAAAGGTATTCTCCAGAATCAATGCAGAAACCTTTTCAGGATTATTTTTGGCAAGTTCTGCTCCAACACAAGACTTCTCATCTGAAAATTTTAGATTGCAGGTAGCTTCCTTATTTAAATCCCACAAAGAAGCATGATCATCATCTGCTGAAGTTTCATTCAATTTAATCTTGGAAACTTTCTTTTTAACTTCCAAAGAGAAACTCTCAGACTTCATCAATTGTGCAGAATAATTTTCCACATTGCAAGACCTATCATGATTATCATTCACTGGGGCATTTTCTTTATAAAGACAGTTTGTGATATCATTTTCTCCACTTTCAGAATCTTTATATAATGATGGCTTCTTGTATATAAAATGTACAATAGAGGAATTTGAGTTTATAGACTTCACCTTTTGACAAGATAACAAATTCCCTGCAGCCTCTTTCCTGCCATTTTCTCTTAAAGGTGAATAGGAATGTGCAGTTGATTCTGAATGTGAATTGCAATTTGAGAAACTGGTAGAATTTTTCTCACGCTCCTTGTGCCTCATAGTTTCTGAATACCTGCTATAATATCTATGATGTCTGCTGTCCCTTGCTTCTCCATGTGCTTTCTCTGCATATTCTTTGTCATCTCCCTTTTCTCTATAATTGCTAGTATCCCCTTCTCTCCTGTCTGCATTTCTCCTCTTACTTTTTTCCTTTTCTAGCTTAACTGTAAGGGAATTCCCTGAATGTGGAATCATATGTGATAATGACCTGTTTGAGGAAACAGCTAGTGGATTTGATTCCCCCAAAGAATTCAAAAGCTCTGGAACTTTAATTTGGGAAAAAGAGACCCTTGCATCTGAAGATTCAGAGGATCCTGTAACATCCAAAGATTTATCTGCACCCAAACCTGAATTCAATAATGTTTTATTACTGTTGTCGTGAATCCATTTTTTTTGCTTGCACTAAGAATGATCTATACCACACTTCCTCTTTGAAGCATTTGATTCTGCTGAAAAGTCTAGAGACTCTGGCATTGCAGATGGCAAGTAAAAATTCCGTGCATCTGAATTTTGAGAGAATCGAGAATCATCTCTGAATTGATCTCTGCCCACATCAGACTTTATTAATTCCTTTGTTTCAGCATCATGCAAACATTTTGTGTGCTCATATTCAGATTGGGAGATGGAATTATTTCTTTCCCATCCATCATGAAAATTAGATGTTCCGTTTCCTTCCCTAATGGGTTCCCCTACCTTTCTCACAACAGAACTCATATGTTATTCCTTGGGAATCTTATTCTTGACAACTGGCAAATTCAGTTTTGCATTGGAAACTGCCGCTGAGCTTTGTTTCAAATTATCACCTTGCACCACCCCTTTCGTCATTTCAGTAATTGCAAATTTCTAGTGATGCCATTGATTCGAATCCACTAAGGCTGTGTCTTGGGAAAGCAAGCGCCGAAACACCAAAGAAAAAAGAAGTGCAGCAAGAAATATTACCAAAATGGTTTTCCTCAGTACAAACCAAATGGATGACTTTTGACAGAGCATAACCATGTAGTCAGGAAGACTTGATTCCATTGGAATCACAAGAATGCCCGAAGACATGGTCAGTTGAAGATCCCGGTAGACCACCGCTGCTGCAGATGCTCAAAATCGTTGCCTGATCTTTGTTCTATCATGATCGGCCGCATTTGGAGTAATGATGGCCACGATTCCTTCTATAAATCAAAATCACTTGGAATCGTGTTGAAACTACAGCTTACAGGTATTAAACAACTCACCATATGCGATTAGTCATTCATAGATCAAAATCATGATAAAAACTTGCTTGAAAATCGAAAAATAAGAGGGCTGCGATATTCTTGTAGCGCGCCCTTTGTAATTTTTCTGTCCAGTGCTACAAGAATATCTCTAATGCTAATTTTTCACTATTTTTCAGCTTTGTGACAGTTTGCTTGCGGTTTAAAAGCTGAACCATACTCATGATGCTAAATGTGACTTCATTATTCAATAATATGACTTTTAACACCCTTCAAGAGATAAAAAACAAACTTAATAAAATAAATAAAAGAAAAAAATTGAAATTTCAATTAAAACCAAAAATTCCTAAAGTAAGCAAATGAGAAAATTTAAGCATATGAGCAAACTAAAGATAAAATCACAATAAAAATATAAAATTAAAGGAAACAAATTCATGACTTAACATCTGGCTCCGGCTGCGGGATGAAGTCCTCCCTGCGAGGCTTCAAGAACTTATAGACCAATGACTTTTGTCTTCTATCTACCTAACTACAAACTTCCATTGGGCTATGGAGTCATCAAGCCTTCAGTACTGATCTCACTGCAAACTTGTATCCCATTTGTAGCTTACATGCAGCCTGCTCTGCTTATTCATGAACTGAACAAAACTGAAAAAGATCTAACTGCTCATAGGAAGAGCTTATTCCTCTGTCTACTCCTACATCTAACCATTAGGAGCAGAATGATCAAGTAAAAGCATGCTTCCAATCAAGCCATGTCAGAAACTGATTTACAGGCACCCTGCTGAATCTTGACTTGAAAAGTAATGAAGGCCATCTCATATAGAAAAATTTGAGTAAATGATAAAGACAATTTCCTTCTGACAGAAATATCTTAACATCTATGCTGCTGAGAGAATCTAAAAAGTCAGCAACAGGGTCTTCGAAATCATAAAAGAATACCTCCTTGATCTGTTGTTCCAATTGACTGTGTTGCAGCTGCTCTTCTTTTCCTTCACAATCTTCAATACCGAATGTAGACTGCTTAATCTCTGCTAAAGGAAAATACAAATTGAATTTCTGATTTGAAACTTTCTGCTCCTCTTCAGATTTGTTGCTATTTCCCTGTGTCTGCACATCTAAAAACTGAACGCTGCCCTCATCATCTTCTGTAGATGTGAAACTGTTACTTGC
>LPNX010606416.1:114756-144510 GCA_001517045.1 Pseudotsuga menziesii
GACAAATATAGTTTCTTCTCCTCAGAAAGAGAAAGGGGTGACAATAGATCAAATTAAATAGGGCTGCATAAAACTGGGGATAACCGAAACTTTCTAATTCTTCTAGCAGCCACTCTGTCAAACTTTGGTGAAAAATAGCCTTCAAAAATGCTGGTTTAAGTCCACCTCTTAAACCAGGAAAATTGATAAGTATCCCAGGGAAGATATGCTTCAGATTCGTCCCCGGCAACGGCGCCAAAGATGTTTGTGCCAGAAATTGTTCCTAAGGCTAGGGGAACAAGCCAACACAATCTCAAGAGTAAAACTCAATAAATAAAACAAAGTTTAGGGTTTTTGGTATGATTTAAATGGTTGTAAACTTCAAGAATAGTCAGGGAATACATTCAGAAGAAAAGTAACAACTAAATCATAAACATAAAACTGATAAAGATGCATAACATATATAACAAGATCCAATCAGAAACAACATTAAGATTCATACACAAACAACAGGCATTACCAGCAAACACACATTAACCAGCAATGAATCTGTCAATTTAAGCAACTAGACAAGAAGAAAAATGAAGCCAATACAAACAACTGAAGGATAAAGGTCATGTATATCTCATAGTTTCATCAGCAAATGCTTATAAGAGTTACAGTACTTATCTCTGAACAAGTTTGTAGACAAAACAGTCTTGTAAACCTCCTGATGCTCCCAAAAATCAGAACCCCTCTTCAGTATCTCTATCCCCCTTTTATAATTACAAAGAAGTGGTTCTATTTCCCCTTCATTAGGTCGAAATTGAAACTACCCAGCAGTTACATTAACTAACTAACTCAACTAATTGACTAAAAATAGCAAATCGGATTCCTGGCAAATATGGCGAATTTCTAGAAAATAGGTGTCAAAGAAGCCTCCATATCTCTCAATTGGTGACACCTGTGTAAAACCTGAAAGAGGTTTTTGTAAATGAGTCTGTGATGGAAAAAAAGTCTCTTTGTTTCTAAAAATTTATCTCCAATTGATCAGAATCTTCCCCGCAAAATGAACACTAAAACAGGAAAATATTAAATATTTTAAAATCCCTGAAAAATAGGCTGCAAAAATTTAAGTGAATCTTTCAAACCTTGATATATGTTGCCGAAATGAGAGAGGTTTTTGTATATGGTTATCTTATGAACAAAAACCTCTTTTGGTTTTCAAAAATTCTTCTCCCTTAGCTCGCAGTCAACATTTTACTCCAATGACTCAGAACAGGAAAAAATAGAGCAGAATTCTTAGTAATTTTTTGCATTCAAATAAATAACACCAGCAGAAAGATTGGTTGCAGCCAAAGTGTTTTTTTTTTTTCAGCCATCTCTTGATATTTCTTCATTTCCTTCAGGTTTTGGAAGCTCTCTCACTAAGAAACATTTTATTGTTTGCCAACATTGATCCCTGCTAACAAATCAAGTGTCCATATGCATACCTGTTGGGAACTCTACAAACAAGCACCTTGGATTGTGTTGGACTGTTTCATACAGCCTGTGCATGTGTGATGGTGGAACATCTTATTCTTGGAGCTAGATAGAATGTACTCCACGAAGAACGAACCAGACAATTTAAAATCCTTGGACCCTTTGAATCAGTGCCTCTTATAAACCATTTCAAAAAAGGTAACAAAACTCCAGCCATGTCCAGCACAGATGTAAAGGTATTCTCCAGAATCAATGCAGAA
This sequence comes from Pseudotsuga menziesii, assembly GCA_001517045.1. NCBI lineage: Eukaryota > Viridiplantae > Streptophyta > Pinopsida > Pinales > Pinaceae > Pseudotsuga > Pseudotsuga menziesii. The sequence continues at coordinate 116,457 of LPNX010606416.1, forward strand.
ACCTTTTCAGGATTATTTTTGGCAAGTGCTGCTCCAACACAAGACTTCTCATCTGAAAATTTTAGATTGCAGGTAGCTTCCTTATTTAAATCCCACAAAGAAGCATGATCATCATCTGCTGAAGTTTCATTCAATTTAATCTTGGAAACTTTCTTTTTAACTTCCAAAGAGAAACTCTCAGACTTCATCAATTGTGCAGAATATTTTTCCACATTGCAAGATCTATCATGATTATCATTCACTGGGGCATTTTCTTTATAAAGACAGTTTGTGATATCATTTTCTCCACTTTCAGAATCTTTATATAATGATGGCTTCTTGTATATAAAATGTACAATAGAGGAATTTGAGTTTACAGACTTCACCTTTTGACAAGATAACAAATTCCCTGCAGCCTCTTTCCTGCCATTTTCTCTTAAAGGTGAATAGGAATGTGCAGTTGATTCTGAATGTGAATTGCAATATTAGAAACTGCTAGAATGTTTCTCACGCTCCTTGTGCCTCATAGTTTCTGAATACCTGCTATAATATCTATGATGTTTGCTGTCCCTTGCTTCTCCATGTGCTTTCTCTGCATATTCTCTGTCATCTCCCTTTTCTCTATAATTGCTAGTATCCCCTTCTCTCCTGTCTGCATTTCTCCTCTTACTTTTTTCCTTTTCTAGCTTAACTGTAAGGGAATTCCCTGAATGTGGAATCATATGTGATAATGACCTGTTTGAGGAAACAGCTGGTGGATTTGATTCCCCCACAGAATTCAAAAGCTCTGGAACTTTAATTTGGGAAAAAGAGACCCTTGCATCTGAAGATTCAGAGGATCCTGTAACATCCAAAGATTTATCTGCACCTAAACCTGAATTCAATAATGTTTTATTACTGTTGTCGTGAATCCGTTTTGTTTTCTTGCACTAAGAATGATCTATACCACACTTCCTCTTTGAAGAATTTGATTCTGCTGAAAAGTCTAGAGACTCTGGAATTGCAGATGGCAAGTAAAAATTCCGTGCATCTAAATTTTGAGAGAATCGAGAATCATCTCTGAATTGATCTCTGCCCACATCAGACTTTATTAATTCCTTTGTTTCAGCATCATGCAAACATTTTGTGTTCTCATATTCAGATTGGGAGATGGAATTATTTCTTTCCCGTCCATCATGAAAATTAGATGTTCCGTTTCCTTCCCAAATGGGTTCCCCTACCTTTCTCACAACAGAACTCATATGTTGTTCCTTGGGAATCTTATTCTTGACAACTGGCAAATTCAGTTTTGCATTGGAAACTGCCACTGAGCTTTGTTTCAAATGATCAACTTGCACCACCCCTTTTGTCATTTCAGTAATTGCAAATTTCTGGCGATGCCATTGATTCAAATCCACTAAGGCTGTGTCTTGGGCAAGCAAGCGCCGAAACACCAAAGCAAAAAGAAGTGCAACAAGAAATATTACCAAAATGGTTTTCCTCAGTACAAACCAAATGGATGACTTTTGACAGAGCATAACCATGTAGTCAGGAAGACTTGCTTCCATTGGAATCACAAGAATGCCCGAAGACATGGTCAGTTGAAGATCCCGGTAGACCACCGCTACTGCAGATGCTCAAAATCGTTTCCTGATCTTTGTTCTATCATGATCAACCGCATTTGGAGTAATGATGGCCACGATTCCTTCTATAAATCAAAATCACTTGGAATCATGTTGAAGCTACAGCTTACAGGTATTAAACAACTCACCATATGCGATTAGTCATTCATAGATCGAAATCATGATAAAAACTTGCTTGAAAATCGAAAAATAAGAGGGCTGTGATATTCTTGTAGCGCGCCCTTTGTAATTTTTCTGTCCAGCGCTACAAGAATATCTCTAATGCTAATTTTTCACTATTTTTCAGCTTTTTGACAGTTTGCTTGCGGTTTAAAAGCTGAACCATACTCATGATGCTAAATGTGACTTCATTATTCAATAATATGACTTTTAACACCCTTCAAGAGATAAAAAACAAACTTAATAAAACAAATAAAAGCAAAAAATCGAAATTTCAATTAAAACCAAAAATTCCTAAAGTAAGCAAATGAGAAAATTTAAGCATATGAGCAAACTAAAGATAAAATCACAATCAAAATATAAAATTAAAGGAAACAAATTCATGACTTAACAGAAAATATTTGATTTATGAAGTGTGGCTCTATAATATCATCTCCATATTATCTGCAAGTCGAAATCTCAGAAATACATGTATGAAAGCATCACCTTCCCCATGCTCTTGAATAACTAGTTTTCATGGATTTGGATTCAATATTGAAGTAGCTGTATATCAGATTTGTATGAGGAAATTCATATGTGTTTTATGATGATGGGGAAGAAATATATGATGTATGGATGTGTAATATTATTTCCACATGATATGTAAGTCTAAATATAAGAAATACATGTATGAAAAGCTTGCATACACATGCCCTTGTATCACTAGTCTTCATGGATTTTGGCTTCAATCTTAATGTAGTTTTGTACCAGATTTGTATGAGAGATATTATATGAGTTTGAGGATGTTTTGAAATAAATATATGATGTATTACTCTATAATTTCATTTCCATATCCTCTATGTGTCGAAATCCAATAAAATCGTGTGTGAAAATCTTGCATTCCCCTACCATTGGGTCACTAGTTTCCATGACTTTGGCTTTGATGGCGCACTTGTTGGAGTGAATCTTGCGCTTTGTTGAGAATAGTTGATGGCCAAGATTTGATTTATGATGTATGGCTCTGTAATATCATATCCATATTCTCTATAAGTTGAAATCTCAGAAATACATGTATGAAAGGCTCACCTTCCCCATGCTCTTGAATAACTAGTTTTCATGGATTTGGATTCAATATTGAAGTAGCTTTATATAGGATTTGTATGAGTACATTTATATGTATTTTTTGATGATGGGGAAGTAATATATGATGTATGGATCTATAATATTATGTCCACATTCTATGTAAGTCAAAATATCAGAAATACATGTATGAAAAGCTTGCATACGCATGCCTTTGTATCACTAGTCTTCATGGATTTTGGCTTCAATCTTGAAGTAGTTTTGTACCAGATTTGTATGAGAGATATTATATGATTTTAAGGATGTTGTGAAAGAAATATATGATGTATTACTCTATAATTTCATTTCCCTATGCTATGTAGGTCGAAATCCATATGTGAAACCCTTGCAATTCCATGCTACTAATTCACGAGTTTGCATGTATTTGACTCCCATACTGAATGAGATGTATACAAGACTTGTATGAATGGATTTATATGGTGTTTAATACTTTTTGGGAATCAATTTTTAATATGTATATGGTCCCTATATCTCGCATCTTGATATGAACCTTTAACTCTACCTTTCGTATGTCAAAATCGAGCTAGTTGTGCAATTTCCCCACAAGCAATTTCATTGAAAGTTATCAAATGAATGTAGAAATCTATAACCAGTTTGAAAAACTAATAACCATGTGTAATTAAATTCCATGAGTTATTATATCATTCCCCATACTCTTCTTACATATTTTGGAGGTTCATACATGAGTTGAAAATCCCAGTTGGCCTACACCCTAGGGGGGATTTCATCACAATTTCTTAGTAATTTTTTGGTTTTTTTGTCATCAGACCCAAAAAAGGTTTTGGAGGTATAAATTATGATCCAAAGTATCCATAAAACACCTTGGTATTTTTTAATACTCACCATACCATTTCCTTTCAAATTCGGGACCATTTGGTGAAATTTGGAACCCTCTAGAGTCATGACTAGTTAAGCTCGAATTTTTCCCAATTTGTAATTTTCTCCAAATATCAAAAAATGGACATTACAAGTGGTATAAAATCATGTTATTGGAACCTATTGAAGCTGTGGATGATAAGGATGGATTTAAAAATTCATCAAGTCATATGTTGATGATATGACCAAGCAACTCATGCAAGGATTCGAATTGATGGCTAGACAACTTAGGGGTAAGCTGGAAGCAGGCGGTAGTAGAAGTTTCCATAATGGAGAGACACATAATACCATAAATTTTGAATACTTTGATGATTGGTTAAATGGATATAGGAATAAGAATTCAAATGTGAAATTATTAAGGGACAATCAACAATCCACAAGTTTGGAGGAGCATTAAATGAGAAAAAATCACCCTACTTGTGAAAAGAGCCTGGATACACCATTAAAGGAAGAAATGAAGAATCGTGAAGTGGAGCATCAATTACCTCAAGGTGATTTAAAATAAGAACATAAAGAGGAAAGTGAATACAAGAACACAATCCTTACTGATGGGGGTTGTGAAAATAAAAGAGAATCTATTAATGGATCATTGAACTATGAAAGAGTATGTACTGATCGGTGCTCACAACTCTATGTTGGTGACATAGGGATCATATTTGAAAATTTTGCTGCAATACAAAGTTCTCATAAGCATGAAGATGAATACCTTGTGACAGATAGTGAAGAGACAAGATCAACTTCCCCATCACCACTTGAGCTTCAAGAAGTTGATCAAATCAAGCAGAAAGAAGAAGAGGAGGTTCGGTCTCATGAACATCCTTCATTGAAGGGTCTTTGAATATGATTTAAAGGGATATCCATGAATCCCTTATCATACTCCATGACACTCAAGAATTGGTATCAAATTCTTGCTGGAAATTTTCTCCATTGAAGGAGCCATCCTTCCTTGAAGACATGGAGAAGATTCAAAGAGCAATGTGAAATGTGTGTGCAACATCAAAGGTAATTTCAGGTTTTTTATTTTTTATAGAAACAATGTGATTTATATTAGTGAATGGTTACATGAATCCTACTTGAATAATAATGAAAATATTCATAATCTCAAAATTCAAAATGTGCAACTTCTTGAGAGGTTGCAAGATACGTGTTCTTCCTCCTATGTTTTAGATTGTCATATGGTAGATTGCTTGGAGGATTATCATGACATGAAGGAACATGAGAAACATGAAAAATTTCAGTTTCTTGATGTATTTGAAGATGATATTAATGAGAGCCAATCACTATTTTTGGTGGAACGTGAACTTGAGTTTCCTCTTGAAGATGGGTGTGCATTTTTTGAAGAAGTGCAAGATTCCACTACCTTGGAACCAACCTATGGGGAAAGTTTTACATTTTTTAGGGAGGTGCATGTTCCTACCCTTATGGATCCTTCACATGACGAACATTTTTCACTTTCTAATCCTTTGTGTGAGGTGATTCTTTCTCCTACATCCTATACTTCCAAATTTTACACCATTCATCCTAATGAAATATGGGTGAAAGGTTTATTTTTTATGGTGCCACATGAAGAGTATGGAATTTTTGTCTCTCCTTTTGATGATCACATGATTATAGAACCATATTCTTTACATTTTCAGCAGCATCCCTTGTTCCATTATGATGATACACATCTACATGGATGCACCTATGGTATTCACTTGATTCACGTGGAGACTCATGATTTTCCTCGCTCCTTGCCTAGTCCATTTGATGTTGGAGGAACTTCATCCCACACTTGGGTGAAGAGATATATTATTGAAGAATATTATTGTTTGCATCAACATCCTTTGTTATTTCATGCTGATATACATGTTCATGGGTGTATTGATGAGACTTCTTGGAGAAACTTGAAGTCTTAATGTTTCCTTTGCTGCTTATTTGGTTCATATTCTGGTGGAGGTTCTTCATTTGCTTCTTGGATGAAAGAACAAATGGCTGATTATTATTTTGATGCATATTATATTATTTTGGAGCAGAATTATATGGCATGGGATCCTTAGCTATGTCATTGGAGCATATCTGATATAATACTTTAAGCTTGTGTGTATGGGCCATATGATGATCTACTTACTTGGATGTGCAAGCACTTTCATGATTCTTTGATGAGGTACCTTCGTGATGTGCATTTGTATGATGTTGTTATGTACTTTTATGATATATATTTTTTACTCATGATGTTTGTAAGGGTGAAATACAAGCAATGGGATCATGGCATTTCTTGGTTTCATCTCACTTGGAGTACCAGTTCTATTGTTGGTTTTAGAAAGCAAACCAACCTTCAATTGTTTGAGCTCATCTTTACAGAGGAGTGTTCCAGTTTCCTATTTGTGATACCTTTTGAGAGATGGATTCAATTTTCACATTCTTCATATTCATGGAATTTCATCATAGACATTTCACAAAATGCATGCATCAGGATCACATGGGACCCTCAGATCATTTTTTGTCTCAATGGTTTCAATTTTGGGGGCAGCAAGAACCATTGGAGATATAGTCACCACTTGAGAAGATGATTGTAATCAGACTAGTGCACCAGCATGCATCATGGTTCCTCTCTAAAATTTTCTTGGAATCTTAAGAAAATCAAGGTTTGGTAACTCAGTACCAACTTCAAAAGAGTTATACAGAAGCAAAAAAAGGTGAAAGCTCAGAAAAGGTTTCCAAAATATGGAGATAAAGATTATTTGCACAAATTTGGTTTTTATGGATTTGATTAATCATTTTGGTGTTAATGGTGATGTTACAGGATTTATCAATATGCACAATCCACATCGCTTTACTTTTGGAAACAAAAAATTGCAGTACATGAGTGCCACTACTAAAATTGTAGCTAAAGAAAATTAATGAGCAGAACCATAACGGAGCACTTGATGCAAAGGAAGGAGTACCAAATGAGGATGACACTTGGAAATATGAAAACATATTTCAGCATATAAACTTGGAATTTCTTGAGGAAAAGCAATCTTGAGTGGAGAGGATTTTCACGTCCCCAATTAAATAATTTTCAAATAAGATTATTTGCAAATAATGTTTCACCGACCTACTAGTTCCCTAGGTTGAAATGGAGACATAAATTTTGTAATAAGGGGATATGAGATCCAAAAGGAATTTAGTTACCATATTCACATAAATGATAAATGATAAGAAAATAATGTGGCATGGGTTCATGAAGACACTTGGAAGCTTGTGGAGCCTTTGGGTGACTAGATTCCCTGCACACTTGGATTAATGTTCATCCAAATTCGAACACATGGCTAACGTAAAATTATTGGATGGTTATTTGGTGTCAAATATCATATAATGATCCACATAATTTGAATTTTTAAATGAGGGTAAATCTCGTGGAAGAAGAAGAGACTAGAAGACAAGGTGTGCCACTTGGAAGGAGACCCTATGCACTCTATGACAATAAATGATGGAAGATTCTATGACAAGTATGAAAAATTTAGACCTGATTGCTGACATATGAAAAATATGACATGTCGGGTATAAAAATAGCCACCAATAGGTCTAATTTGGGATTTATAGGCATCCATTTGAATTGGGCGAAGAATTGGAGCATGAAGAGGAAGACAAGTGTCATGAGAGTTACTAAACCACTAAGATGAGTTGGAGGAAGCTCGTGGGGGGGAATTCGACCTTAGGAGGCCTCATGAATTTAATAAAAGGATTTCCTAATGAATGAGAGTATATTTTGATCATTTCTTAGTTGGAATTTGGCATTTTGGATAGCTTTTGCTTGTCCATTGCATGATGAGCGTTCACTCTCCCTGGTTGTGAACCAATTTTAAGAGAGTTGGATTTCTTTCCAAGTGTTGATGGAGAGACCATTCAGACCTATCATGGGAGCTTAGTGAAGGATTTTTATTTTCATATTGAAGGTACATACATTTGAATTCTCGTGTATCTCCCCATTTTCTCATTCCTTCTTCTCCATTCGCCCACACTCTCATTTTATGGTGGACTTGTTGGAGTGATTGTTGCACCTTGATGATGATAGTTAATGGAAAAGATTTGATATATTATGTATATCTCTGTAATATCATCTCCATGTGTTTTGTAAGTCAAAATATCAGAAATACGTGTATGAAAGGCTCACATTCCCTGTGCTCTTGAATAACTATTTTATTATTATTATTTGGTTTCAATATTGAAGTAGATTTATATCGGATTTGTGTGAGCACATTTATATGCGTTTTATGATGATGGGGAAGCAATATATTAGTATGGATTTGTAATATTATCTCCACATTCTATGCAAGTATAAATATCATAAATACATGTATGAAAATCTTGCATACTCGTGCCCTTGTATCATTAGTCTTCATGGATTTTGGCTTCAATCTTGAAGTAGTTTTGTACTAGATTGGTATGAGAGATATTACATGAGTTTGAGGATGTTGTGACAGCCATATATGATGTATTACTCTGTAATTTCATTTCCATATCCTTTGTGGGTAGAACTCCAAGAAACTCATGTGTGAAAAGCTTGCATTCCCTTACCATTGCGTCACTAGTTTCCATGACTTTGGCTTCAATCTTGAAGGAGTATTGTATCAGATTTGTATGAGGGATGTTCTCTGAGTTTAATGATGTTTTGAAAGCCATATATGATGTTTTTGAAAGCCATGATATGTTTCCATTTGAAGCATTGAGATTTTGAATATTAATTCATAACTTGTTTTCTTTTGCAGCTTTCAAGTTACATAACTGGTTGCATTGGAAATTTGATTATACTTAGATTTTAGAATAGTGTAAGAATAGGTGTAGAATAGGATTTTTTTTATCATTGCTTTAATTTTGTTTTGATTATATCACTTTTTGTTTCATTTTTTGAATTGATTGATTTGGATTGGATTTCTTAGTTTGATAATAATTTGCATTGGGGTGAAAGGTTGAAATGTTAATCATCGAAAGTTGATTCCAATTATTCTACAATTCTTTATTTTGAATCATGTTTTATTTATCAATATTTTCTAAAAGAGGATTGTTGATCCTTAGTTGATGATACTTTGGGGAAAGTTTAGTTATTCCAAGCCTACATATTTTGGATTCTTGTATGTGAAGGGATATTTTCAAGCTGATTTTATAAGAAGAAGCTATCCCTTTATCCATGGTGGAACACTTTCCAAGTCTCACCTTCATACATAAACTTAGTTGTTTTGATTATCTTTCTCCTTTTAACTATCACAAATCAATACGCAAAGCTATTGTTTTAAATTAAATTATGCAATTTTGTTCTAATTGGATCCTTCTTTACAAGCAAGTGAATGGGGCTTGCATTGTTATCATCTCAAACCTCTTAACGCCATCCCACTCTCTTAGGGAGTATAGTGGCTTCCCCATCCATTAAGTAATCTCTTATGAGATTAACATTAAACGTAGCTCAATCCTTTTCTTTAACATCCCTAAGAGTAAGTTGGGTAACAGGAGGTCTTATTACAAGCCGACCTATTCATGATCATACCTTCTTATGGAATGACTTTATCGATATCTGGTCATCAAGCCAGGGTACTGGCTTGTAGCCGCAAAAAGGATTGCAAGATAGGGGGTCTCATCACGAACCAACCCGCTCATTATCTATGAGTTGGTGTGAATGACATTGTCACCGAGTCAGGATAGACATGGTTTCTAGTTTCTTTCTAGGAATGCAAATATTTCACAAGGGTTGATAAGCTTTGCATATTTAACTAATGGATGGGATAAAAGCTACTTATTGGGTTAAAAGGTAACCCTGTCAAGGCTACAGACGCCTGTCGCTAGCAGGGCCATGCCCGTGGTATTAGAGGTAAAACATTAAGATATTATCTTCTAGTCATCATGAATTGTTTGTTTAGAGCGAGTTTCAATGAAGAACATATTTTGTTGAAAATATAATCAATCAATGCTTGTTTTTATATTTTCAGTGATAGTTAGAAAAAATAATTAAATATCAATTAGAGCTGGGTAAATCTTTAACAGGCTGACTTGTTAATGTGGTATACATGTTTTAGGGGTAAGTTCTCTTCTTGGTAAAATTTTCATCTTTCACTCCTTTATACACATACAAATACTATATTTCTTATTCAGAGATAACTGCTTCATCCTAGTGTGTCACCATTTGTTGTAGACACAACAGATCCCATGTTTTCAATAAAACATGAGAACCCCAATTTTACATGTGAGGTAAGTTTTCTGAATTTCTTAATTCGTTTTGGGGTCCCCAAAACGTTTATCATAGTTTCTATGATTTGAGTTAGCTAAATTCTTCATATTTATGCATTTTTTGTGTGTTTTTAGTGAGTTGCAAAAAAGACTATTTCTCCCAAAATGTGTCATTCCCGCAACCCATTACCCACAACCCGCATTGCGGATTGCAGGACCTTTAAGTTTATTATTTGTGAGTTTTTTTATCCTGCATCCCGCAAGGCGGAATGCGGGATGCGGAAGTATTTTTTATGAGTCAGTCGGTCAACCCACAACCCGCAATCCAGAAGTTACGGATTGCGGATTGTGGGAAGTATTTGATTTATGATTGTGTAGTGTGTTTCCGCAACCCGTAACCCGCAATTATGGATTGCGGATTGTGGAAAGGGTGTGTATATTTACTAAATAAATTCCCGCAACTGTTCTCTCGCATTCTAGATCTTTGGTATTATTTGTATTGTTTCCTTTCTTATTGATCTCTAGTTTATATTTTATTTTTTATTCATTTGAGTTGGTTCTATGATCTTGGTGGTTAGCTTACCATGTTATCTTTCACATCCCCCACCTAAGCTTGGTATTCACCGCACAAACTGATTATTCAAGATAACGGTTGGTTATTACCTTCGCTCTGGGATTCGGATTGATCTTATCATTTCTTCTCTCATGATTTTGTGTATTGCATTGGTTTGTATTTGGCCTTGATTGAGTTTTATTTTTCCTTTTGCATGCCTAGAATTGTAATGTAAATATTTACATAATATTGGTCTTTGGGTTATTTGCTTTTATTAGTTTAATGTTTGTAATATTTGGTTTAAGCTTATTGAAATATTTTAAATATTCATGATTATGTTTTGACTTTCATTAACTTAACTTGTGTATTTCATTAAATCCATATATTAATTGTATACACTATTGGATGTTATGAAAATTAAAAGAACACATGTTTTAGTTTGTTTGAATCCTAAATTCCCTAATTTCAATGAGATTTGGTTTTATCATTATTTAGAAATTTGTGGATTAAAATTAAACATTCACGAATGTGAAATTAGTTTGATCATGGATAACTCTTAGTTTCAATAAGCTAATTTGAATTATTATTATTCTTTTCTAGGTTTTTTATTCTTGGAAAATGATTATGTTAGAAACCTATTTGTGTAATTCATTGACTCTCCTATATTATAGGAGTGATTATTTTCCTACATATGTAACATGTTTCCAACATTTATTTTCTTAAGAATTAAATTGTAAATGGTTTTTTATTTTTCTAGGTTTAGGGTTTTCAGATATTGAATTTTTTTCATAAATAATTTCTAGATTTGTATTTCATCATTTCGTTTGAAAAAAATTAAAAAAACACTTGCAAATTTTCAAGATTCCCAAGTATTTTTATGCATTTTTGCAGACGCGGGACCTTTGATTTTAATTGTTCAAATTTTAAATGTTCCCGCAACCCGCAACTTCCGAGATGCAGATTGCGGGAGGTAAAATTTTCATATTTTAATAAAACATTCCCACAACTCTCAAATTGCGGAATGCGGGATGCGGGAATCACTTTTTCACATTTTTATTTCTACATCTTTCCAGACCGTAAGTTTATCTTAGGTTATAATTTAATTTGATTTCGGGTCTGTAAATTTTGGTAGTTTTATTTTTCACTTAGGGTTTTAATTTGGTTTTGGGTTTTTCCCAATTTTTCTTAAATGATTTTTTTAAACAAGTTCGAATTTTCCTCCCGACATGTGATTTTCGATTTTGTTGGGAATATTAATTTTGGATCTTCTTATTTTTGTTTAGTTTTATTTATTTGGAAAATAATTAATGCAGGAGAATAGATTTGATTGTTAAAATCAATGGGCACAATTCACTCTGCATTAAAATCAATGGTTACTGAGCCTTAAATTCCAAGAGAATAATCTTAAGTCGATTTGCTATTTCTATCAAAACATTTAAAAAAAAAATGGATTGTTGAATTATGATATCGATCGCAGAGAATTTTTCATTATTAAAAAAATTTATATTGCATTCTACATTGGTTAATGAACACTAATTGATATAATTTTTTGCAGGTTTGTAGGGATTCTAAGCCGTGCAGGTTACCAAAGATAATATAATCAAACTATGGTTGTGCTGCCAATTTGAAGTTTGATAGTGAAATATTTGTCTACCAACAATGGAGATCATTTATTTTTAGCATCACAAATTCGATTGCTTGAGAAAGAAGGAAGCTCCAACATAAATTCATGGATCGTTGAGAGAAAAGATACAAGCTGATATGAAATTAATGAAGACCACATTTATTTTTAGAAGCTGAATCACATCTGAAGAGGAAGGCAAATTTTGGGCTCCATTTTCTTTCAAACCATGAAGAATCTGATAAAACTGTTGAAAACCCACTTCACAAATTGGGTCTTTTACTCCTAGCTACGGGCCGTTTTGGAAATATGTAAATCGATTTGGAGAAAAGCATGCCCAAACAAAGGAGTATTTTTAGAAGTTGGTTGCGGCCGGTTTGGATGGGAGCTAAATGAACCAAAGTTCCAATGATTGGACCTTATCCTTCCATTGCTTGTCTCTTCTATAAAAATCTACCCAAATGTTTGAGAGGGGGGGCGCTCAGCTGAGAGATTTCTCTTTTAGAACAGAAAAGTTGTTGCCATGAAGAACTTTTGGAAGGAGAGAGATTCGAATAGGAGACTGGAGATACCTATTTGTAATTAAAGGTTTATTTATTTTTACCGAACTTGATATTGATAAAGTATTGATATTTTCATATCTCTTGTTATGAGTTCCATTAAATTTCTTTAACAGATCTCATGTCTTTCCTGTTTCAAATGTATTAATGTTGCTAGTTATTCATTTTCAAATCGTTAAATGTGTTTATTTATGACTTAGATTTTTCTTTGTTACAAATTTATACATTGATAATACTCAAAAGAATTTCTTCTTTTGGAAAGTTTTATATGTATCTGCAAGTGATTGAACTGTTAAGTTTTATAGCTTATAAGTTGGTTTTTCAACTAACTTGAGCACCTGCAAGTTATCTTCAATGATTTAATTTTGATTTACTTTTATTTAATTTTTATTAAACAATTGTAATTTCAGTAAGAAGAGTTTCATCTTATTTACATTTCTGCCAATGTGGTGATATGCTTGTTCTTCACACACCTTAAGACAACCTGTAATCCATTCAACACCTTTTCAAAGTAGTTTAGATTTAGATTAAGTTCTTCTTCCTAGTTAGGTTTAAGTTTTCTTTATCTTTTATCAACTCTTTGTTTTCCATTCTGGAAAAAAGATCCTATGTGACTTAGATTCATCCATTAGCCAGTGGAGGCTACAAAAGTATCTGTGGGAGATCACCATCCCAAACAGCTCGAGGATAGAACAATACCTGCGTGGGATTGTTTGAAGCCTTTGGATGGGTTTTATTCATGTGTTGCAAGCCTTAAACACGCTAATCAACCACATACACAGTAGAGGCTTCAACAAATGGCACTAGAAGGAGGGTCAACCGGCAAGTAAGCCCTTTCAGCTATTTTTCTTTAACTTCATTTATTTATTTTTAAATGGATCATATTACTGTTCTAGATCATTCTTTCAGTTTTCCTAGGTTTGCTGGAAGTATTTCTAGAGAGACAGCTAATTTCTTGCAACAATTGAACTTCAATGGAGAAGGTAAGATCTATGCATCTCAACAACTTTCTGAATTTAATGATTTTTGTGATTTTATAAACGTATCTAATGAGAATGAGAGATGCAGAATGTTTATTGCTACTTTCGAAGGAAGAATTCAGAGTTGGTATGAATTTTTACTAGCTAAATCTATTCATTCATGGGAACAATTCACACAGTTATTTCTTAGTGCTCATGAGAATTATAGTTACAAAAAACTTGGTTTTGAATTAGAAAATATTCATAGATACAAAGATGAATCTCTTGATAATTTCTTTTCTAGATTTATGATAATATGTTGCAGATTTCATGAGAGACACCAACTTTTTAAAAAGGACATAATTTATTGGTTTTCCCATCTTAATTCTCTTTCTGACGCACTTAATTTAGAAAAGAATGATAAATCTGAGATTAATGACATGCGTATTGATAATTTCGATTTATCAGTCAATGTTGATTTAGAATCTGATCCTGTTAATTCCACTCAAGATAATGAAATTGTTGTGCATGCACGAGAACCAAGATTTTGTTGTACACAGTTTCATGAACAAAAGAATAAGGATTGCAATTCAACTTTTATATTGAGTAACGATCCTGAAACTCTTGTTATAGAAGATGCAGTGGAAGAAGAATTCAAGATTCTAGATCCAGCAATTGAATGTGCTAATGATGATTCTATTATTGATGTTATATTATCTTCTTCTCATGATCATCCAGGTCCCCTCATTCAAAATTCATTATTAGATCATATTTTTAGTAATTATGTTTCTCTTGAAACAATTAATGAAAACTATTTTATCAATAGAGAAGCATTTAATTTTCTACATGCTGAAACCTATTTCTCTTTGTATCTAGATATTTTTCCTGATCCAATATTACAGTTGTATGTTAATAATTTTCAAACTGATACTATGTTATGGTCATATTTTGATAGGGTACAAAGTGAATCTTTTAAGAATGAGGGAAATATTTCTGTTCAATCCAGTTTATATCTAAATCACCATGAATAAGACAATAATATTCTTACTACCATTACTCATGTAATAAATGCGTCTTCATCTACTTCATCTCATGTCATTAAGGATTATGATTCAATCTGCAATATTGAAAGGGATACAATATTTTCTCATATTGTATTAGATATGGGTCTATTTTATTGCAACATGATAATCACATCTAGATCTAATATCATTAATTCTAAACTTCAAATTGAAGGACAAAATGAGGTAATTGATTTTAAGGTAATACCAAATTGTCATTTTGTTCTTTCCCATTTTGTTAATGATGATATTGTTTTAAAGAATCATATTTTCCACTTAATCCATTTCGCAATTTTTTAATCATATTCCTGATAAGATTCCTTTTAGTTATGATCCTCATGAGACATTAGTTTTTTCCATGAATGTATTACAAACATCGTATCACTTCCAACAAATGTTTTACGATTCGATTTTTTATTGGTTGGAAGAATTATTTATCAAAAAGTTTCCATGTCATATTTCATTTTTTGTACATAAGACAATTGTTGATTTGATTTTTCCTATGTTTCCATTTGAAGCATTGAGATTTCGAATATTAATTCATAACTTGTTTTCTTTTGCAGGTTTCAAGTTACATAACTGGTTGCATTGGAAAGTTGATTATACTTAGCTTTTAGAATAGTGTAGGAATAGGTGTAGAATAGGATAGTTTTTTATCATTGCTTTAATTTTGTTTTGATTAGATCACTTTTTGTTTCATTTTTTGAATTGATTGATTTGGATTGGATTTAGTAGTTTGATAATAATTTGTATTGGGGAGAAAGGTTGAAATGTCAATCATCGAAATTTGATTCCAATTATTCTACAATTCTTTATTTTGAATCATGTTTTATTTATCAATCTTTTCTAAATGGGGATTGTTGATCCTGAGTTGATGATACTTTGGGGCAAGTTTAGTTATTCCAAGCCTACATATTTTGGAGTCTTGTATGTGAAGGGATATTTTCAAGCTGATTTTATAAGAAGAAGCTATCCCTTTATCCATGGTGGAACACTTTCCAAGTCTCACCTTCATACATAAACTTAGTTGCTTTGATTATATTTCTCCTTTTAACTATCACAAATCAATAAACAAAGCTATTCTTTTAAATTAGATTATGCAATTATGTTCTAATTGGATCCTTCTTTACGAGCAAGTGAGTGGGGCTTGCATTGTTATCATCTCAAACCTCTTAATGCCATCCCACTCTCTTAAAGAGTATAGTGGCTTCCCCGTCCATTAAGCAATCTCTTATGAGATTAAAATTAAACGTAGCTCATTCCTTTTCTTTAACATCCCTAGGAATAAGTTGGGAAACATGAGGTCTTATTACAAGCCGACATGTTCATGATCATACCTTCTTATGGAATGACTTCGATATCTGGTCATCAAGCCAGGGTACTGGATTGTAGCCGCAAAAACGATTGCAAGACGGGGGGTCTCATCACGAGCCAACCCACTCAATATCTATGAGTTGGTGTAAATGACATTGTCACCGAGTCGGGATAGTGGTTTCCAGCTTCTTTCTAGGAATGCAAATCTTTAACAGGGTTGATAAGCTTCACATATTTAACTAATGGATGGGATAAAAGCTACTTATTGCGTTAAAAGGTAACCCTGTCAAGGCTATAGACATCTGCCGGAAGCAAGGCCATGCCTGTGGTATTAGAGGTAAAACATTAAGATAATATCTTCTAGTCATCACGAATTGTTCATTTAAAGCGAGTTTCAACGAAGAACATATTTTGTTGAAAATATAATCAATCAATGCTTGTTTTTATATTTTCAATGATAGTTAGAAAAAAAATATATCAATTGCAGCTCGGTAAATCTTTAAAAGGATGACTTGTTAATGTGGTATACATGTTTTAGGGGAAGTTCTATTCTTGGTAAAAGTCTCGTCTTTCACTCTTTTATACACATACAAATACTATCTTTCTTATTCAGAGATAACTGCTTCGTCCCAGCATGTCGCCATTTGTTGTAGACACAATAGATCCTATGTTTTCAATAAAACATGAGAACCCTGATTTTACATGTGAGGTAAGTTTTCTAAATTTCTTAATTTGTTTTGGGGTCCCCAAAACGTTTATCATAGTTTCTATGATTTGAGTTAGTTAAATTCTTCATATTTATTCCTTTTTTGTGTGTTTTTAATGAGTTGCGGAAAAGACTATTTTTCCCAAAATGTGTCCTTGCCGCAACCCATAACTTGCAACCCGCATTGCGGATTGTAGGACCTTTAAGTTTATTATTTGCGAGTTTTTTTATCCCACATCCCGCAATGCGGAATCCGGGATGCGGAAGTATTTTTTATGAGTCAGTCAGTCAACCTGCAATCCGCAAGTTGCGGATTTCAGATTGCAGGAAGTATTTGATTTATGATTGTGTTGTGTGTTTCCGCAACCCGCAACCCACAATTGTGGAATGCCCACAACTCTTCTCTCGCATTCTATATCTTTGGTATTATTTGGATTGTTTCCTCTCTTATTGATCTCTAGTTTATATTTTCTTTTTAATTCATTTGAGTTGGTTCTATGATCTTGGTGGTTATCTTACCATGTTGTCTTTCACATTCCCCACCTAAGCTTGGTCTTCACCACACAAACTGATTATTCGAGATAACGATTGGTTATTACCTTCGCTCTAGGATTTAGATTGATCTTATCACTTCTTCTCTCATGATTTTGTGTATTACATTGGTTTGATATTTGGTCTTGATTGAGTTTTATTTTTCCTTTTGCATGCCTAGAATTGTAATGTAAATATTTAAATAATATTGGTCTTTGGGTTATTTTCTTTTATTAGTTTAATGTTTATAATATTTGGTTTAAGCTTATTGAAATCTTTTAAATATTCATGATTATGTTTTGAATTTCATTAACTTAACTTGTGTATTTCATTAAATCCATATATTAATTGTATACACTATTGGATGTTATGAAAATTAAAAGAACACATGTTTTAGTTTGTTTGAATCCTAAATCCCCTAATTTCAATGAGATTTGGTTTTATCATTATTTAGAAATTTGTGGATTAAAATTAAACATTCACGAATGTGAAATTAGTTTGATCATGGATAAGTCTTAGTTTCAATAAGCTAATTTGAATTATTATTATTCTTTTCTAGGTTTTCTATTCTTGGAAAATGATTATGTTAGAAACCTATTTGTGGAATTCATTGACTCTCCTATATTATAGGAGTGATTCTTTTCCTATATGTGTAACTTGTTTCCAACATTTATTTTCTTAAAAATTAAATTGTAAATGGTTTTTCATTTTTCTAGGTTTAGGGTTATCAGATATTGGATTTTTTTCGTAAATAATTTCTAGATTTTTATTTCATCATTTCGTTTGAAAAAAATAAAAATAAAAACTTGCAAATTTTCAAGCTTCCCAAGTATTTTTATGCATTTTTGTAGATGCGGGACCTTTGATTTTAATTGTTCAAATTTTAAATGTTCTCACCCAAATTGCGGAATTCGGGATGCAGGAATCACTTTTTCACATTTTCATTTCCGCATCTTTCCGGACCCTAAGTTTATATTAGGTTATAATTTAATTTGATTTCAGGTTCGTAAATTTTGGTAGTTTTATTTTTCACTTAGGTTTTTAATTTGGTTTTGGGTTTTTCTCGATTTTTTTTTAAATGATTGTTTTAAACAAGCTCAAATTTTTCTCCAGACATGTGATTTCCGATTTTGTTGGGAATATTAATTTTGGATCTTCTTGTTTTTGTTTAGTTTTATTTATTTGGAAAATAATTAACACACGATAATAGATTTGATTGTTAAAATCAATGCCCACAATTCACTCTGTAGTAAAATCAATGGTTAGTGAACCTGAAATTCCAAGAGAATAATCTTAAGTTCCATTATTAAAAAAAATTATATTACATTTTACCTTGGTTAATGAACACTAATTGATATAATTTTCTACAGGTTTGCAGAATGTCGTGGAGGTTACCAAAGATACTATAATCAAACTATGGTTGTGCTCCCAGTTTGAAGTTTGATAGTGAAAGCTTTGTCTGCCAGCAATGGAGATCATTTATTTTTAGCATCACAAATTGGATTGCTCGAGAAAGAAGGAAGCTCCAATAGAAATTCATGGATCATTGAGAGAAAAGATCCAAGCTGATATGAAATTAATGAAGACCACATTTATTTTTAGAAGCGGAATCGCACCTGAAGAGGGAGCCAAATTTTGGGCTCCATTTGCTTTCAAACCGTGAAGAATCTGATAAAACTGTTGAAAAATCACTTCACAAATTGGGTCTTTTGCTCCTAACCACGGGCCGTTTTGGAAATATCTCAACCTATTTGGAGAAAAGCATGCCCGAACAGAGGAATATTTTCAGAAGTTGGTTGCAGCCGATTTGGATGGGAGCTGAATGAACCAGAGTTCCAGTGGGTGGACTTTATCCTTCCATTGCTTGTTTCTTCTATAAAAATATACCCAAATGTTTGAGAGGGGGGGCGCTCAGCTGAGAGATTTCTCTTTCAGAACAGAAAATTTTCTGCCATGAAGAATTTTTGGAACAGGAGAGATTTAAATAGGAGACTAGAGATACCTTTTTGTAATTAAAGGTTTATGTACTTTTACAGAACTTGATATTGATAAAGTATTGATATTTTCATATCTCTTGTTATGAGTTCCATTAAATTTCTTTAACAGATCTCAAGGTTTTCCTGTTTCAAATGGATTAATGTTGCTGGTTATTCATTTGCAAATTGTTAAATGTGTTTATTTATGAATTAGATTTTTCTCTGTTACAAATTTATACATTGATAATACTCAAAAGAATTTCTTCTTTTGGAAAGTTTTATCTGTATCTGCAAGTGATTGAACTGTTAAGTTTTATAGCTTACTGAGTTGGTTTTTCAACTAACTTGAGCACCTGCAGGTTATCTTGAGTGATTTAATTTTGATTTACTTTTATTTAATTTTTATTAAACAATTGTAATTTCAGTAATAATAGTTTCATCTTATTTACATTTCTATCAATGTGGTGAATTGTTTGTTCTTCAGACACCTCAAGACAACTTGTAATCCATTCAACACCTTTTCAACGTAATTTAGATTTAGATTAGGTTCTTCTTACTAGTTCGGTTTAAGTTTTCCTTTACTTTTATCAACTTTTTGTTTTCCATTATGGAAAGCAGATCCTCTGTGGATCAGATTAAAAGTATCCATGGGAGATCACCATCCCAAACAGCTCGAGGATAGAACAATACCTACGTGAGATTGTTTGAAGCCTTTGGCTGGGTTTTCTTCATGTGTTGCAATCCTTAAACACCCTAATCAGACACATACACAATAGAGGCTTCAACATCTCTGTGGGTCGAAATCCAAGAAATCCATATGTGAAACTCTTGCAATTCCATGCTACTAATTCACTAGTTTTAATGTATTTGACTCCCATACTGAATGAGATGTATACCAGCCTTGTATGAATGGATTTATATGGTTTTAATAATGTTTGGGAATCAATTTTTATTCTATACATGGTCCCTATATCTCACATCTTTATCTGAACCTTTAACTCTACCTTTCATATGTTAAAAATCGAGATAGTTATGCAATTTCCCCATAAACAATTTCACTAAAAGTTATCAAACGAATGTGGAAATATATAACCAGTTTGCATAATTAATAAACATGTGTAACGAAATTCCATGAGTTATTATATCAGTCCCCATACTCTTCTTACAAATTCTGGAGGTTCGTACATGATTTGGGAAGCCTAGTTGGCCTACACTCTAGGGGGATTCATCACAATTTCCTAGTAATTTTTGGCCTTTTTGTCATCAGCCCCAAACATGATTTCATAGGTATAAAGTCTGATACAAAGTATCCATAAAACACCTTGGTATGTTTTAATACTCACCATACCATCTCCTTTCAAATTCGGGACCATTTGGTGAAAGTTGGAACCCTCTCGAGTCATGACTAGTTAAGCTCGAATTTTACCCAATTTGTAATTTTCTCCAAATCTCCAAAAAGGGACATTACACATGGTAACTCAATAATATGTATGTTATATAGCTTATATGCTCCATTTCAAAGCATGTTTGTCCTATTCCTCCAAGACTTGATTAACAACATTATGCATCCAAGATGTTAAACATCGTATTAACACTTTCCATGACTTGATGATTCTAGTAACTACCAAAACATGTGTAACCATTGTTAGTTTTTCAACATTTAAGCTAGCATTATGATAAGATCTTTTCACTGAGAGAATAACAAGCACAGCAATCACATAAGCACATCACAAGAGACAAGAGACACAAAGATTTTAGGAGGGGAAACCATAAATGGAGAAAACCCCTCAACTTCCTCTAAGATAGTATCACCACAAGATGTGAACTCAAAACAGTAAGATAACCTCCCTTCACAATAGTAGCCTTCTATCTTCTGTCAAGCCCAAGAATTTCCTTCTCCAAAAGTGCGCCACACTTGAGAGAGCAAGAGAGCTAAGTCACAAGTGATAAATAGAGGGACACACACTCTCTATTTATATTAGTCCGTTCACTTAAGTTGCCATTTCACACGTAGGCTCAACCCTAATAATTACTACTCGAGCCTACACCTTAATTAGTGTATAATAACTCAAGTGCCCCTAAATTGTGGGGACTTACCTAATGACTTGACATGACTTGGTTACATTATTAATCCTCCCGATCGGAACATCGGGGCATGACCACATGACTCAAATACATAATAGAAACATCCTGGAATAAACATCGGGTTACAATAATATAAAATACATAGAAGAATACATTCCGAAGTTACATATACATCAACAACCATTCCAAAAATTCCATGAATTAATCACATTATCATAGATATTCCATTTACACAACTGATTAGTTCCAAACATTTTACAGTTACTACTATTGAGTACTTCAATATAAATTTCCAAATCTACTGCTTATATCTTATTGTCTTTCTTTTGCAATACATTCTTACCATATCCAGCCACTTGTACTACATTTTTATAAAATGGAATTGATTGCTCATATAATAACCTTTTAACAACATCTTAACTAACCTCTAAGATTAATCAAGAAATCATATTCATTTTATAAATTACCTTTTGCCCCACCAAGGATTTTATCGTTTGTTCTCATTTATCTTCTGATTCCCAAGTGGTGGTGCTTCTTGCAACCATATGTAACTACATACTAAAATCACAATTTCTTTCCAGAATTATTTACATCATAATTTAAACTAGTTATATGTATGCTTGTACTTTACTCAACATTATGCATTTGAAAATATCATGAGTATATATTTGCATAGGTATTCCAATTTATATTATTGTTACCATCATACTACATTAAATTTCATTCACATATCTTTGTTAGGATTATTAATCCTCCCTTGTCCAAATTTGGTCATGTCTAAATCGGGAGTCATGTCTAAGTCGGGAGTCCATCTAGTCTATTTATAGTCATTAACACCATTGAGTCCACTTGACCTAATTGGGGCACATGTTTTAGTAACTAAAGTGTGGGGAACACTAATTGAGGCTCACTGCCACTGATTGCACTTGATTGCATCAGTTTAGGAGCCTCCTAGACCAATCCCTACAATTTAGGAAGCCACTGGGAGTGTCGAAACCAACCAAGGTTAGTTCACTTCAGTTAATGACTAGTCAAGCTAAGTTAGGAGTCAGTTACATTCAGTTCTAGTCCTCTACATTCAGTTAGTGCTAGGTTTACTTGATTGAACACATGTGGGGTGCATTTCTCACCTACCACTGTCAGTTAACCTTAGTCAACACTGAATGTAACACTTGAGTTATGTTTTAGAGCTCTGATGAACTCGGATTATGGTTTAGACAAGGTCAATTAACTATTGAGTCCTCCGATAGTGATTTAGACAAGGTCTTGGTTACCTATAGTCAAGTAGAGTCTAATCAATTCAAACTTCCTCATGTGGATTCGAATTGCTTGTGGCTATTATAACCATTGTACTTCATTGTAATTATCTATCTAATTACTCTTTGATTAATGAAAAGCATTCACAGCTGCAAGCTATTTTTGCACTGTTTCATTCTTCAATAACTGAGTAAATTGTGTGATATATCATGTGAGTTGTTTATTTTTCCATAGATATTTTTGCTCAATTTAATATGGTATCAGAGCCTCGGCGGACAAGGAACTTCTCCTCCTCAGATCTCCTACTGGATCATTTTTTTGTTTTGCAGGTACAACTTCAAAATGATTTCATCTTTGATGAGACAAGGTCTCTGTCGGGTGTCTATTGGGCTCATTAAAGAGTGTTTTAGTAAGATTAACTGGCTGAATAAAAGTGATGGAGCTTTTGGAACAACAGCAACAGGTCTTTCTCCTAGCTTGCACTACCTCATTAGATCTATTGAAGACCCGAAGGAACTCTGGACAAGATTGGACAGAACCTTTGGAATGATTTATGAGGATCATAATAGCACTTTGGAGAGAACATCCAGCACCATAAGAATCCTTGATCCAAAAATGTTGGCCTCCACTCTCTCTAATGAACTTGTTGAAGATAAAGAAGAAGCAGAAGCTTCTACACAATCAATTCGAATTGAAGACAGTCTCCATGCAGTGACTCCTTCTCCTGATGCTCCGGAATTTCATGAGATCTATGATATCTCATCTTCTCATATTGCTGAAATAGAAGAAGGCATTTGAATCTCTGATATTGAAGAAAAATTCTGCTGCACTTCCATCCAAACATTCACCGGTGATTTTCCTTTAAATTCTGTGCAAAATTTACTAGTAATTGTTTCCGAAAGTGAAGAGAAATTTGATTTTTCTCCCTCTAATGTTGCTGCTGGTGTGAAAATATGTGATACCTTGGATATTTTGGAATAAATATCAGATTACCAGAGTGATCCATTCGCTCCTCATTATCTATATTTTCCAGCAAATTCCTGCAAGATTGCATGCACCAAAATTCATAATTTTGAAGAAGAAGAAAGCTGTGCATCCACCGTCTCGGTTAACCATTTATTTGAATCTGATATTAACCTTATTAGATATGATATGATATTATTTATATCTGATATAATATTTCTTGGTTTAATATATCAAATTCATAATCTTTCAGTACCACTTGTAGCTGTTCTCATCAACGGTGTGAAGAAACAAGTACCACAAGTCTCCTACAAAACTGCTACTGGGGATTTGATTCCATTTCATAGTTTTGGATATGTTTTGAACCTATTTAGATCTTATTTAATTTCTGATATGATATTATTTGGTTCATATTTTAAAATCCAAAAGCATTCAATCATGCTTGTAGCTGCTCTCACCAATTCCGGTGTGAAAAATCAAGTACCGCACTTTCTCTTCAAAACTGCTGATGGGGATTTGGTGTTAGTTTCCTCATATGAGGTTGTTGATATTTTATTATGTGATTAATTATATATTTTAGAAGCCATATCAGACTATGGATCTCAATCATTTTCTCTCAACAGTCCCAGTCCTTCTCTACCATTGATCACATGCTCATCTCCTCACAGAACTACTAAAGAGGAAGATTTTATGCATCCGCCTAGACACCTGCTCCTAACACTTGGGGCTGTTCTTACCACTCATGGTTTTCTGTTCATGGATGAAAAATATCAGTTTCTTGAGTGTTCCTCACATTCTTTGAATTCTCAAGAACCTTTTCTCACTTTTCAGTTGACTTCAGTTGCTCTACATGGGTCCAGTCTTCATCCGGTAGCTGTCTATATTTCTGATTTAGTTGAGCATATAATTATTCTTCCAAAGAGGAATATTCCTCTAGAAATAATTATGGATAGGCTCACATGCCAGGCCCCAGGATACCTATGCACAGAAGAACCAGATTGATCCTGATTCTACCTGCTTAATTAGAGGGGGGGATTTTTTCCCATGTGGTTTTTCCCCAACACCTTGTTTTTGAGCAGTTACTTTAATTTAATTGATGTAATGGGTGACCTATGGTCTTAGTTACTAGGGCCCACAGATTTTCCAAGTTAGCATTCAGGGGGGGTGTTAGGATTATTAATCCTCCCTTGTCCAAATTTGGTCATATGTCTAAAACGGGAGTCATGTCTAAATTGGGAGTCCATCCAGTCTATTTATAGTCATTAACACCATTGAGTCCACTTGACCTAATTGGGGCACATGTTTTAGTAACTAAAGTGTGGGGAACACTAATTGAGGCTCACTGCCACTGATTGCACTTGATTGCATCAGTTTAGGAGCCTCCTAGACCAATCCCTACAATTTAGGAAGCCACTGGGAGTGCCGAAACCAACCAAGGTCAGTTCACTTCAGTTAATGACTAGTCAAGCTAAGTTAGGAGTCAGTTACATTCAGTTCTAGTCCTCTACATTCAGTTAGCGCTATGTTTGCTTGACTAAACACATGTGGGGCACATTTCTCACCTACCACTATCAGTTAACCTTAGTCAACACTGAATGTAACACTTGAGTTATGTTTTAGAGCTTCGATGAACTCCGGTTATGGTTTAGACAAGGTCAGTTAACTATTGAGTACTCCGATAGTGATTTAGACAAGGTCTTGGTTACCTATAGTCAAGTAGATTCTAATCAATTCGAACTTCCTCATGTGGATTTGAATTGCTTGTGGCTATTAAAGCCATTGTACTTGATTGTAACTATCTATCTAATTAATCTTTGATTAATGAAAAGCATTCACAGCTGCAAGCCATTTTTGCACTGTTTCATTCTTCAATAACTGAGTAAATTGTGTGATCTATCATGTGAGTTGTGTGTTTGTCCACAGATCTATGTGCTCAATTTAATAATATTTATTAGTACTTACACACCTAATACATAATCATGGTGTCAATTACGTAACCTTTCCTTATCACTCATTTAGAGGTAAATAGAGAAATCATTACCTCAGATGCTTATTACTAGGTAATACATCTTCATACAGGATGGATTACAACTCACTCACTTTCATGCATACAACTAAACATTTTTGGAATCCCTTTACATGACACTATCAAACATAACATCTACTTATGATAATAAAAAAATATTCCAAGTAATCGACTTAAGTTTTTCCTTTCTATAGCATAATTAAAATCACTCATTTTTCAACACATGCTAAGGAAACTAAACATGCAATCTTTATATTTAGGATTCCAAGCAATTCGACTAAAGACTTAATTCATTATTGCTATAGTATATATGCCAATAAAATAATTTCATGTTGCATTAATTTTTATTTAAAGTAATGAATACTTAACAAAGTATACAACATACATGTACGTTAGTGAGTCCATTAGGCCATAGTGTTGTAACCTTGCTCTGATACCACTTGTAACACACCCAATTCCTACATTATTATTTTGGAAATAGGGTAATTTTGTTTTCCTCAACTTCATCCTAGTGTAAAAAAATATTAACCTTGATCCTATTACATCATTGCAGTTATTATAAATATGTACTACTCGCCCTCAGTAATTTTACATAAATGATAATATGTAATTCAATAACCAATAACATCCCTTAATAATTGTTCAGTTTAAAACTTGAACCTTAATTATTTCAAACTTAGGAATAAGATTTTCCCATAATGTTAATTGCTCATTACGAATTCACACAACCATCTTCTTTTTAAATAACCCTTTAATATATATAACATCCCATGAGAACAATTTAAGTATACTATAGCTCTCTACCATCAACCTTAATTATTTCAAACTTAGGAATAATATTATCGCATAATGTTAATTTCTCATTACAAAATCACACAACTATCACAAAAGATAAAATCCTTGGTGGGGAAAAGGTAATTTATACAATGAATATGATTTCCTGATTAATATTAGAGGTTAGTTAAGATGTTGCTAAAAGTTTATCATATGAGCAATCAATTTCATTTATAAAATGTAGTACAAGTGACTCAATATGGTAAGAATGTATTGCAAAAGAAAGACAATAAGATATAATCAGTGGATTTGGAAATTTTTATTGAAGTACTCACTAGTACTAACTATAAAATTTCTGGAACTGATCAGTTGTAGAAATGGAATATTTGTGATAAGTTGATTGATTCATGGAGTTTTTGGAATGTTACACATGTTTTGGTAGATACTAGAATTATCAAGTCATCGAAAGTGTTAATACGATGTTTATCTTCTTGGATGTATAATGTTGTTAATAAAGTCTTGGAGGACTAAGACAAACATGCCTTGATGTGGAGCAGATAATCTCTATAACATACATATTATTGAGTTACCATGTGTAATGTCCCTTTTTGGAGATTTGGATAAAATTACAAATTGGGAAAAAATCGAGCTTAACTAGTCATGACTCTAGAGGGTTCCAACTTTAACCAAATGGTCCCAAATTTTAAAGGAGATGGTATGGTGAGAATTAAAACATACCAAGGAGTTTTATGGATACTTTGGATCAGAATTTATACCTATAAAAACTTTTTTGGGGCTGATGACAAAAAGGCCAAAAATTACTAGGAAATTGTGATGAAATCCCCCTAGGATGTAGGCCATCTGAGCTTCCCAACTCATGTACGAACCTCCAAAATTTGTAAGTAGAGTATGGAGACTGATATAATAACTCATGGAATTTCATTACACATGGTTATTAGTTCTACAAACTGGTTATAGAGTTCCACATTCATTTGATAACTTTAAGTGAAATTGTTTATGGGGAAATTGCATAACTAGCTCGATTTCGACATATGAAAGGTAGAGTTAAAGGTTCAGATTGGGATGTGAGATATAGGGACCATATACATAATACAAATCAATTCTGAAATAATATCAAACACCATATTGTTGGTAATAACTCCCGATTCGATTCCATTTCCAATGCAAATGCCTATATTTATACAAAGTACATGGCGGTTGGGTTTCACCTTCCGCTCAGCCTGTTTGGCTTCCTATCTAATCATATTCCTATTTATTATTTATTTACAATAATCCCGAAGGATTATTCTAACAATCCCCCTCTTAATCCGAAGGGGTGTTCGTAAGTCCGAGCATGTTTCTGAATCTTTCAAACTCTTCTCGTCCAAGCGCTTTGGTGAAGATGTCTGCAACTTGATCATTTGTGGAACAATGTCGAAGATGGACTGTCTTGGCCTCTACATGATGTCGAATCAAATGATACTTTGTGTTTATGTGTTTGGTTCGATCATGGAATCTAGGATTCTTAGCCAGCTTGATTGCAGAAGTATTGTCGACCAACAATGGAGTGGAGTTCTCTTGTTTTTCTTGCAAATATTCAAGTATCTTCCTGAGCCATACTACTTCTTTCATTGCTTCAGCGGCAGCCACATATTCTGCTTCTGTTGTTGAATCTGCTGGAACTGACTGTTTGCGTGATCTCCATGAAACAGCTGCTGATCCAAGACTCA
>LPNX010606416.1:146161-172081 GCA_001517045.1 Pseudotsuga menziesii
TGGTAGGCATAGTTCTGAAATCTTGCTGATGAACCCTTGAGCTTCAGCAACTTCCCATCTTCATATCCAGTCATGATGACTTGGTTGTCAGAGGACTTTCTTATTTCAACGATTCCATCAAACATGTGGATGGAATGGCCTTGCTGTCGAATCTCCACCAAGGACAGCAGGCTTCTCTACAACTCTGGAAGATAGAGAACGTTCTTCAACAAGAAATCAAGGAATCCAGGCATCTTCAGTCGAATGGTTCCCATTCCCTTTGGTTTAATACTTGACTTATCTGCAAAGTACACTATGCCATCTATTGATTCATTCAGTTCTTCAAAACAATCTTTTCTAAATGTCATGTGTGATGTTGCACCAGTATCAAGCAGCCAACAATCTTTATAAGATGAAAGAGAAGTCATTTCATTAAATCCAAGATTACAATGTGCAACAATACAAGAATCAAAAATTTACTAGCATCTTGGTCATTTGTCTTCTGGTTATGCTTGTCTTTGATTGAGTCCCATGAAGCCCAACACTAATATGATGTGTGCCCAGTCTTTCTGCAACGCTTGCATTGCAAATCTGATCTTTTGTTTCTGCCCCCTTTGCCTCTGAAATTTCTTATTCCTTGTCCTCTCTCTTTGCCGCAATCTCCCTTGGAAGGGTCTTTGGAATGGTCTTTGCCAGCTAGGGCAGCACCAATACTAGATGCCAAAGAGTGCATCTTTACAACTGTTAGTTTACAATAATAAACTTGATATGACAAAGAGAAAAACAATAACCTTGCAGGTCTACAGTCTCTGCCAAGGTGTACAATGCAAGCTTCAGGTGAGCACAAACTTATTCAATATGCAATAGTCACAGTTCCAATATGGGAGTCTCTAAATCCCTTCATACAAGTCTGATATACATCTCATTCAGTATGGGAGTCTCTAACGAGGATTTCTCCCATGTTACATGCAGAAGCACCAACCTTAGATCGTTGTGATCGTAAGGAAGAGTTCAATGGAATATAAAACATCAAACTAAATTAGTAACATAAAGAAAATATTTTTTATCATTTTTCAACATGTATATTGGCTAAAATAATGCAAATAAACAATAAAAATAGTAAACACACCTCTTCTCCATTAAAGTGGGCCACCGTAGCCGTCCTCAGAAGTGGTTCTGCAGATCCATGGGTTATTTCTCTAGTTGTCTCCACGGACAGTTGTCAGACGGGGAATGGATCTAAGATGGGTACAGAGAATGTCTCAATGTACACCGTGGGAATGGCACGACAGTATGTGAATACCTGAGAGCAGAAGTGTCATGGCATATCGACAAGTGAATGAGGGAAAAGAGATATGAGTGCTTTTGGAGAGCCCTTCATAATGTATTTATAGTATGGTACTAGGGTTTTTTGACCCACGCTATTTTCTTGTGGTTTTCTTACCCTTTCTCATTTTTAGGTTTTTTGAACCCTTTTTAGGGTTTTTGAACCCTTTTTAGGGTTTTTGACCCTTTTTTGGGAGAGACTGAGGGTAAACCATAGTAAATAATAATGTTTTGGACCATTTTTTGTGGAAATACAATTGTGAAGGTCAAAAGTAAGGGAAACATGGTATAAATATGATGTATGTATATGTTTTAGACCATGTAGAGGTACGTGAACACTTTTTTGTGTTAAGAGAGACATACATGAAAACTAGTGAATTAGTAGCATGGAATTGTAAGAGTTTCACATACAGATTTCTTGGATTTCAAACCACAGATCATAGGGACATGAAATTACTGAGTAACACATCATATATTTTTTTCACAACATCATCAAACTCAGGAACATCTCTCATACAAATCTAATACAAGACTCCTTCAATATTGAAGCCAAAGTCATGGAAACTAGTGACCCAATGGCAAGGAAATGCAAGCTTTTCACACATGTGTTTCTTGGATTTAGACCCACAAAGGATATGGAAATGAATTTGCAGAGTAATACATCATATATGGCTGTCACAACATCCTCAAATTCATATAATATATCTCATACAAATCTAGTACAAAACTACTTCAAGATTGAAGCCAAAATCCATGAATACTAGCGATACAAGGGCATGAGTATGCAATCTTTTCATACATGTATTTATGATATTTCGAATTACATAGAATGTGGACATAATATTATGGAGCAATACATCATATATTTCTTCCCTATCATCATAAAACACATATGAAATTCCTCATACAAATCCGATATAAAGCTACTTCAATATTGAAGCCAAATCCATGAAAACTAGTTATTCAAGAGCATGGGGAACGTGAGTCTTTCATACATGTATTTATGATATTTCGAGTTATAGAGCATATGGATATGATATTACAGATCCATACATCATAAATCAAATCTTGGTCGTAAACTATCCTCGGAAAGGTGCAAGAATCACTCCAACAAGTGTGCCATCAAATGAGAGTGTGGGGAATAAGAGAATGGGGACAAATGAAAGCAGTTTTATCCTGGTCTTCCGGTTTGATTTGGATTTGATTGTAGCCGGAGAAACCATCCATAAATGAAAAAACCTCACTCCCCGCACATGCATCTATGATCTGGTCAATAAATGGTGTGGGGTAGTTGTCCTTAGGACGGGCTTTATTAAGGTCTCTAAAGTTTGTACAAACGCGAATAGTCCCTTTATTTTTATCAACATGAACAGGGTTGGAAACCCATTCAGTCAAATCTATGGGATATATAAAACCATCTTTCAACAGCTTTTCAACTTCTTCCTTCACAGCCGCCATTTACGCAGGTTCACGGGTCTTAATTTCTATCGAATCGGCTTAGCATCAGGATAGGTTCAGATTTCATGTTGGACAATAGATGGATCAATGCCTGGAATCTCCTCATATGACCAGGCAAAGATATCACAGAATTCCTTGAAAAGGGTAGTGTAGATGGAAATCTCCTCCGGAGAGCAGTTTGCACCTATATAGGTGTTTTCCACGACATCTAGGTTTACAGAGATATTGATGGGTATAGTGGCGGAAATGTTTGCCATATTCCCCTCAGCAAACACCCCTTCCCTAGGAAAAGGGTTGATAGGTACCTCA
Organism: Pseudotsuga menziesii; assembly: GCA_001517045.1. Classification (NCBI taxonomy): domain Eukaryota; kingdom Viridiplantae; phylum Streptophyta; class Pinopsida; order Pinales; family Pinaceae; genus Pseudotsuga; species Pseudotsuga menziesii. Next base: position 149,234 of record LPNX010606416.1, read on the forward strand.
ATATCATCTGACAGTCTCAATTTAAACTCTTGGTTTTCTATCTTGCTTAAATCTGGAAGAAAATAGGATCGATGATGAAGATCCTCACAAATCTTATCACATCCACTCATGGCTTCTAGAATAGCTTCATTGGAAGGTAAAACTGTATCTAAGCAATCTATGGAATGTAAAGAGTTTTCTGCCCATGCGGGAAAATATACTTCTTCCATATCATCTGAGACTGATAGAGGATCTGGAATGGGATCAACAGTGGCTTCAGTGATGGCTTGATAAGCTACCTCCACTACCGATAAGGGCATTTCTGGTTCATGGGGAGTTGGGAGGACCCAAGGATCAGTCCTATCGATAACTGTAGCGATGGACTTCCCCACAGTAGTAGAACCAATGTAGTTCACCGGGGCTAGAAGATCAAATGTGCCCATTAATGATGCGTACATTCCATCCCCCAAGCTCTGTGCAGCAGGTTTGGCCTGATCAACCAATGGCACAGTGGAATCCTTAGACTCTAAATGGCCTTTCCAGGTAAAATCAAGGTTGTCAATAGTAACCAACTTTCCCTCATGTGGAAAAACCACGACATGAAGAATAGCCGATGCAACAGCAGACATTGCATAAGTCCAATTCCTTCCCAGAAGCAAATTGTAGTCCAAGGGAGCATCAATCACTTCTACTTCAACAGACACTGCTTTGCCTGCCAACTTAATCTCAAAAGCTAGCAGGATACCATGAGGACGGAAGGATCTTCCATCGAAAGCAGTAAGTAAAGTGTTTGATGGGACCATATCTGGGGATCCAAGAGCTTTCCAATAGGCCAGGGACATAACACATGTAGAGGCTCCCTCATCAACAACTTCCCTTCCAATGGTCTTACCACCATGGACGACATCTATTGATAGGGCTACATGGTAAGGGAGGTGAATTTTGACATCCGATAGATTGAATTTCTCCATGAGACTCGAAGAATCCATGCTACCTAAAGCTGCTAAGAGAGCATCTCGCTGGGCAGGACAACTCTGTAACACCTCTAAAGCTGACATTGCACATGGGGTTTGAGATAAATCTTCAACCATAGAGTAGTTTGAAGCAGCCCTAGCATTGGGGTTATGCAAGGTCTTCTTGAAAACACCTTTTAGTATTTTCGGCATAGTTTCGGTAGGTTTCTCTATTGTGAGAGGGTTGGAAGGTTCACCTACAGCTTTACCCTTCTCAAGAGTCTCGTTCTCATATTTTTTGTTCCTGGTTTGCAACAAAGTCGAAGATCGAACCATGTTGATATAATTAGGGTCAGGGGCAGTTTGAGTGCCCCCTGCTACATTAGAAGCTGAAGCTGAGTTCTGTCCTTGGGGAAAAGGATCCTTCAGGACAGCCGGTTGTTGAGCTTTGAGCAACTTCTGGGCTTGATCCATAAGGGGACAAAGGTGAGTAAGGTGGTCCTCTTGGCACAACTTACAAGGGAACTTAACCTTCTTCTTTTCTTTTTTCCCCCATCAGCATTGTTTGCGGGCTTTGGCTTGTTTTGGTTTCCCTCTCCCTTTTTACCCTTCTTTTTCTTCCTGCCGGGCTGCTGATTGCCCTTCTGAGAAGTTTGCACAAAAACATTTGCATTCTAGGGAGAGGGGGCAGCCTTTGCTGCCTCCATCGTAGATTGTTTGATAGATAATTGGTGAAGTTGTTTAGTCAAAGACTCTATAGTGGGAGTGTTAACGGACCCAACCACACCATCATCATGGGGTCTAGGCTTAGGTTTCTTCACTTCATGCGAAGGCCTCGGTGCCTCAGGGATGATCTCATATAAGATCCCAGACTGTGAATAAATCAAATCTAACTGCTAGGCCCTGAGTATGGCTTCTTATTCGTTCGTTACTCCTGATGTGGAAACATCCTTAGATATGTATGGCAACAGTGATTTAAGGAACCATTCTAATAGAAACTCAGGAGGAATGGTGGCTTTGATAAGACTCTTGGATATGATCTGAGATGTGGGTAGCCTTGTTTTGTCTAAAAGTAGACAACAAGTCCGTTCCGAAATCATATCGAACCGGAAGCTGAAAGTGGCTAAGGAAAGCAATAGCCAAATCCCAAAAACAACTAAAGGCAGCAGAAGGCAATTCAATATACCATTTTGCAGCTGTACCTATCAAGGTCCTCTGGAATAGTCTCAATCTAATTGAATCCTCATTCAACGAATTGGAAGAACACCATAAGTGGAAAGTGGTGGCATGTGCCCCAGGATCTTCACCAGCTTTACCTTCGACCTTAGGGATATCTGAGGGCAACTTGGTGGGAATAGGTGGCCACAAGGGGTCATGCCTCACTGGGTCATTCATCAATTTTGACAAGTCTGGAAAGTTTAAAGTTGCCAGAAAAGGAAGTTTGGGCCTAACCGGGGCACTAGATGTGCCAACTTGGGGATTAGAGGGACCTTCCCGCGAATGCCCATGGGTAAAAGTGGGGTTGCCCCCAGCCACTGGTTGTGAAGTGGGAAGGTTGCTTTGAAATGGATTCCATCCGTAAGCCACAGGATTGTGGGTGGGAGGTGCAGTGTAAGTGGTTCGGGCCGTCCCCATAGAAGCAGGGGTCTGAAAGACTGGAGCAGGTATCCCTCCGCTAAACAACGAAAAGGGAGAGCTCATGTATGGGACCGAAATAGGGGTTTGGAAGCTTTGCCCATAAGAGGTGTTGCTCCCAAACTGCACTCCTACATATGAAGGAGATGGACCTACGTATGGATTGGATGGGGGAATGTGCCCCCCATTCCAAGGAAATACTTGAACATAAGCCGAGGATCCTACCGAACCACTCTGGGTAGTATAAGGAAAGGAAGAAGGAATGGCAGGTATACTGGGGATCCCAGCAACCATGTCACCAAAAGTACCTCCTATGTTGGAGTGAACCGGTGGTTGAACCAATCGGCTCACTGGAGTCAAAGGTGTAGAAGGAAAACTATATCTAGGGGCACTTACCGGGGGAGGTAGTACCCCTTCAACTAGAAGGGTTGAGGTGAACACAAAAGGACTTTCTTCCACAGAAGACATGACTCTACCCACAGGGACACCTAGTACTGGTGAATCAAAAGGTCTAACCTGGACGATCACAGGATCGTTTAAATCAGTCAAAGGGGAGTTAAAATTTCTTGCAAATTCGTCAGTGTGCAATTATTCTATCTCGACTATATCAAGATTGAAACGGTTAGCAATGAGTTCTGGTTCACCAAGAACTTCACTTATTCCTACAGGTTCAAATGAACCTTCTGTGTCTAATATCCGCCTTTGAGGTAAAGGTGAAGGCTCCAATGTGGTGAGGGGAGGAAGGTTTCTCAACCTTCTTGACCTCCTAAAAGGTTGGTCCTCCAGAATTAAAAATTTAACTAATCACACCCTAAGGCCAACTAAACACAGGAAAAACCACAGAGCATACACTAAAAATTCCTAAAGTCTCAAGCAATCAAACCAGGGTAAGAGATATACTTTCCCGAAGAAAACTGATGAACGATTACTTGGCGTCCTTGAAGTGGTCCTTAGGCACAAGCAGAGGAACCACCCACCGCCCTCCTACACTTTCAACAAGGGTTACCTTCCAAGCCCGTTCAAGGTGAACTAGAAATAACCTTCTGGTTTACCTAGGTATGAACCCTAAAAAGACAAGAGACTAAAGGCTACCTTGGCAGTATCAACAGTCTGGGGGGACAGTCGTCAGCCGAACTCATACACATGGGCAGGGTAGCTGAGCCCAAAACTATGTCTAGGACAGAATCCCCAGATGAGTAAAAGTCTTGGGTTACGCTTTGACAAGGATTCAGAGGGTTATCTCCTCTGTCCAAGCCTCCACGCGGCCTAGTGCTTAACTCCCGTTTGAGAGGAGCTTCCTAGATACAGTGATAAATTCAAGGATTTACCTAAAGAAAGGTCCACTACGTCTGAGTTTATAACTTGTGGTAAGTTTACACTCCCTAGCCCACAAGTCTAGCCTAAGCTAGTAGGTGAAAGGCCCCTAAAAATAAAAACTTACTAGTAAATTTTAATTTATGCATTTATTTTAGAGGGTTGTTCTTTACTCAAGAGGTAACGAAGTGATATAATGTATGGTGTTTTGACTCAAACAAGAAACAAATGGAAGTAAAGGTGTATTCAAAGGAAACTACTACTATAAAATAAACTTCTCTTCATTTTCTTGCAAATATGTATTGATGAATTAAATGCAACAATAAGAGAAACTAAGCCTATATTTTTGTATATTTTGAGATTATATTTTTAAAATGAAACAAACACTACTTATGCAAAATCACAATGCAAAAGGTTAACTATGTTTTCTTTTCACGTTTAAAAATGCTCAAAAATCTACTATGCATCTACAATGCACTCCACTTGAGTAAACTTGAAACTTATAAACTGTATAAAAGCCACAAACTAAAGCAAATGGGCTTACAGAACCAACAGACCACCACAAAGAGGAATGCTAGGAACCCTAGCTTGGGTGCAAACAATGACAAAGAATCACTGCAGACTTACAAAGGCAAGTGACAACCAGCTATTGTTAGAAGACAGACTGGAAAAAATAGAGCCCAAGACCCTAATCACTGATCTGGACTAAGACACTTTAACCCACAACCCAAATAGGCCAAAATACTTCAGGATGCAAATAGTAAATAAATCAAGCACAAAAGATTCAAGGGCTTTCAAGAAGCACGAAGTGTGATCACCTGAGGCATTCAAACAAACTCTACAGCATTCTTAAAGAAAATCTTCTCAGAAAACAGGGATTATACCAAGAAAAAGAACAAGCAAACTCTTACTTAAAAATCCCAATTTCCAGGAGTATTCGCGACTGTTTATAAGAGAAAGTCGCGAATGATATGCGACTGTCTAGTATTACAACCCGCGAATGCAAAGCAGTATTCGTGACTGTCTAGAAAGACAACCTGGGAATGGGTATAAAATTTTTCTCAAAAAATCAAGAAAAAACCCTAAGACTTTCAAATGTTGAAGCAAATAAGAACCAGGATAAAAATCACAAACAGACTCACAAGCAAAACTGGTCAAGACGACAAAAATGACCTACAGCAGTCTAGGCTATCCCCAGTGGAGTCGCCAATTCTGTTGTACAAGATTATACACCTAATAACCATAGGTCTGGGGTTACCAACATACTCTATTACTTGCAGACAATTGACTTCTAAAGTACAGAATAGGAAATAGGAGGGTTAGAAGGACTTACTTGTTAAACGAAGGTCGATCCTTGCTATCCTCTTCCTCTCTGTTCCACTTCCAAAGTATTCAAGATTGCTCCTCTTTCACCTGTCAAGAAACACTCTTCCAGATACAAGATGATTCATATACATATAAGCAAGTTAGATAAAACATATATCATACTAAAATATAAACAGTTATCAAACCACAAGACAAGAAACACATATGGAAGAAGTAATCTCTTTATTATCAATAATGGAAAGAGTTTAAGGTTACAACCCAATGTCTGAGACAAGAACTCCTCTGCAACCAAAGGATTCTGATTTTCACTGCCACAAAGGCTTCTGTAAACAATCCACCAGCATAACTTTGCTCTCCAAGTGTAAGTATCCAACACCCTTCCCAAGGCCTGTATTTATATGGGTGAAATAAGGCAGTTCTCGAAGGTTGGGGAAGTTGTAGCAGTTAAGGAAATTAAGTTAAATAACTTAACTAATCTCCAATCAGTGAGTGTTTTTATGTTTTAATGTTTGAGACATATTCGCGGGTATGTAGTAGAGCAACCCGCGAATGATTCGCGACTGACCATAAAGGCAACCTGCGAATACATGGATTCGCGACTTGTAACAACCGAGACTCGCGAGTGATGCGCGAGTTGTATAGAAGGATAGTCGGGAATACATCTCAACATAGCCAAATGACAAAGTAACTAGGTGGATGGTGAAAGAATGTATTTCATAATAAACCAAGCTATAGTGTTTTGGGCAGACCTCTATCCATAAGTGTCCTTTTGTATGCCAACATGAGGGATGTCAGCACTCGGACGGAGAGGTTCCATTTAGGTGTATAACAATGGACCTTCAACCTGAAAATAAAACTCATTAATTAAGCTCCCATGAGAGGTCTGAATGGGTACTCCATCAACCAACTTGGAAAGGAATCCAACTCTCTCGAAATTGGTTCACAAGCAAGGAGAGTGAACAATCACCATGCAATGGACAAGCAAAAGCTCTCCAAAATTCCAAATGACAATTAACAAATGATAAAAATCTATTCGCATTCCTCATGGCATCCTTTTATTAAATTCATGAGGCCTCCTAAGGTTGTATTTCCCTCCATGAGATTCCTCCAACTCATCTTGGTGGTTTAGTAACTCTCATGACACTTGTCTTCCTCTTCATGCTATAGTATGTATGCCAATGAAATAATTTCATGTTGCATTAATTTTCATTTAAAGTAATGAATACTTAACAAAGTACACAGCATGCATGTACGTTAGTGATTCCATTAGGTCATAGTGTTGTAACCTTGCTCTGATACCACTTGTAACACACCCAATTCCCACATTATTATCTTGGAAATAGGGTAATTTTGTTTTCATCAACTTCATCCAAGCGTTAAAAAAATATCAACCTGGATCTTATTACATCATTGTAGTCATTATAAATATCTACTAATCACCCTTAGTAATTTTACATACATGATAATATGTAATTCAATAACAAATGCCATCCCTTAATAATTGTTTAGTTTATAACTTGAACCTTAATTATTTCAAACTTAGGAATAAGATTTTCCCATAATGTTAATTATTCATTATTGCTATAGTATGTGTGCCAATAAAATAATTTCATGTTGCATTAATTTTCATTTAAAGTAATGAATACTTAACAAAGTACACAACATACATGTACGTTAGTGAGTCCATTAGGACATAGTGTTGTAGCCTTGCTCTAATACCACTTGTAACTCACCCAATTCCCACATTATTATTTTGGAAATAAGGTAATTTTGTTTTCCTCAAATTCATCCAAGTGTAAAAAAATATTAACCTTAATCTTATTACATCATTGCAGTCATTATAAATATGTACTACTCACCCTTAGTAATTTTACATAAATGATAATATGTAATTCAATAACGAATACCATCCCTTAATAATTGTTCAATTTATAACTTAAACCTTAATTATTTCAAACTTAGGAATAAGATTTTCCCATAATGTTAATTTCTCATTACGAATTCACACAACTATCTTATTTTTAAATAACCCTTTAATATATATAACATCCCATGAGAACCGTTTAAGTATACTATAGCTCTCTACCATCAACCTTAATTATTTCAAACTTAGGAATAAGATTATCCCATAATGTTAATTTCTCATTACAAAATCACACAACTATCTCTGTTTTAAGTAACCCTTTAGCTCTCTATTGCAATCTCACAGATCACATAAGGTTACCAATAATACACATAAGATTCATATAAACATACAGAGATAAGAGACAAGAACCAGTAATGGAATAACAGATTATATTATAGAATCACATGAGGGTCCATACACATACAAAACTCAGACCAAGTTCTTAACTGGCTCAACAGCCTAATATATATGATTTACAAAATGGTTATGAGTAACTACTTGTCGGTTCGGTCAACTGACACGACCTTTGGAGGTGAATGTCCTAATCTTCGATTAGTTGGTTAACTCAACTAGTCGGCTCACCGACTAGCTCATCCAACATCTCCCCTAGGAACAAAATTCTTTCTTCATCTCGAAGAAACACGGGAGGTACTCAAAAATCTGTTGTATGAAGTAGTTACTGTTGTTGATTTGTCCTCATGGGCTCTGTAAACGAATGGAAAATTATTTCTGAACACAAATTTCTACAATAGCTTCTACCTTGATGGCCAGTTGGTGTTGAAACTCTGCCCAGCTGTGTAAAGAGTTTTGGATATCGATGATCAGGGTTGTGAGTCTTGATAGAGTTGACATCTTCTATTGAATGGAATAGTCTGTGATGTTTTCCAAGTCAAGTCCCAGTGACTGATCCTTTTCATTTGATGTGTCTAATAATATTTTCATCTGTGGGTAGATCTTGTCAAGTATGTTGATGCTTGGGAGTGCTTGGGTCGTCCATTGATGCGCTTGTTTTTCTAACTTTTCTAGCTTTGGTGTTTCTAATATGATCTGGTCCTGGATTGTTCTTCTCATGGTATCATCCAGACCTTGTTGTTTTTCTAAGTTCTGGATGTGCTCACGGGTCTATAGAGTCTGCTGGAATACCCATCCATAATAGGTGTACCAGCTTTGTAGGACTTCTTCTATGGTGGCAGACTCTTCTAAGTGGTCCTGCAATACCTTTTGTGCCTCGAAAAATGTTGTGTACTTCTCCCTTATTAGCACAGAAGTTTCTTCCTTTTGTTCATCTATCTTACTCTGCAACTGTGTCTATAGGTTCAACACGACACTTTCAAACAATTGGTATGCTCTTTCCAATCGTTTTTTGGTGTCGGTCTGAGCTGTCCCTAGTATCGTTGTTTGTGTCAAAGTCCTGCATTTAGTCAAGAATTCAACTTGTTCTATTTTCATCTTTTCAATTCTTTCTTGTTTTGTTCAATTTCTTGTTGTTGCTTCTTTGGTGAGTGCTTCCAAGAGTCGTTCTAGATTTCCATCTCTTAACTTTGGTGTTTCGACTACAGAAGTCGATCCCAAATGATGAAGGTGGATGGCTGTTAATTTCTGTTGTTCTTCTTTTTTCTTTTTCTCTTTTCTCTTACTTTTATTCTTATAATTATGGACCACTTTTGATCCTGTTGGTACTGATGTTGGCTGCTGCTGTGGTGTTTGGTGTTATTCAGTTGGTGGATTCTCAATCGACTAAAATTCTACTGTGGTAGGATTCTCAGTCGACGGAACCAATGTTGTAATCTCACAGATCACATAAGGTTACCAATAATACACATAAGATTCATATAAACATACAAAGATAAGAGACAAGAACCGGTAATGGAATAACAGATTATATTATAGAATCACATGAGGGTACATACACATACAAAACTGAACCAAGTTCTTAACTGGCTCAACAACCTAATATATATGATTTACAAAATGGTTATGAGTAACTACTTGTCGGTTCGGTCAACCGACATGACCTTCGAAGGCCGACCTAATCTCTGATTAGTCGGTTAACTCGACTAGTTGGATCACTGACTAGCTCCTCCAACACTCTCTACCATCAAGTAATCATACTCTCAATCCTCAAAAGAATAGTTGGTATTTGAATTCTATACAAAAGTCAATGAATATCCATTAAGTAAATATCTATTTTAATGCAGTCAACCATACTGGGTTTTCAATCTAGATAACCAATTAAGAAATCATAGTCAAAGAAACACTCTAGGCAATCCCATATTATAATGATTAGGTACAATACAACAACATAATGCTTTATACCTTTTCCATAATTTATTATACACAAAGCTTGCGATGATCCTACTTACCTTCAACATTATTATGAGAATCGTAATATAACTAGCAATTTCTCCACAAGGTGCACAATAAAGCATAGAAAGAAAAACAAATAGGGAAGAAAAGTAGATGTTATGAAGACAAAAATTGAGGAGTAATTTTTTTTGAATTATTCTTGGTATAAGTTGGGATCCAATCTCATGATCATCTTCCACCCAATGTCACGCAAAGTGATGACTCTTTGTTTATGCTTGGTACTAAGGAAACCTTATTTGTTGTATCATGGACTCTCAAATATGTATGTGTAGTGTTTTTTGGGATGGCTTAAACATATGGGTACTTTGGTATATGTACCACCCAATTGTTAGCTTTGGTAGTACCTGTGGATGCTCGAGTGGACAATCAAATGCTCTAAAAGCTCAAATGCTTTTCCTTCATCCATTTTTTTTCCTCAAAGATGTTATGTACTCCACAACATTCAATTTCATGGGGCCTAGAATTGTTGGGATTTTCTTTATGTTTTTATTTTAACAAGTACACCCATTTTCTTTTAAATGAAATTGGTAAAAAAATAACGACGTATATTCAACTATTCTAAATAAAAAGGAATCAACAACAACAAACAACCACAATCATTAATTTTGTAAATTTGTTGTATTGTATTTAATAGTTGAGATGAGATATCATCATATAATGACCATGAAACCTAAATGATCATAAATCATAATACCATACTCAAGTAGGTCACAGAGAGACATCCAAACTCACACATCTATGCTTTCTCAAGTTGACATTAACATAATACAAGTGAAGAGAATGTATTGTGATTTGTGGAAAGAACTTTGACAACAACAATAAGAAAAATAGTTCAAATTATCTTTATAAAAGTAAATTTGTTATTATATTGTATTTTCACAATTTAAAATCTTTATACCAACTTATATTTATCATATAATTTAATTTAATTGATAAAATGGACACTTTTGTGATGGCCTTTTGTTCCTTTGTTTCAATATTATCATTTTCAATCATCCAAATTGTAAAAAATAAAAACTTAAAAATTAAGTTTTTTTTTCTTTCATTTTTAAATTTCCTCTACATTTTTCTTCTATTATCTTCATAGACATTAAGCCAAATTATGTTTATTAAACAAAGAAACAATATTATCTATTTCAAAACAATATTATCCATTTCAAAACCATTACATAATTGATTTATCATATTCAATAGCTCTTAAAAATTAAATTTAAAATTGTCTTCATCCTTACAATACATAAAATTCATGATATTATAATTACTTTGTTAAATAGATTTTTATTTGTTACAAATAACAACATATAAAAAAGATAACATGTCAATGCGTTTTTAAATATGTTAATAAAATAACATGTCAATGCATTTTTAAATATGTTAAGTGAAATGTGAATGAAATTTTGAAGAAAAATTCTCTATGATCCATTAAATTAGTTAAATTTGAAAATATTGAGTCAATTGCATTTTCATAAAAAGTAACATGCCAATGCATTTATGAACTTGGTAAGCTAAGTGTTAAGTGAGATTTCATTTGGAAAAAATGGATCAAATACTTTTTTTTAAATTTATTAAAGTTTATTAAATATGGTAAGGAGATTATAACTTAAAATAATATAGACTTACTTAATAATTAATTATATTTAAAAATAATAATAATTGTATTTTAAAAATTTTAGTTTAAAAATTTTATAATATTAATTTTTTTTCAATATAAAATTACAAATCTAAATTCATATTTAAAAAAATAATATGTTCAAAAACTAACATGTCAACGTATTTTTAAAAAACCTAATAATTCAAAGAAATTACTTCTTGCATCATTACAAACCTCAACTCACATGCAATAATATCGTTTTATTACATTAAAAATGAAGACAACAAACATTTTTTATATAGAAAAAATCTTAAAAATTATTTTACATTTAACAATTTAAAATAGGAAAAACAAATAATCCAATGCTATCAAACCATATTGCATATTTACAAAAATAACTCGTATAATTAATGCACTTAGGTGGTATCTTATTTTTTATTATACTTTAGCTTTTAGTTATAGCGCATGTTTTTTAATCATAGATTAATATTTATAATCTTGTAATGTATATGTATCTGAGAGTTTAATATTTTCCATGCTTAATTGTTAAGGTAAAGCAGTACTCTAAGAACCCGAATATAGGTGACCACCACTTCATTCAAATTTGAGTTCTTATTATTATTAGTGACAAGTACATTTGTAATAGAAAACCATAAGTTGGCTCTATTTATTATTTTTTTCATGAAAAGTATGTTTCAAACAATTTTAGCTAGCTCTTCATATAGAAGTTCATATGAAAGCCATGTTATACTTGAAGTTTAGATATCTTATTCAGAAAATTTCATATTTATATAGAAAACGTAATAAAAAAATATTAAAATTTATTTATTGAATAATAAAAAAGAATAATTATAGTATTTATTTTTAAAAGAAAATTAAAATTTTCAATTACAATTTATAAAGTTAAACTATGTGATTACATTATCTAAATATAATTATACAACTATCGTTGTCATAAACATATAATAGCAAGTCATTCACTGGCTCAGCTAGTTGGCCCTTATTTGGCAAGTGGTTTCCAGTGAAAAAGTCAAGGGTTTCATTTGGGGAAATTTGGTTCTCTCTCGTTGAAAAAAATAGCAAGTCATTCATTCTCAACACATCGACAATATCAAATAGGTCCAAATGTCCACATAACACTAAGCAAATGGATTACATATGGGTCTTTATAGTTGTTGTTTGATAAAATGTCATTTATTCTCAACGCATTAGAATTTCTACACCTCACCATCATCCATTCAAGCAACTGTTAAACACATGTTGATGGGCATTTGTCACATTGTATCATTATCCAGTGAATTCGCTATTGTCACCATCGAATTCATCTAAATTTTAGAATTGGTTGTCAAGCATATAATAAGGTGCATGCACAAGAAGAGGTTAAAGCCTCTATTGAGGTTGTGTGCTCTCCGGATAGCGAGTGTGTGGAATTTCATCCTGCACATCATGTCCAGGTGGTAGGGGATGGTACAAGGATGACAAGATGGTGCCACGAGAGCAGTTGTGGAATGATCACAATGAACCATGTTTGGGTGGAAGGGGATGGTGCAACGATGACAAGATGGTGCCACGAGAGCAGATGTGGAAATATCACAACGAACCAATTAGATTGGGAAGACTTCGGGCAACCCATGTTGGATTCACAAATTTCTGAATTTGGAGATTCCTTTTGATGACAAATTGTTTTGTTTTATGTAACCTTACAATATGCAATCTAAGAAAGATCAATTCAATATGATTTCCAATAAATTATAATAATTGATCCTGAATAAAATATGTTGGAAAGACAATTTGATTACCTTAAGTACATATGATGTTTTTTAAAAGCGATATTTGTTCTAAGAAAAGTAGAGCAAATATTCTCATGGATATTTAAGCCTAATATGTATCTATACTAAATTCAATAAAAATAAAATACCAAACCTTCTTCCATGGAAAAATATATTAAAATTTATCCAATTCAAATAATAAAGAAAAAAGAATAAAAACTTTAATCTCGTGCGATTTGTTTTTGAGATTTAATGCCTATTTATGTGGTGTAAATAATTCAATTACATGAATAACTAATTTGTGAATTATTGAGATAAGGAAAAGCGGTCACTATCATATAAACCAAAGTTTACTAAGTGTTTTTAGGATAAAAATTAAATATGACGTAAATTGTAAGTCGGTTGTGAAAGGCCTGTTGATGCCTGGAAATTCGCAGGGCAACAACAGTAAGGGATTCTCCCCAATCAATGTTCCCAACTAGCCCATTGACTATTTGGTATAGGGAATCCATTCGTTTTACGGTCCAGCTACCGTAGGTCAAGTACAAAACAAAGGCTTCACCGGTTACGGGCCGGTCCACCGAGTTTTTTGTATTTTTTGACTTAAATTGTGAAATGCAAGTGCCTAATTAACATGCAGGGTGATAAGATGCAAGGAGCAGTCACAATGTGATGCACAGGTTCTTACCTCTCGTCTTAAGACTCACTCACTTTCGGAAGCTCAATTACTTTCCCAGCCCCAATGGCGGACGAGAAAAGACTAAGACACGTGACCTTTGGTCAGGACAAACTTTAAATCGGAAGTCGGCCAGGTTTGAACATCGGAAGACAAATGGCTTCCCCATCCGCAATGGCGGAAGAGAAACAGCTTCGGGTCCGAGGCTAAACAGGAAAACGTACATCGGCAATCGGATCGCTTCATGCTTCGGATGGCTAAGCGATTTGGGATCCGCAACGACGGAAGAGAAACAAGTTATCAGCCGCTGATTTAACATAAGATGACGCCCAGTTGACCAAAACAATAAGTGTTCAAACAGCTTCAAGCATCGGCAAAGGTTAAACATCGCTCTGCCTCCGAAACAGCAGCCTTAAAGAATAAAATATTTGACTTATCCTCAGCTAGCAAGCTAAATTCATGTCAACGACCCAGCACAAAAAACAAACATAGCAATTTAAACAGGCCAACAATCCATCTTCAAAATTTCTCGAAAAGACAGCATGCCCAAAAACTCCAGGGTTCAACAATCAATAATAATGCTAAAACATAAGGAGGGGCCCAAAAATTTAAGAAAATTTGGGGATAAATGTTACAGCTACAACAATTGGCGATTACCTGTTGAACCTAGATCTCTGGGCGATAAATCTTTAAGTGACAGACTGTTTAACAACAAATGCATTCTATTGAATTCTTCCAGCTCTCTGGATTTCTCGAATGCCGGAAGTGTGTACCTTCAATCATTGATAATAGCCCAATTTGGGAGAGTGGAAACCAAGATTTTCAAGTCTAGATAACTCTGTTGAGGTCAAAAGATGAGTTTCATTATTACCTTTGTCTTCAGGTAACTGATAGCTTGGACACCACAGGATTGTAGCACATGGTAAACAGAAATATTCGTTTGTTCCTCGTTCCCATGCCATTTTAGCACTTTTTTGTGCTTTCGGACTTTTATCCTTTTCTTATGAGTCCTCCTGAATTCTTTTCTTACTGAATTTTAATTCAGGATCCTCTATCCCGTAGTGTCCTTTTGTGTGAGTGGTGTACTTCAAATTTCAGGTCACGGACGGAGAGGATCTTTCGGCAATTTAGTACTTATGATTCAACACCTGCTTTGATTTGTGATGCTTTCATAGGAGTTTTTGACTCTTTATTTTCCTTTTGGAATTCATTTCTTGGCATGGGATCATTTATATTTAATATATTGTTCACCTTGCTCCTTTCCATGGGTCCTCTATTGTTGCTCCTTAGAACACTTTAATTGTGACGTGGATGGAGCCTCAACATAGTATTCCAGACTCTTCGAATCCGGTTTATTTCACAGGGGTTAAGTAGGACTTCAATGCACACAGAGTTTATTCGAGAAAACTACTAAATTGGAAGAAGTTCCTTTAGCAACACACAGTCTGAGACTCAAAAACGTCTATCATTCTCAAACATTTTAATGTTCTCCATGCAACCGCGGGTTCATTCCCTTTATTAGAATCAAGAAAACAAACTAAAACAAAATATAAACATGACTCAAAAGACAGCCAAACAGATTATTTATATACAAGACAGAAGAAATCAAACAAACTCAGGAAAAATATGGCTTGAGGACCAAACCATTTACTGGTAAGTTCTCTTCCCATCCTTGCAGATCTTGCAACTTATAATTAGAAGGGCCAAGCTTTGCCACTATCTGATAAGGGCCTACCCACAACTGCTGGAATTTAGTGTGCTTTCCTTTCTCATCATGGGGGTGATCCCATTTGAGGACTAAGTCTCCTACTTCAAAGTCTTTTGTTCCAGCTTTATGCTTGTCGAACCATCTCTTAACTAACTCCTGCTGTTGCTTAAAGCATTCTCTAGCTTTAGAGCTAGCCTCTTTTGCTTTTAGGAGATTGTATATTCTTATTTGCAAAACTTCATCATCCAACCCCCTAGACTCTTGAGCTAGTATGGAAGATGGTAGCATGATATTGGGAGGAAGGATGGCTTCTTTACCATAGACAAGGGTATATGGAGACACTCCAATTTCAGACTTGGGGGTGACTCTATCAGCCCAAAGGGCATTTGGTAATGCTGAGTGCCAACTCCTCTGGTTTTCTACCACAGTCTTCTTCAAAATTCTAATCAGATTTTTGTTAGAGGATTCAGCCAGGCCATTTCCTTGTGGATAATAATTAGCAGAATAATGCAATTTTATCCCTTTATCATGAGCAAATGCAGTCAATTTAATTGATGAAAAGTATTTAGCATTATCAAAGACTAACGAAACTAGAACTCCAAACCTGGTCATGATATGATCTTGTAGGAAGCTGATGACTTCATCTTCATTTATCTTTCACAGCAGGATAGCTTCGACCCAACGAGTGAAATAATCAGTAGAGGTTAGAATGTACTTGTGCTGCAGAGAGGAATTTGGTTTTATTTCTCCAATAATATCCATCCCCCATTGCTCAAATGGCTCAGTGATCATCACAGGATTTAGGGGTGCTGCTGCTTTAGGTTGTCTCCCGCTACACCTTTGGCAAATATCACATTTTCTGACATGTGCGTGTGCATCTTTGAAGAGTGTAGGCCAATAGTAACCATCCCTGAGTATTTTGTGGGCCGTAGTATCTCTTGAATAATGTCCCCCAGCAGGACCGTCATGCAATCCTGACATTACTTTCTTCGCATCTTCCTTTTCTAAGCATCTGAGAAGAACCCCGTCATAATTCTTTCTGAATAATATTCCTTCGAAAAGTTGATAGGAGGATGATTTAAGACGCAACGCTCTTCTTTGCTTGGAACTCCAATGTTCTGGCAACAGCCCTTCCTGTAGATAATGCACCAGATCCCTATACCAAGACTCGAGAGCTGTAAACAAAGGGCATACCTCCATTATATGTAGTTCGACTTCATCTTCCCAAGAGTGTTCTTCATCTTTCCCACTTTCAGTCATCTGTTTGCACAACCCTTGTCCTTTCACTATATATTCTGGCTTGAATTCAAGGTCGTACTCTTGAAGAGCTGTTACCCAGTTGCCCCTTCTTTCTCCTAACTCCTTCTGTATAAGAAGAGACCTCACAGCTGGGTAGGGGACGATCACCTTGGTTCTATTTTTTAAAATGTAAGGCCTGAATTGCTTTACCGCTTTGAATATTGCGTAAGCTTGTTTATCAACACCTAGGTAATTCAATTCAGCCCCCTATAGACCAGTACTCATAAAGGATATTGGGAATTCATCCCCCCCCATCTTCCTTTTGGGTGAGCACAGCTGCTAGTGAATCATCGGATGCAAAGGTATACAAGATAAAATATTTGTCAAAATTTGGGATTTTTAGGGAGGGTGCGTGTGCAACAGCAGTTTTGATTTTGATGAATTCACTCTTCTCAATTTTAGTCCATTTGAATAGTGCATTTTGCTTTACCATCTTCTGCAACAGCTTGACAATCTGAGCAAAATCAGGCACAAACCTTCGCACGAAATTTATCGTTCCCATAAATGATTGCATCCCCTTTTTATTATGGGGAAAGGGGATTTGTTCAATAGCCTTAATTCTTTCTGGATCAATGGAGATCCCTTTCTTTGACACTATATGACCCAGCAACTTGCCTTCTGTGACAGCGAACACACATTTCTTAGGATTGAGTGAGATGCCGTACTTCCGACAGCGTTCAAAAATCTGCCTTAAGTGAAATGCGTGCTCTCCTGTTTTTTTTGAGAATATCGTAATATCGTCAAGGTACACTACAACGCTGCGGCCGATCAATGCACGGAAAGCTATGTCCATAGCTCTCTGAAATGTTGCTCCCGCATTTATAATCCCAAAGGGCATCCTTCTGTAGGCAAAGGTTCCCCATTTGGTCCTGAACGTTGTCTTCA
This sequence comes from Pseudotsuga menziesii, assembly GCA_001517045.1. Taxonomy (NCBI): domain Eukaryota; kingdom Viridiplantae; phylum Streptophyta; class Pinopsida; order Pinales; family Pinaceae; genus Pseudotsuga; species Pseudotsuga menziesii. The sequence goes on from LPNX010606416.1 coordinate 166,642, forward strand.
ACCTGTCTTCCTCGGCTACTAATACTTGATTGTAGCTAGAGAAACCATCCAATAACGAAAACAGCTCAGAACCTGAGACCATTTGGAGCAATTGCTCCATGGGTGGCACCGAGTAATTATCTTTATCAGAAGCTCGGTTCAGATTTCTGAAATCAATGCATAATATGATCTCTCCATATTTTTTTCTAACTGGTACCAGATTTGATACCCACTTAGAGTGTCTGACTTTAAAAATGATTCTAGCATCCAATAATTTCTTTACTTCACTCTGAATCAGTGGTTCCAACTTCGGATGCATTTTTCTCAAAGGATGCTGATACGGTTTGACTCCGGCTTTGATGGGAACAATGTGCTTGATGATGCTAGTTTCATATGTTTTCAAATCTTCATACATCCATGCGAAAACATCTTTATATTGTTTAAATAGACTGATGAATTTGTCTCTTTATGCTGGTGAACAACACTTGCCGAGATTCACAAATTTGGGATTCGTCTCAGTCCCTAAATTTATCAGCTCGAACTGTAGAGATGAGCTGTGGGTCTTCACATTGACTGGTCTTTTGAACTTTTCATTTAAATTGAACATTTTTTCTAACGTTCTAACACCTTTAGGAATGAAATTGTCATATTTCATCTCAGCCTGATGCTCTTCATCATCTATGATCGCTCCTTTAAACACCTCATCATTTGTCAGACATTCTATGATTTGTTGATCATCGTCGAACACTCATAAGTTGGTGATCATATGCGGTACTGAAGGCTTGAAAAGTAATTCAACAGAGCATCAATTATTAGTGGGTACCAACCTAGCGGCTGACGTGGCCAACAGGTCAGCTGCTGCATTTTTAAGCCTTGGAATTGAAATAATATTGAGTGCATTAAAACTTTTCAGCAAATCCCATACCTCATTCTGGTAAGACTTTAAGTGAGGAGAAACACAATGTATCTGATTTCGGATTTGTTTCACAATAATTTCAGAATCCCCAAAAACTTTTAGATTACTTACCTTTAATTCAATTGCCTTCTTTAGTCCCTGCACCAGTGCTTCGTACTCAGCTGTATTATTAGTACACTCAAACTCTAATCTACACGAAAGGAAATGTTTATTCTTCTGTGGTTCGATTAGGACACATCCATCCCCTGACCCTTCTAATGTCTTAGAGCCATCAAAAAACAAAATCCAAAAATCACTAACTACTGAAGGTGAATCTACTCCTACTGCTAAGCTTACTATATTACATTCAATCTCATCAGCCTGTGAGAATCAAAGGAGATCAGGCTGAGTTTCTGATGTGTTGCTGGCTTCTTCCGCTTGATAATTCCTTGGTTCCAACTCGATAAAATAGTTTCCCAGTACAGAATCCACCGGTACATTCTTCTCCTCCAACTGAGTAACAATGTACTTCATGTGAGGCTCTCTTAGAATCTTAATCTGGTTTGGAATCCCTTTGTATGGAAACCAAAGATGGGACCAATCTGAGGCGAAATATTAATTTGGCTGACCAATCTCTACTCAGGACAAGACCATAAGCGTCTGGTATATCAGCCACCACGATGTTAATAACTTGGAAAACTTTGGCATTAGATGCCAGACGGACTAGGACATCTTCTAGCTCACCAATCACCTTTACATCCTTTCTATCCAATTGAACCACCCTCCATGTGCATGGCTTAGGCTACCCATTGATATTTTTACATACTGATATGGGAATAACATTTACCGATGCCCTTGAGTCTACCAAGCAATTATGTACATTATGATTGAAAATTTCAAACGTGAGGAGGAAAGGTGGATGTTTGCTTTCATACTTACCTCCAATGCTAGTTTCTCCAATTTCTTCTTCTTCCTGAGGTTGATTGTTGGTAGGAAGCTTCTCATCCGATGCTTCAAGTGCTTTCAACAGTCTCTCTTTTTGTTGCGGCACTTTACACATTTCGAATAGCGGCACATTTGCTTTTACCTTTTTTAAATCCTCCACTATGTCATAATCCATAGGCTGCTCAATGGGATGGGGTTTATCAGCATTTTCTTCACTTGGCTTGGCCCGCACTTCATTTTGCCTAGGATTTTGGCTGGTAATAGTGAACTCTGGAATTTTATCAACCAAAGATTTGTTTTGAAATTTCTTCTTAACATTTTGCTGCAGCCTCTTAATCTTTGGGAGTATAAGACTGTCTTCCTTTACCGTCCCTTGGCTCCTTGTGGCTCCGTTGGTTTCCATAACGTCCTTGTACCCCTGAGTCTTTTCCTCCTCAGCATCAAATAATGAGACCGAATTCCATAAAGCCATGGTTTCCTCTTCCTGTTCTTTAGTAGAAGTAGAAGCAGAATTATCTTTTCTTTCTTCATCTCCTTCTTCTGTTAATCTAGAATCTAACAGTTGATTCATGACCAATGTCATCGAATTAATCCATTGAGGACAATTCTTTTAAGAGTGTGGCTGTTGGTGGAAAGTGCAAAAATTGTCCAAGCCTACCTCTGTTAAATTCATAGATGCAGTATTGTGAGGAGGAGGTTGAGACTGATGGTTATCCTCTCTTTTCTTATAGTACGGCTTATAAAACTTTTGTGCTTCCTTTTCTTTCTCCATATCTATGATTTTGTTGGACAGCTTCTGCATCATTTTGACCATATTTTCCAAATCTGGCGACTTTTCTTCCTTAGGCTTAGTAAACAATAAGGCTTTTCTTACTGCACCTTTCTCTCCTGACTGTTCAGGATAGTCTTCAATGCTCTCTCTTTCAGCTTCCACCACTTCTACTTCTTCATAAGTTTCCATCAAAGTAGGCTTGGCCCTACCTTTGGAAAACATGGCCAAATCAGGGCCTAAAGCTGAAGTATAATATTCAATCAGAACTTTGTCTGAAGGTTTATCCGTTTCAGAAAAATTCTTAAGATAGGCTGCAAAACTTTGTGTGAAACTGTGCACCTTTTCTTTTCTTTCTTTCTTCAACGTGCATAGCCCTTTCATGAGAGTTGAATGAGTTTTCTGAGTTGCATACTTACTTCTGAAAATTATTTCGAAGGTATTCCAATCAGGGATAGAGTTAGCAGGTAATCCAAAGTACCATGATGCTACAGCTCCTTTAAGTGTATGCGGGAACAGTCTGCAGACTACATCTTCATATTCCCCTGCCCTTAATCCTTCAATTGCCAAGTAGAAACTTTGTAGATGATCATCTACTAGCATTTTCTCATTTGGGTTGAACTTGGGAAACATCTTGTCAAAGGCTTGGGGTAGGTCGTGTAATGGAGGTGTCAGGTTTAATGGTGATATGGCTCTCCATGCAGGTGGTGGATTTGGTGGGTTAGGTGGTTGGTTTTCATTTACGCCAGCCATGAGTCTGGGTGGAGAATGTTAGAATAATCAAACCCATAGTATTACCCACTTAGACATTAATTCATTTATTTTTGTCTTATTTGCCTAGTTCATGAGTCCCACCATGTTCAAGTTGCTAATTTCCTATCCATAGAGGTCAAACTTGCCATCTTTGACTCATGTAGCGCTTGGGAAAGCCTTAGGAATCAAATCTGCTTTATTCCTGGCCTCCTAGGCGCCCTTCTGCTTTTTCTGCTTTGTTGACTGCTTTTTCATTTTTTAAAGCACATAAGGAAAGCAAGACTAGGTGAGGCTATTTATTCAGCAGCCTATGATATTACAGGGTTGGCTATTGTACACTGAGTTAATATAATTTTGTGTTACAGCTCCATTTTCAGTCTCCATTGTTGACAATTTGCATGATCAATTGTAATTTTTTGTGAGTGAAATTAATCTATTGCTGGTCAGAATTTCTACATGGTATCAGAGCCATTGTAGGTTGTTACTCTCCTTCAAAAATTGTTTTGTAGGTTCGACATCAAGACTGGGAGCCTTCTACTGACAGTCGGGAGAGATTTTCTAAAGCTAGGGATTCACAGAAAACTATCCTCACTCCCTTCAACTTTTTTGAATGGAAAGCAGAGATGGAGATCTTGTTGAGAGCGAAAGGCCTCTACAGGGTGACTATGGCTACAGAAGCAGAGCCCAATGCTGCTGCAGAGAAGATCAAATGGCACAATCGGAGAGATGAGACCTATGGCCTCCTATGTCTCAGTATTTCCCGAGACGTCCTTTTCCATCTCAATGGATTAAATTCACCGGATCAAGTATGGGAGAAACTTTCTGAACTCTTCTGAAAGACAGATGAGATGAGGGGACACCAGATCAAAAATGAGCTGATTTCCCTGAGTCCCAGTAATTTTGAATCCCTACAGCTATATTTCTCCAAGTTCAAAGCACTAGTTTTGCAGCTGAAACAGTGTGGTATTGAAAGGAAATATGATCAGCTCGTATTGGCCATCCTCTCGAAGCTAGGACCTGACTACTCAGTATTTGTTTTGACCTTCTATGCCACAAAACTCACAGCTCGAACCTGGAAGATGCCTAGCCTTGCAGATTTAATGGAATCTCTCACACAAGAACAAGACAAGCTGGTGATGATGGGCACCATCAAACCATCCAAAGATCAAGCTTTGATTGCTGGAGATTCGAAGGTGGATTCAAAAAGAAAGAAGAAAGCTAAAAATCCACCTGAGAAAGGAAGAGACAAGAAGCAGTCTCCAGAGGATCAACAAGGTCCCAAGAAAAATTACCAGAAGAAGAAAAACAAAGGTGAAATGAACAAGTGCTCATACTGTTCGAAGGGAAATCACACTAAAAGCTCTTGTATGAAAAAGCAGATTGATATGCTGACCAATATCCTGGATAAGAATGGCATCTCCCTTCCAGAAAGCTCAAAGAAGAGAGAAGGAGGATCAAGTTCCAATGACAGAGAGAGAGTTCATGCTCTAGTTGCTGTCACATCAAGCTCACCCAGTTTTATCATAGATTCTGGAGCTTCAAGACACATGGTTTCGACTAAGGAGGCCTTCTCCTCAATGGATATGTCGAAAGGACCATCTATTGTACTGGGATATGACTCTCTCACTGAAAGTAAAGGCAAAGGAAGGATAGATCTTGATCATGGTAACTTCAACAATGTGTTGTATGTCCCTGGTCTCACCTCCAACCTTCTATCAGTGTACCAGATGACCCACACTGGGTCTCCTAAGAAATTCACATTCTTACCAGATGAAGTTGAGATCACAAAAATCTCAAGTGGAAGAATCATTGCAAAAGGAGTAGTGAATCATGCTCAAAAGGTATACATGTTTTCACACTTCCTGCCTTACTCAAACCCCTCTGCTCTTCTTATCCATGCTAATGAAGCTAGCAAGATATGGCATGAAAGATTTGGCCATTTAAATTACAAGTATTTGTCTGATATTAGTGAGAAAGATATGGTCATAGGGTTTCCCAAAATAAAATTTTCCAAAGGAGTATGCCAAGGCTGTATCCTAGGAAAACACCCAGAGCACAAATTTGAGAAAGCCAGCCATGAGAGAACCTCTGCACCCCTC
>LPNX010606416.1:172334-326922 GCA_001517045.1 Pseudotsuga menziesii
CCTTCGAATCATGGAGTGGGCACAAGCCAGATGTGACCCATTTCAATATTTTTGGCTCAAAGGCATGGGCTAGAATCCCGACAGAGAAGAGGAAGGCTTTGCAGCCCCAAAGCCAAGAGTGTCTTTTTGTGGGATACTCTGAAGATTCAAAAGGGTACAAGTTGATAAACTTGAGCACAAACAAAGCCTTCATTGAAAGGTGTGTTCAGTTTGAAGAAGAACCCCTTGCAGAAGTGGAGATTGGTGAAGCCTCTTCACCACCTGAACCTCAAGAAGTAAGTAAAGAGTTTGTTGAACATGCTGATTCTGATTTTTCTGATGGATATGAGTTTATTGCAGACCCAAACAGCCCCACAAGGCCTAAATGGGCAGCCAAGACACTAGATGCAGTAGGACAGTTAGCTGGTGATCCCAATGACCCGAGGAGGACTAGATCTCAATTTGAGAGTGGTTTGTGCAAGAAGGATCCTGAGTTTGCTGAAAAATGCTATTTGATGGTGGAGTCTGATCCTCAAACATATGAAGAAGTAGCAGGAGATCCAATATGGCAAGCTGCCATGAATGAGGAGTTCAACTCACTACAGAAGAGCAACACATGGGAGCTAGTGGATCTTCCTCCAGGGAGAAAAATAGTACAGTGTAAGTGGGTCTATAAGACCAAATTTGCTGCTGATGGTTCACCACTGAAGTAAAAGGCTACTCACATGTTCATGGCATTGATTACAATGAAACTTTTTCCCCAGTGGCAAAGATGGATTCAATCAGGCTAGCTCTAGCCATTGCAGCATCAAGGCAATGGGAGGTACATCATATGGATATAAAATGTGCCTTTCTGAATGGTGATATTACTGAGGAGATATATATGCAGCAGCCCCAAGGTTTTTCTACTGACCATTCTCTTGTGTGCAGGTTGAGAAAGTCATTGTATGGGCTAAAGTAAGCCCCCGGGGCTTGGTATGCCAAGATAGATAGCTTCTTGCTATCTCTGAATTTTGTTCGGTGCAAATCAGATTCGAATGTCTATCTGAAGGTAATTAATGGTTCATTAATGATCATTGTGTTATATGTTGATGACCTCCTCATTACAGGAAGCTCACAGGCTGAGATTGCTTCCCTAAAAGGAGCTATGAACCAAGCCTTCTCCATGACAGATTTGGGGCTCTTAAGTCAATTTCTGGGGCTTGAGATTGCTCAAACCAAAGCTGGAATCAAGGTGCACCAGTCCAAATATGCCTTGGATTTTCTGATCAAATTTAGAATGCAAGATTGCAAAGCAAGCAAAACTCCTTTCCTTTCGGGAGTGAACCTAGAGGAAGATGATTCTCCACCGATGGTAAACAACACTTTGTATAGACAGTTGATTGGATGTTTATTGTATTTGACACATACTCAACCTGATATTTTTTATGCAGTCAGTGTTGCTTCCAGATTCATGGATCAGCCCCATGAGATCCATTGGAAAGCAGCCAAGAGGATCCTTAGCTTTGTTCAGGGAACAAGGACACATGGGATTTTCTATAAAGCCAATTCTGACCTTGATTTAATTGGTTTTACTGACAGTGATTGGACAGGTGATAGCACATATAGAAAGTCCACTTCAGGTTATGTGTTCATGCTTGTAGAAGGGCCAATCAGCTGGTCAAGCAAGAAACAGAGTGCCATTGCATTCTCATCTACAGAAGCTGAGTACAGAGGAGTTGTCAATGCAACAACTCAGTGTTTATGGTTGCAGGGTTTACTTGGAGAGTGTGGTTTCGAACCTGAGTACTCAACTACCATCTACTGTGATAAACAGAGTACCATTCAAATCTGCAAAGATCCAGTTCAGAATCAGAGAACCAGACACATTGAGATTCACATGCACTACATCAGAGAGCTTGTGCATGATGGCACCATTCACTTACTCTTCTGTTCATCTTCAGAACAAGTAGCTGATATCTTCACCAAAGCATTTTGTGAGAAGACCTTCAGCAATCTCAAATCACTGCTAGGGATTGCTGATCATGCTGTCAAAGCATGAGTGGAGACAAGATTCTACAATTTTGTTTTACAGTCCATGTTTAAGGGAGGATTTTCCCAAGTTGGTTTTGCCTCTTTCCTTGGTTCATATGGACTTGCAGTATGTAAAAGGGTGACTAAGCCTTGTTGCTAGGACCTATATTTTGATTTATTACTCATAAAGTCAGGCTTAAGGGGGGGTGTTAGAATAATCAAACCCATATTATTACCCACTTAGACATTAATTCATTTATTTTTGTCTTGTTTGCCTAGTTCATGAGTCCCACCATGTTCACGTTGCTAATTGCCTATCCATAGAGGTCAAACTTGCCATATTTTACTCATGTAGCACTTGGGAAAGCCTTAGGAATCAAATCTTCTTTATTCCTAGCCTCCTAGGTGCCCTTCTGCTTTTTCTGCTTTGTTGACTGCTTTTTCAGTTTTTAAAGCACATAAGGAAAGCAAGACTAGGTGAGGTGAACCTGTTTTATTCCCATTTCATCCTCCACTCTTTCCTCCATGCAAAAGCATGTATGAGCTGCCATTTCACCCCTCATTAGCTTGCCCATGCGCCCTTGCCAATTCGTGAGCCTCATGACAGATTTGGGATCAGCTTTTTACACCTATGGGGGATTTGCCTATTTTGGGTAAGCCTGCTTTATGCTAGATTTGGATGCTTCCTCATGCATTCAATTTCTTCATGTATTCTATTTATTCAGAAGCCTATGATATTACAGGTTTGGCTATTGTACACTGAGTTAATATAATTTTGTGTTACAGCTCCATTTTCAGTCTCCACTGTTGATAATTTGCATGATCAATTGTAATTTGTTGTGAGTGAAATTAATCTATTGCTGGTCAGAATTTCTACAGAGAATGGGGAGGTGAACCAACTGGAGTATGAGCAAGAGAAATATGAGGGGTTTCTGGGCCTTCTTGATTCAAAGGTAGCACAAATTCCTGTAAGGCTGTCCCTACAAGTTCTTCCTAGTCTCCAACCAACACTGAGTCTTCCACTACAGGACGATCTCTCCTTTTATACTCTCTTCTGGGAAATTCAGGGATGATTAGAAATCCTCCAATATTCTTTACATATGCCCTGGTGTGTCTTCTCAGATCATTTACAATTTCTTTGCCAACAGAATATAGATGTTCTCTTTCTTCCGGAATTGGATTTTGAAACCCACTGCTTTCAGAACTGTTACCGGTGGAATATTATTGGGAAAACGGGTTTCCTCGGCCAGCCATTCACTGGCGGCCCTCCTTCTAGCACCAAAACTGTTGATGCCTGGAAATTCGCAGGGAAACAACAGTAAGGGATTCTCCCCAATCAACGTTCCCAACTAGCTCGTTGACTGTTTGGTATAGGGAATCCATCCGGTTTATGGTCTAGCTACCGTAGGTCAAGTACAAAACAAAGGCTTCACTGGTTACGGCCCAGTCCACCGAGTTTTTTGTATTTTTTGACTTAAATTTTGAAATGCAAGTGCTTAATTAACATGCAGGGTGATAAGATGCAAGGAGCAGTCACAATGTGATGCGCAGGTTCTTACCTCTAGTCTTAAGACTCACAAGCATCCAAATCATGTACAACAAGAAAATAAACTAACTACCTAAACTATCCCTAGGGAGAAGAATTATCATTTATTGGTGAGTAATACATTTTGTACATGCATTACGAAGAGTTACAGACAGCTCATACTTCTTTCAAGACACATGAACAATTACAGATATTTAAACAACCAGATAGCCGATCGTTTTATGAACAACACTTATTACTCACAGTGGAAAACATCACTAAATATACTGAAGAACATTCAACAAGAACATAGGTTCAGGAAGTCAAACACTCTCACATTTAATGAAACACAGCTGAAAAATGAAATAGTTCCCCTTCAACATTGTTCATTTAATCACGTTGATACATTCCACATTTCGCTTTCTCCAGCAGGCAAAAATTGCAGTTTCTAATTGTAAAACGAAGTAGTTCCTCTTATAATAAAAATGGTTTACAAATTTTCGAGGGAAAAATTCCTCCCTCAGTTCTAACTTCCAAGTACTTAAAATACAGCATCTGATCGTTTGGGCTACCCCCAAACGTCTGACCTTCCAGTTCTTCCAACGCTTCATATTCTTCTGAGTTGTCTGTATGCACTCATGATTCTTTTAGTAACGGACACAAAGTCTGGTTCGTTCCTTTAGCATTATTGACTGGTCGATTTCCTTTCGATCCTTGCCAAACTGCTCCTCTCTGTCGTCGTGCATCGTTCACCTGCAATTAATCCATGTGCATTATTTGTTGAGACTGCGTTACAAACAAAAACAGTAGATTTTAGAACTGACATAGTTACTCCATAGGAAATGGCCATGTGCACCACAGCGGAAGTTGGAAAGATACCAACATCGGAAGACAAATGGATTTCCTGGCCGCAATGGCGGAAGAGTCAATGCTACCGGCATGCGACAGGAGGGTGGGAAAACTTTGAATTGAAAGTCGGACGGCTTTCCCTTTCGGAAGCTCAATTACTTTCCCAACCGCAACGGTGGATGAGAAAAGAGTAAGACACGTGACCTTTGGGCAAGACAAACTTTAAATTGGAAGTCGGCTAGGTTTGAACATCGGAAGACAAATGGCTTCCCCATCCGCAACGGTGGAAGAGAAATAGATTCGGGTCCAACGCTAAACAGGCAAACGTACGTCGGCAATCGGATCGCTTCATGCTTCGAATGGCTAAGCGATTTGGGATCTGCAACGGTGGAAGAGAAACAAGTTATTAGCCGTCGATTTAACATAAGATGATGCCCAGTTGACCAAAACAATAAGTGTTCAAACAGCTTCAAGCATCAGCAAAGGTTAAACATCGCTCTGCCTCTGAAACAGTAGCCTTAAAGAACAAAATATTTGACTTATCCTCGGCTAGCAATCTAAATTCATGTCCATGACCCAGCACGAAAAACAAACATAGCAATTTAAACAAGACGACAATCCATCTTCAAAATTTCTCTAAAAGACAGCATGCCCAAAAACTCCAGGATTCAATGATCAATAATAATGCTAAAACATAAGGAGGGGCCCAAAAATTTAAGATAATTTGGGGATAAATGTTGCAGCTGCAACAAGGCCATATGACGTTAGTTCACAACTTGAATGGCAGAAAAGCAGATGTGTTGACATTTTTTTCCACTGGAAACTTCGCCCTTCTATAACTTTGATTCCCAAATGAACATTCAAACCCATGAAATGTACACAGAGTAAATGGGAAAACCCCCACCATTATGCAAATGCACTATTCCATTCGGATCTGTTGACCATTATTTTATAGCAAAGGAACGGGTGCAAGGCCTCAAGCTACGCAAGCTCAGTGTCTCCCTCTCTCCAGCGTCATGGCCTCCCTCAAATAGTATTCATGAGAATACTATTGAATTTGCAGTGGTTCTATAAACATGGTATTTAACCATGTAATACACCATTACTTCTAATAAATTTCCTCTTTCCAAATTAAAGTAGTGATAATAAGGACTAGTTAAACAAATTAGTGCCTTTTACCAAAATATTCACACCATTTATTGGGCATTACTATCATTGCTTAAACATACATCCCAACTATACTTTAATGTCATTTAATACTAAGAACAAAGGAAACAAATAATTCAAATAATATAAACAATAATACTCATAAGTGAACAAATGTCATCCAACATCTCTATCAAATCATTTAATTCGTTATAGTTTTTATATACTTCCAAAGAATTGAACATCTTTAATAATAAAATATCATTTGGAGATACTTATATCAATCTAGTAGATGGGGCAGTTGAATACTTGAATTCAACTTTACTTTCAACCTTCTTTATCTATGTCCAACGTATGTTTTCCCCCCAAGAGGACACCCTCGAGCTGGGCATGAATCCACTAGGAAAGGAAAACTAATGAATCTCTTACAAATATTAATGCCAATTTTACCATAGACCACATTTCTTGGTACTGTAATACATATTTAAACTTGAATGAGGATTTCAGTTGTTTAAACTTGACAACAAAATGATACCATCCTTATCTTACAAGACTGGACTAGGAAAAGAATGTAAGACTGCAAGTGAAAGTTAGGGTCAATCCCCTCTAATACGGGTCGCCTTTATCATTCTATTAAAACTCTCAAATGGAAACAAGGGTGAGACATTTGTCTAGTCGGTCCTCTCAATGAGGTCATTGTTATTAAAATCGCATAGCACACAACAAAATAAGAGGAACCACTTGGTCAGTATGGTATTCTCACCGAGGCCACCATTGTAATTTATTACAAGCATGTGACTAAATTATCATGTATTTTCCCCGAACAGATAAATATTTATTTATTCAGGAAAAATTCATAAACAAAGAATACAGGAAAATTAATCCTCAATGCCACCAATTATTTAATTGAAGACCTCATGGAGAGATTCCTTCTCTCTTTGATGTAGGGACATCCCAAGTCGTGCTCTTCAATATCTCTCTATACATACCTATGTAACTAGATATATATATAAGCACTGCAATAATCTCCTTATGCTACCAAAACATCATAGTGCTATCAGGATTTCCTTACTATTACTGAACCTGGACTTCAAATTGAGATGCTTTACAACTCCTTCCTTTCAATAGTCATATACTTGGATTGTGTTGGGATTATTATTAATCCTCCCTTTGACCACATAGTCTAACTGTCTATTTTCCTCTCCTAGGAGATTGCAGAAGGAGCAAGTCGACACAAGTCGACTTGAACGAAGACCGACTTAGTCAATCAGCCGACTTAGTCGATCAGCCGACTAAGTCAGTCGACCGACTAAACTAGATGATTAAGTCAGCTAACTAAAAGTCGTGTCGGTTCACCGAACCGACAGGTAGTTATTTTGTAATTATTTGTAAATTGTATATATTAGGCTGTTGAGCCAAAACGAGAACTCAGTTCAGTTCTCTGCCTTGTATGAACTCATTACAATAATATAATCTGTTTTCCTATATGTTCTTGTCTCCTGTCTCTGATTTATAGATATATATATGTTTTAGTATGTATTATTGGTAACTTTATGTGATCTGTGAGATTACAACATTGGTTCCGTTGCCGGTAGTACATGTCTGAAATATATGCTCACATATGATACCAAAGCAGAAGATTAAGGACTGGTGGGACCATAAAATTGCAAACTACTTGCAAAATTACGCAAGAAGGAACAGATTAACAGTCTCTGAAGCCAAAGCAATATTTTTCACAGAGACACATGAAAAATTTGTCGAATCAGTGCCACAACTCTTGAAGCAACTTCTGGATGAGAAAGCCGGATGAACTAAAGAACAGCAGTTACTAGAAAAACTGATCCGAGGAGGCCGAACAAACCTGTCAGAGTGGTTTGAGAAAATCGCCGACGACATCTGTGAGGAGCAAGCAGTCGAAGACAGAACTACTGTGGAAACTGTCAAAGAAAAATTTTACACAGATTTCACTGAACAATTTTTGTGTTCCCTACCAACCTTACTATTCAAATTCTTGATAGAGAACGGAGCAGGCCACATCATTGAACCTCGTCCACCACTGTGCGAACCTCCATCAAATACCAACTGGGAGGAGAAGCAGAAGAAGTGGGATAAATTCATTGCAGAAAGAGAGTGGGAATACTTTCTGAGCAAGTAAATTGAACTATCCAGGCTTTATAAAAAGCGTCGAGTAGGCTATGGGGGGGTAGCTAGTCATGTGTTGAAGGTAGAGCATAGTGGATCCTAGTTGCCCTAAACCTGATAACCGTCACCAGTAATGAAAAGTTGACCAAAGAGTACTTAAAGAACATAGCATTGTATGAAAGTATGTCGAACATTCAGAAACAAGAAAGGGATGAAAGACATAAGAGAAGGGAAGCCAGACGTGAACGAGCCGCAGGGATGCACAATGAACAAAACCCTAGGGAGCATGACCGTGAAGAGAATCCGCTAGCATCGGGTCATGACCGACAGGAAGAGGGCATAGAGCAAGAGGTATTCCCTAAGGAGGAAGAAATGTGGATAGAGAAGCCAGAAGATCTCCAAATAATAGCTCCCAACGACAGAATAACCCTTTCCCCAACAAATCCGTGTACTAGAATACAGACTATTGTCAAAGATGACCTCCGACTACGAGCTGGTGACTTTAGTATATGGAGTCGACTAGGCAATGAAACGTACACCGGTAGACACCTTATTATACGTCGACCGCTCGAAGGAAATTGGGTGACGTTCCAGGTGGCACCCTCCCTCCGGAGTATCCACTTGCTCTTACCGACACATGAAGGAGCACCCCCACTGCCAAATACAGCTTTAGAAGAAATCGAACAACAATACCTCTGAACACCAAGTTGCAATTTACCATCGATAGCCAAAGTCGACATCAACCGACTGCAAGTCGATGATGACTCGACGACTGATGGGAGCTCAAGATCCATCGACCAAAATTTTACAGGCTCGACTACATCAATAACCCCACCACTTTCACCGCCACCCCCACCTCCACCTCCTCCAACTTCTGAGAGCAGTGAAAGTGATTCAGACATGGGTCACAGATCGGCTCACATTCCTCTCTATGAGGGAGATGAAGACCCCAGATGACATTGGTTCGTCTGCGAGTCGACTTGGGAAGCAAACCAGGTAACAGATGAAGATCGACAAATGGCATAGTTTTCCAGAGCCTTAAGGAAAAGGACCTTGACATGGTACATGACCTTTTCAGAAAGGAAACCCAGAGCGACGAAAGCCGAGATTAAAGTGCAGTTCTTATCATTCTTCAAAACCCCAGATGCCAAGCACATGGTCGCCAAAAAGCTCAAAACGACACAGCAAAAGCCAGGAGACAGTCCGCGACTACGACAAACGTTGGAAGGACCTACTAAGCCAGTTAGATTATGTTATTGATGAGTAGTTACTAATTCAATGGTTCCTTGTAGGATTATCACAGAAAGTACGCTGACATATCAGTCTGGAGACATTCAAAACGTATGAAGACGCACTAACAAAAGCTCTGCAGGTCGAGATGGACGAAGACATACCTACCTATCCGACGGACCACAGATTAGAGGAATAGATCAAGAATGTGTGGAAGTTTTTGAAGGATCTAACCCTCAAGAATCAGGAGATCTGGTGTACCAACTGCTCGACGGACAGTCATTCAAAAGATAATTGTCGACAGCAATATAGCCGACAAGATGTCTGCTTCGTACAAACCAAAGTATTTTGCGATATTTGCTAGGAACACGGAGATCATTCCACGAAAGATTGTCCGTTTAACATGAAGAATGGAAAGGCTTCCTAGTGCGCCATTTGTGAGACCAAAAGTCACAACACGGCTGACTGTCAGTTAAACCTGAAGAACCGACAGAACTATCAGGCGGTGTATCAAACGAATGCAGTAGCACAAAACAATGAGAAAAACAATACAAACAACCAGAACGGAAAAAGATATGACGGCCAACGATATGAGCGTCGGTACGACAACCGACGTCAGGTTTATGGAGGAAGAGGTCGATTCCTTGGGAATCATGACATCCAAACGTGTCGACCCATCCAGTGCTTCACATGCTACAAAGAAGGTCACCGATATGTAGATTGCCCGTACAAGGATAGAACTAATATTAAATTCTATACACATTGTGGAGTAGGCGATCACTCCCTTGAGGATTGTCCTACTATGTTAGACAAAATCAATACGAAGAAAAATGTTAATGTCTTGTCTTGTGTACAAAAGCGTGATGTACTAACTACTAAGAATTTACATCTTGTTACTCGACAAGGCACAAAAACAGGGCTTGACCACCCCCAAATTAGCAAAATTAAAGACACAAACGTTTATCCTGACCCTATAAAGAAAAAACACACATATCAAGAGGCAACCCACATTTTTCACGACATTGCACAACAAGAAGACCTCATTAGTAGTCGACCTAACACACTACAGCAATTAATCTATCTCACTCAAACAAACAAATCCGTGGCTCAGTTCATTGATTTATTGCATCAAATAAAAAGTACTAACACCAAAAAATAGACTAAGAACATCTGTAGTCTAAACCAAAAAGACAAAAATGATGTTGACCTACTTGTCGACCTGCAAATCAAACGCTACCACGTCTGACAAGTAGTGCTCGATTTCGGGTCTCAGGTAAATATCATGACCCGGGATACCTGGGAAAAGATGGGAAAACCTCGACTCTACGAATCAGGTATTTACCTAAAACTCACTGACCAAGGTCTCATTGAACCCATTGGGTTTTGGAAAAATGTCGACACGACCATCAAAGGAATTTCGACCAAGGTTGATTTTGAAATCATCGACCCAAAAGAAGGCTCTAATTCCTTCCCAGCACTAGTCGGTCGACCTTAGGGACAGAAGATGAAAGCCTCCATATCCTGCGACAAGGAATGAATCAAGCTAAAAGGCAATGGTCACAAAGTCATTGTACCCATTAACCCCTCCCAAGGAGAACCTTGGACCAAACCGATTGATGAGGAAGTCGATGTCAGACAACTTTACCAGATCCACAACAATACGAACTACACAGAGCCCAACATCCATGGAGAACTTTACTTAGGTAACCAAGAATCCATTGGTTATAACTCAGATGCTGAACTATATCACTGGGAGATGGAAAATTATGAAACACAAGCAAGAGGGTGCTGGATTATACAAAAAGTACAGAAAAAACCCACCCGACAGTGCTTCATAGTATCCATTATCCCCAAAAATTTTGAAAAGAAAGTAAGAGAACGACCTACCTTACAACCAATCGACTTAAACACTACACAACTACCCACGTATAAGGAGAGGGAATCCCTAGTCATGCACATTGAACAAGTATCTAAAAATATTGGAGAACATGGTCGACTTCAAAGCTTAGTGAAAACGTTTACAGGTTAAGCAGCTAGATGGTGGGATACCCATCAGTCAAAACTTCAGACCTGGACAACTGCTTCAACTTTCTTTGTTGAATGGTTTGGTGGGAAGAAGTTAACCCAGCAAGCTCAGATCCCTAATTTTACCCAAGGAGAAAACCCAAAAGAACACATTAATACTTGTGAAAAGGAGTGGAGAAGACTTGGATATAAAGATGAGAGAACTTGGCCACATTTGTTCCCTTCAACCCTAGCCGACTTACCCAATAAATGGTATAAGATGGAGGAAGCTAGAGGTGAAACCTTCTTTTGGCAGGAACTCAAGAAAATTTGTATCAAAGACTTCTAGCTCATACCTCAAAATGAAAAATTGGCCGAGACAGCACAGCAAATCAAACAATTTCTCCAACCGACCACAAAACAACCCTTGCAGAACCACCGATAGATCAAGGACTGTAACAATATACAAACCAAATCCATACCATAGGAGACCCATTTACACTTAAAAAATGAACACACGGAAGGCAAGAGCTTCAGATGGAAAACCGACCATAGTGAAATAACAAAACCTATCTATTCAATCTTGAAATTCGAGACCACCGACAAACTAGATCTTGAAAGAATGACTGCAGCCGACTTTCCTACTACATTCTCACAGTTCACAGAAGGAAGTCGGCCGATTAATGAAGCTAAGGCACCAGAGTGGCTAGATGTAAAAGTGAAAACTAAAGAGGTCAACATTTCAAATGACGACCGACCAAAAATAGCCAAGATTGGTGACTACTGGAACAAACAACAGACCACCGAAATAGTGCACTTACTTAGAGAATTCCAAGATGTCTTTGCACGAGACTATAAAGACTTAAAAGGGTTAGTACAGGAAATGGGAGAAATGAAAATAGATATTAAACCTGATGTCCGACCTGTCAAGGAAAGACCCTATAAAATAGCTCACAAGTATAAGGAGATAGTTAAAAAGGAAATCGACAACATGTTAGCAGCAGGGATCATTTACCCTTTCGACCAGTCTGAATGGGCAAGCCCCATGGTCGTCCAGCCCAAGAAACATGACCCGACAAGGTTAAGGATTTGTGTTGAATTTAAGGAGCTCAACAAAGTAACATTAACCGATCCATTCCCAACCCCCTATGCTGATGAAATATTGAATGAAGTTGCAGGCCACGAATGCTACTCATTCACAGATGGATTCTCAGGATACAACCAAGTACCCATAGCAAAAGAAGATCAAAAAAAGACAACATTTGTCTGTGAATTTGGTTCCTTTGCTTACAGAGTTATGCCTTTTGGACTAAAGAATGCCCCTGCAGTGTTTTCCCAAATTGTTGTCAAGACTTTCCAAGAATACATATATAAGACCATGGCAGTATACTTCGACGACTGGACTATATACTCTACCTTAAAAGATCACTGCAAGTGGCTCTGACTTATGCTGGAGAGATGTCGATAGATTCAACTCTCCCTAAACATTAAGAAATGTATCTTTATGACTCCCATAGGCATACTCTTAGGGCATATTGTCTGTAAAGATGGTATCAAGGTCGACTTTGCCAAAATTAAAATCATCCTCGACCTGAAACCCCCAATAAACCCTAAACAATATAGGGTTTTACTTGGCCATACAGGCTATTATAGAAAGTTCATAAGACACTATTCAGATATGGCCTATCCTTTAGAAGAACTACTAAAGGAAGATCAAGAGTTTAGATGGACAGAAGAATGTCAAATCTCCTTCAACAAACTAAAAAGAAAACTAGTCGAAGCCCCCATACTCAAATCCCCAAATTGGTCAACCAAATTTCATGTGCATATTGATGCATCAGGAATCGCAATTGGAGCCATCCTGACTCAACCAGGGGATGACAGGATGGATTACCCTATAGTTTACAGCAGTCGAAAATTAAATAAGGCTGAAAGGAACTATTCGACCACTGAAAGAGAAGCCCTAGGTATGGTATTTTCCCTCCAAAAGTATCGACATTACCTATTGGCCAACCCCTTCACATTCTATACCAACCATCAAGCCTTGAAATACCTCATCAATAAACCCCTTCATCATGGGAGAATCTGTCGCTGGCTACTCCTTTCTCAAGAATTTGAGTTTGAAGTTGTGGTCCGACCAGGAAAGTTAAATGTCGGGCCCGACCACCTATCCCGTATAGACACAGGAGAGGAAGCGACCAGAGTCGACGACGACTTGCTGGATGCACATCTATTTCACATAGAAGCAGTGCCAGCAGAACTCAAAGAAATAGCTCAGTTATTAGAGACAGGTCAGGCACCAGAAGGTATGAACACTAAGAAAAAACAAATCTTAGCTATGAAGGCTGCCCCTTACAGCCTCATCAATGGATTTCTCTACAAAATGGGGTTAGACGACATTCTCAGAAGGTGTGTACTCGACCATGAACAAGACCAAATCATGCATGAAGCACACTATGGACCTGCAAGAGGACACTTTCAAGCGGATACAACTGCAAGAAAAATCCAACAGTCAGGATTATGGTGGCCGACGATCCACAGAGATTGCAAAAAATTTGTTAGTCGATGTGACCGCTATCAACGACTTGGTCGACCTCTATCGAGCACAGATATTCCCTTTATATCTGTAAACCCTAGTCTCACCTTTGAAATCTGGGCTATAGACTTCATAGGACCATTTCCTATACCATCCAAACGATTAGGTGCGTGATATATTATCACGGCAGTAGAATATGTCACTAAATGGGATGAAGCTGAACCCGTCGACACATGTTCAAGTGAGGTAGCCGCTAAATTTATATATGAGAACATCATCACTAGATTCGGATGCCCACTCACATTGATCAGTGACCAAGGATCACACTTTATCAACAAAACCATCAAAAATTTGATCAACCAATTTCACATCGACCACCGACGAAGCACTACCTATCACCCCCAGTCGAACGACGCGATTGAAGCTTTCAGCAAAACACTGACAAAGGGGTTAACCAAAATATGCAGTACTGACAAAGATGACTGGGATGAGAAAATACCTGCATTCCTCTGGGCATATAGGACAGCCTATAAATGGTCGACCGATCAAACCCCCTTTCGACTAGTCTATGGGCAAGAAGCAGTCGTCCCCCTACATTTTCGACAGCAGACACCTATTATTGCACAACTATTACATGTCGATTTCAAACACGCATGAAAGTACCAACTATTCCAACTTAGAAAACTAGAAGAACATAGACTCATGGCTATACAACACCAAGAAATTCACAAACAACAACAGAAAGCATGGCACGACCGCAACATCAAAAACAAAAACCTATCAGTCGGAGACTTTGAATTACTCTATAATATTCGAGTCAAAGGAAAACCCAAGAAACTCCACACAAAATGGATGGGACCTTACCTTGTCAAAGAGCTACACCCCAATGGTTCAGTCCGACTAAAAACATTGCAGGGCCTAGTATTTTGGAAGCTTGTTAATGGAGCCTGACTCAAATGTTACAAAAACTGGTAAAAAAAAAAAAAAAAAATCATATAACGACCTTAACCGTTAATCAAAATCCATAAAAAGCTAAAAAATTCCAAAAATAATACACCCAACACAACCAAACATGACAGGAACCCACTTCGATGACCGACATCATCACCTTCGACCATCTTCATCGACCCGACATCCGGCCGACCATTCTCAGCACCGACACCGGCCGACGACCCCGAAAGTCCCATCGCACATTTATGACTTCGAGCGCCGAAAACAATTCTCCATTACTCCACACTTGCGTATTACAGCTAGACCATCAAGTCCGCCATTAATATATCCATTCCCACATGCAGCCACCCCATCACCTATAAATACGGGACCATTGAAGGTTCATTCACCACACCCTTTACACACAGAGCACTCGCATAGTCAGTCGACTAAAAACCCAGAAACACATAGTAACACTGACCAAAACGACATAATGGCCCCTAAGCAAACCCGAGCAGCGACCAAGGCGAAAGAGCTCCAAGATGAGGATACACCCTTGATTCATCGACTAAAACACATCAAAAATGCCAAAGTCCAGGAAGGCCAATGGCAGAAACTCTGGACCAAGATCCAAGAGTGGGCCTTCGTTGACAAGAAGATGACCCAAGCGGCTGAAAAAATCCAAAGGAGCACTATCTTCAACTATCCCAACGCACCCCTGATGGCCAGCTTTGGTGGAACAAAAGAAGCTACCGTCAAGTTTATCATCAGCCGATACCACAATGGTCGGTTCTACTTTGACCGACCGATCGACATTACTAGAGATATCATCTCCAAGCTAACTGGCCTGTCAAACCAAGGAAACCCTGTACCAATCGGCATCAAGGAAGGATTGGTCCAAGAACTCACAGGATCACCATCCAGGAAAAATTCTAAAGGATTAATGATCAGATAGATTGCCACTTGAACGCCACAGATTGTATCCAAAATCATTGCCATCACCCTTACCTTAGCAGGTCGAAGTAGCAACCTCAAATTGGAAATGTTGGAGGCCGTCGACACAATTGCCACCGACGGTCGAATCTACCGATGGGGAGATTATGTCGCCGACATGATCAAAACCATCTACCAACGCTGCCAAGAGACGGGAGGAATCATCAAGTTCCCATCCCTAATCCTTTGGATCATGATGTACCACATCTGTCAAGAAGGAAGTCCAGTCTTCTGGGAGCCGACCAGATTCCACATGAACAGGTTCAAACCCTTCTCTCTAAAATGAACCCCCCATGAGTTGGCCCAAGGAAAAATATTTCTGGAAAACTGGTTCCAACAGTTAAAGCTTCACACGACTAGATGGCGAGTGCCTCAGAACATTCGATGCAATCTATCGGCGAAGTCTCACATACAGTTGGAGCTCGACCATATCGCAGTCTGGTATATGCAGGGCAAAGACCCCAAGGCCACCGTCCTCGACTACTACCCGACTGCCGAGAAAATCTTTCGGGAGGTAGTTATTTTGTAATTGTTTGTAAATTGTATATATTAGGCTGTTGAGCCAAAACGAGAACTCAATTCAATTCTCTGCCTTGTATGAACACATTACAATAATATAATCTATTTTCCTATATGTTCTTGTCTCATGTCTCTGATTTATATATATATATATATATGTTTTAGTATGTATTATTGGTAACCTTATGTGATCTGTGAGATTACAACAGAGATCTTCATCACTCAACTAGTGCATGGGGGACACCCCTATGGGACATCTTCCATTTACTACACATGATTGCATGAGTTTAGGAGCCCCATGGACTAATTCTTATAATTTAGGAACCCAGTTTAAGTGCCACCAAAAGTCTCCTTCAGTGGACCTTAGTAGGTAAGCAATTATGTTCAATTATGTTTAGTTAAGCTCCAATTATTATCAGTTAGATCACAATCAGTTAGCCTAGTGCTAGTTTGCATGATTGAAGGAAGTGTGGGTGCCTTTTCTCACCTACCCTCATCAGTTAACTGATTGTAGACTAAGTTGGTTATTAGGAGTTACATTCGTAAGCTCTAGTGGTGATTTTCCCACACTAAGTTAGCTCTGAATTCAGTTTGAGTTGGTATATTCGAATCCTATCTTAGGCATCCAAATTCTCCTATATGTAAAACCAATCTATTCCATATTATTTACTAATTCATGAATATAGTCATATTATTCCAATTTTGTCCCATGTGCATGCAATTTTATCATGATTAATTGAATAATCTATGCTAAATTCTTCTCTCTCTTTTGCAGCATTCTCTTCCATTTGAATTCATGTAGGCTGATGATCCTAGGCTTCATAGAATTTAACATGGCATCAGAGTGGGTATCCATGACTTCCTCGAACCTCGGAAACTTCCATTGATGCATCATAAGCAATTGAATTTCCACAAACTTCTTGGACTAATTGCATTGCTCCATATGGATTATTTCCAGAGAAGTATATCCAAGTTTTATGTACTCATAGAAAGTGCACATGTCAAAGTGAAGATTGTTTGAGCTAAATTGATTCAAATCAGAGTTTGTTTTGCAAGTACAATTTCAACAACAAAATTTGGAAATCAAAACCAAATTTGAATAGGTACCATGACCTCTACACATGGTATTATAGGTCCTAACATAGCTTTTTTGAAATTTATTTATGTGATATAAAATTGGTTTTTCGTCAAATTCAATTTGAGTCACTGGTTTGAGAGATATGTTCAATTTAATATTGGAGGTTTGCAACAGCTCGTGTCCATCTGTACCCTCTATTTTGTCTTGATATTTCTCACTCCAAATGATGAGATAGGTCAATTTCCTTATATGATTGGAAATAAATATTTGATATTTGAAATGGGTCTTTGACGAAATTTGATTCCGTTGAATGTAGAAGAAGTTGTGATTGAATTGGCAACATGACATCAATCACATTTTTTGAGTTTTTATTTAAACTTACATACATGATTTGATTTACATGTACAACTTCTTGGATTCAACGTTGTTCCTGAATTTGAAGAAGAAAATAGCAGAAACATCTATTGTACAACTTCAAAATGGATCTGAGATTAGTTCCCCTTCTATAACCATTCAGTTATGTTGAGTGGAAATTAAAGATGGTTGCATATCTTGAGAGCCATGATATCCTTGATGTGCCTTTTGGAGCTAGTAAAGAATCTTATGAAGGTGCAAATGATTGGCTATATGACGGTGAAAGAGCATATGAAATAATGTGTATAGTAATGACTCCTAATATGCATTATCTGATGGAATCTGTTGAATATCCATTCAAGCTCTGAAGAAATTTAGATAGAGCCTTTGTGTACAGAAAGAAGTAAATAATACCTGGAGCGAATCCAACACCTCTTCAAGTGTTCTTCCTTCAAATGTATCGGCCTCAATTCTCTCTGATGAAGTTGTTCAAGATGAAGAAGCAGAATCTTGAACTCAATAAATTTGAATTGTTGAAAGTCTCCTTGTAGTGACTCCTTCTCCTGTTGCTCCAGAATTTTATGAGATCTTTGATATCTCATATTCTCATACAGTTGATCTAGAAGAAGACATTCAAACCTCCATTATTAAATAAAAACTCTCCTTCCATCCTACTCAGTCATTCTCCAATGATTCATCTATTCTAAATTATTTGCAAAGTTTTCTGGTGAAAGCTCAAGGAGCTGGAGAGAAATTCGATTCCTCTATCTCCAATCATGTTGTTGGTGTGCATAAAAGTGTCACTTTGGATTTTTTGGAAGAAATAACATATTTTAGGAGTGATCCATTTACCTCCAGTGATCTAGTGCTTCTAGTAAATTCCTACATGATTGCTTGCACCAATACTCAGAATTTCGTTGAAGAAGGAGAACATAGTGCATTTCCCATATTAGTGGCGCACTTGGATCCTTTGTTCCTTATTCTTGGATTTGATATCACCTTAATTGGTTATAATTTCAAGTTTCAATAGCCTCTATTCATTCTTGTAGTTGTTCTCATCAATTTTTGGTGTGAAAAATTAAGCACATCAAGTCTCTTTAAAAAATTCTATTGTTGAGGATTCGATTAAAAATGGAGACCTCTTGCATTTTCTTGGACACTTGTTCCTCACACCTAGAGTTGATTTTACCTTACATGGTTTAATGTTCAAAGATACAACATCTTAGTTGTGTGAGTTTACCTCACATGGTTCAAATTCTCAAGCACTTTTTCTTCCTCATCATTGTACCTTAGTTGCTCTACATTGTCCTATAATCTATTATGCAATTGTCTATGTTCCTGATTCAGCTGGCCAGATTCATGTTCTTCCAAAGAAGAAGATTCCTCCAGACATAATCATTTACTTTGGAGAGGTTCACATGCATAGTCCTAGGATACTAGTGCACACAAGAACCATCACTCTGCAAACTGCATCTCTATGGAGCAGTATTGTACAAACATTTTTCACAAAAAAAAATTATATAAAAGCTTGATCCTAGTTTTTCTTACTTATTTTGAAGGGGGGGTTCCCATGAGGTTTTCCCCATTTACTTAGTTTTATTAAGCAACTATTATTTTTTTCATTTAGATTGTATGGGTGACCTTTGGTCTTAGTTTCCAGGGCCTAGGTTGTTCAAAGTCAAGATTAAGGGGGGTTGTTTGGATTATTATTAATCCCCCCTTTGACCACATAGTCTAATTGTCTATTTTTCTAGATTAGGAGGTCTTGATCACTCCACTAGTGCATGGGGGACACACCTAGGGGATATTTTCCACCTACTACAGGTGATTTCATGAGTTTAGGAGCCTCAAGGACCAATCCCTATAATTTAGGAATCCACTCCGAGTGCCACCAGCAGTCTCCTTTAGTGGACCTTGGTAGGTAAGCAGTTATGTTCAGTTATTCTCCAATTACTATCAGTTACATCACAATCAGTTAGCCTAGCACCAGTTTTCAAGATAGAATGGAGTGTGGGCGCCTTTTGTCACATACCTAGACTAGTTAACTGATTGTAGACTAAGTTAGTTATCTGGAGTTGCATTAGTGAGCTCCAATGGTGATTTTCCCAAACCGAGTTAGCTTCATAGTCATCCTCAATTGGTATATTTGAATCTTGTCTTAGGCATTCAAATTATCCTATATTTATAACTAGTGCATTCCACATTATTTATTGATTCACGAATATAATCATATTATTCCAATTTTGTCCCATGTGTGTGCAATTTTGTCATGATTAATTGTATAGTCTATTCTAAATTCTTCTCTCTCTTATGTGGCATTCTCTTCCATTTGAATTCATGCAGGTTGATGATCCTATACTTCATAGAATTTAATAGCTTGGTGTTTACCCATGTTGCTCCACCAAAATATGTAACTAAACCTCCACTCTTTTTCTACAATCTAGAACACGACATATTCACTTCCACCAATATCAACACATGTAATTAACTATGGATTCATTCTACCATAACAAATTTTAATATTGAGTGTTCATTCCACCATTACAAATTGTGGACTTCATCATATTCTTCATCCAAGTTATGATTTGTATCATCCAATCCATAGTCAATAATGTAAGGATTGGCCATATCATCATCGTCATCGATGTCAGTTACGATCATCATGTCATCGTCGATATAATTTTCATGGACATTGTCTACTACATCATCTGATTTAACTAATTATTTGAAATCTTCTTCTGGAACATGATCATCTAACTCATTTTGATCATCTTTGGCATCATCTTCTTCTTTGAGACCCTCTTCATTACCTTCCTCTATGTTATACTTTACCAGCCTTCCCCTTGGATCGTGTCTCACAAAAAATGACCAATCCACTCTACCTAGAACTTCAGAGCAAAATACCTACTCACATTAGGTTGGAAGGACATAGGGCTCTGTTCCTAGATCAAACAACCTTGTATTTACCATCGTAAATCCATTATCATGTTCAATAATAATTTTATCAGGATCACGTTGATTCAATCATAACATGTACCATTTGACAATGAACAGAACCACCTTGAAGGAGTTGAAGTCACATTGAATAATATCTTACAGATACCCATAGTATTGATTTTCTAAGAGTTTTGGATGTTTGTCACTTCTAGAGGAAACATTGGTCACCTCAAAAACTACAGATAAGCCACAATCTGATGTTTTCTTCATTTCATCCAACTTTTTGATGCGATATCTACAACCATTGCACCACATAGCATTATGGTGTTTTACCTAAAACAAGCCATACACGAAAAGATTACATAATCATCCAATATTTATGATTAACTGCATGTTTATTCCATACAAGGAAAAAAATCAATGTGTGCATCAATATGTTTGCAAAAAACAATAGTGTGCTTAATTAATATGCTTTCCTGCTTATATTTTAAACCATATGCTAAATCAATTTCCCTTTGTGTAAGATTTGTATCTCCATTGCGATGTGTTTCTTTAACTAATGAAGCCACATCTTCCCATGATATTGCATGACCATATTGTTCACATCATTCAATCCATACCTTCATCCACTAAAGATTGTTTGCAATGTATAAATGAAGTGCATCCCACTCTTGACCAACTGCTTGATGACAATAAAACTTAAAATTCAATAAAAATGTATATTCATTTAACAAAGTATACACTCTTAATTGATGCAATATATTGAATATAAAAATATAAAATTTATGATATATATATACATAAAAATAAACATTCAAATGTATTATATTAATTATAATCCACTAGCTAAAAATTACCTTTCACCTTCCTCGATCTACCTTTCCCCTTCTTGTACTCCCCTTCAAAACTGTTAATGGAGTCTGGATCACAAATGTGACGTAAATTGATCTTTAACGCTAAATCAGGAAGATATTCACTAATGTACAACATGTTTTGGTATACCATATATCCCTCCATCATAGAACCCTCATCACATGCTCATTGTTTCACCAAACCCTTCATAAATTTCAAGTGCCTCTCAACCATCCACATGGACCTTGAGTGAACATGTCCACACAATTCAATCTCCTCAACTTGGTGTATGAGGTAGTGTTCATGTGCATTGAGAAAATTCCAAAGGTAGATGCTCTGCATTTCACACATGAGATGAGGAATTTCTCTCCTCCAATACTTTATATCTTTTTTATGGATTTCTTTAGATGACAACCATCTACAAGTGACACAAACCAATCATGAGAATTAGTGTACAAAAATCAAATATAAGTTCTGCGATGAATTAAACAAACACTAAGCACATGCAAAAAAATGCTACTTACCTCATGTATTTCACAAGATTATATATAACTTGTTTGACATTGTGTTGAAGTTGTCCATGAGAGAGAGAGGTAGAACATACTATGACGATACACAAATCATTTCATTTTTTAAACAAAGAGTAGACAAAAAAAAAAATAACAACAATATGCATTGGAATAAATAACACAATAATTATATGGATGCCATAATAATTACCTTAATGAAGACATGTCAATCATGCGTTTTCATCCCCGCAAAATCACCTTTCTTTGTTATGATATTCTTCATGTTCACACAAAATCCATTGGGAAATTTAATTTTCCACATGACTTCTTTTACAACATTACTTTGCTGCTCTGTTAAAATCCATGGAAGGGAGTTTATATAAATTTGGTCTCTGCTGCTATGAAATTGAATGACCTCTTTCCTTGCATAGTTTCCTTCTTGAATTTCTTTGCAAATTTTGACAATTCTTTTTTTCTCACTCCTTCCATCCAATATTCACCATAATGTTTCAGTCACATTTTTTCTGAGATGCGTTGTATCAAACATATGAGAAATTTGTAGGTGCTCGTAGTAGGGAAACACACATAGTTTTTTAGGATAACTTTTCATTCCTCGTGGAATCCCATTAATGCCTTCATGATCACGATGAACATCATGAATTGCAATTTATAAAAAAAAATATAGAAATCAATGTCAATTACAGTAAACAACACACAATAAAAAAATACTTAACATTTCATATATGATGATTCTGTTAGAATAATCAACCCATAGTTAGCTACCTTAGACATTAATTAATCCATTTTTGTCTTATTTGCCTAGTTTCCATATTCCACCTTATGCAAGTTGTCATCTACACATCCATAGTGGTAAAACTTGCTAATTTTGAGTCATGGAGCACTTGGGAAACCTCCTGGAATCAAATCTACTTTATTCCTAGCCTCCCTAGCCCATGTCTGCTTTTTCTGCTTTATTGCCTGCTTTTTCAGTGTTTTAAGGCAATTAGGAAAGTTTGACTAGGTGAAGTTAACTTGTTTTTTGTCCTCCACATCCTCCACTCTTTTTTCCTATGAAAAGAATGTATGAGTTGTCCTTCCATCCACTATTATCTTGGCTAATTGATTTTTCCAATTTGTGAGCTCCTAGACAGTTTTGGAAACTGCTTTATGCACCTATGGGGGATTTGCTTAGATTTAGTAAGCCTGCTTTTGACTAGATTCGAATGGCATCTTCATGAATTCAAATCCCTCATGTAATTATTTATTGTGGCAGCCTATGACTTCACAGGGTTGGATATTGTACACTTATTCAATACATATTAGTGTTCTGCTCCATTATTCAGTCTCCTTTGTGAGTAATTTGCATGTGTAATTGGCAATTGTTGTGAGTGTAATTGTTCTAACACCTAGGTTCAATTTCCACATGGTATCAGAGCCTTTGTAGATCAATTTCTCTCCTTCCAATTTGTTTTGTAGGTTCGACATCATTGACTGGGAGCATTCTACTGACTGACGGGACAATTTCTGAGCTATGGATCAATCTCAGAAGATCATCTTGACTCCATTTAATTTCTTTGAATGGAAAGCAGAGATGGAGATACTGTTGAGAGCGAAAGGCCTCTACAGAGTGAATATGGCAACAAAAGCAAAGCCCAATGTAGCTGTAGAGAAAATAAAATGGCACAACAGGAGGGATGAGGCCTATGGTCTCTTGTGTCTGAGTATATCCAGAGACCTCCTTTTCCATCTTTATGGATTGACATCACCGAATGAAGTGTGGGAGAATCTTGTTGATCTTTTTGGAAAGACAGATGAGATGAGGGGACATCAAATTGAAAATGAACTGATCTCCCTGAGTCCCAATAGCTTTGAATCCCTGCAACTCTATTTTTCCAAGTTCAAAGCACTTGTTTTGCAGCTAAAACAATGTGGGATCAAAAAGAAGGAATATCAGCTGGTCTTGGCCATATTCTTGAAGCTTGGACCTGACTATTCTGTGTTTTTTTCAACCTTGTATGCCACAAAGTTGACAACTCGAGCCTGGAAGATGCCTAGCCTTGCAGATTTCATGGAATCTCTCACACAAGAACAAGATAAATTGGTGATGATGGGCAACATCAAACCATCCAAAGACCAAGCTCTGGTTGCTGGAGATTTGAGGGTGGATTCAAAAAGCAAGAAGAAAGCTAAAAATCCACTTGAGCAAAAGAGAGACAAGAACAAGTCTCCGGAGGAGCCTCAAGGTTCCAAGAAGAACTACCAGAAGAAGAAAAACAAAGGAGAAATGAGCAAGTGCGCATACTGCAGTAAGGGAAATAATTCTGAGAGCTCCTGCATGAAGAACCAAATAGACATGCTGACCCAACTCCTAGAGAATAATGGCATCTCCCTTCCAGATAGCTCAAAGAAGAGGGAAGGAGGATCAAGTTCAGAAGACAGAGAGTGTGTTCATGCATTGGTTGCTGGCACATCAAGCTCACCTAGTTTCATCATTGATTCTAGAGGTTCAAGACATATGGTTTCAACCAAGGAGGCATTCACCTCACTTGACATGTCGAAAGGTCCACCAATAGTACTAGGAGATGACTCTCTCACTGAAATTTTGGGCAAAGGGAGGATTGATCTCGATCATGGTAAGTTTAGCAATGTGTTGTATGTTCCAGGTCTTGCCTCTAACCTCTTATCAATGTATCAGATGACCCACACAAGGTCTCCAAAGAAGGTCATATTCTCCCCTGATGAAGTTGAGATCACAGAGATCTCAAGTGGTAAAGTCATTGCAAAAGGAGTTGCAAATCATACTTCGAAGTTATACATGTTCTCACACTTCCTACCCTACTCAAACCCCTCTGCTCTTCCGATTCATGCTAATGAGGCAAGCAAGATTTGGCATGAAAGATTTGGCCACCTAAATTACAAGTATCTTTCTGATCTTAGTGAAAAAGAAATGGTCATAAGGTTACCAAAGATTAAATTTTCCAAAGGAGTCTATCAAGGTTGCATCCTAGGAAAACACCCAGAGCATAAATTTGAGAGAGCTAGTCATGAGAGAACCTCTGCACCTCTTGAGTTGATCCACAGTGATGTTGCTGGCCCATTCCCTCATATTTCAATGAGACAGGCCAAATATGCATTGAATTTCATAGATGACTTTTCCAGGTATTGTTGGGTTTACTTCCTGAAACACAAGTCTAAAGTTTTTGGCCTCTTCAAAGTCTTTAAGGCTTTGGTTGAAAACCAGTCTGGGAGGAAACTCAAGGTCCTTAGATATGACAATGGTGGTGATTATGTCAAGTCTGATTCTATTCAATATTGTGCAGATATAGGTATTCAGATGCAGCATTCTATCCCTTACACACCACAGCAGAATGGTGTTGCTGAGAGGAAGAACAGATCACTGAAAGAGATGGCAACCTCGATGATGGAGGCTAAGACTTTGCCACCAAAGTACTGGGCCAAAGCTATAAACTGTGCAACCTATATCTAGAATAGGGTGCCTTATAAATATCTTGATGGTATGACTCCTTTCGAAGCATGGAGTGGGCACAAGCCAGATGTGACCCATTTCAGGATTTTTGGCTCAAGGGCTTGGGCTAGAATTCCAACAGAAAAGAGAAAGGCTTTGCAGCCCCAAAACCAAGAGTGTCTATTTGTTGGGTACTTTGAATATTCAAAATGGTACAAGCTGATCAATTTGAGTACAAACAAATCCTTCATTGAAAGGTGTGTTCAGTTTCAAGAAGAACCCCTAGCAGCAGTGGAAGTTGGAGAATCCTCTTCACCACCAGAACCTCTGAATGTAAGTGAAGAGATAGTTGAACATGCTGATTCTGATATGTCTGATAATTATGATTTTATTGCAGATCCTAACAGCCCCACAAGGCCAAAATGGGCATCCAAAACCATTCATGCAGCTGGAGAACTAGCTAGAAATCCTAATGACCCTAGGAGGACTAGATCTCAATTTGAGAGTGCTCTATGCATGAAAGATCCTATGTTTGCTAAGAAATGCCATATGATGGTTGAATCAGATCCTCAAACATATGAAGATGCAGTAGAAGATCCAAGATGGCAAGCAGCCATGAAGGAAGAGTTCAGCTCACTCCAGAAGAGCAACACTTGGGAGCTGGTTGATCTTCCCCTAGGGAGGAAGCTAGTTCAGTGTACGTGGGTGTACAAGACCAAATTTGCTGCTGATGGTTCACCTCTGAAGTATAAGGCCAGATTGGTAGCCAAGGGCTACTCACAGGTTCATGGCATAGACTAAAATGATACCTTTGCACCAGTGGCAAAGATGGACTCCATCAGGCTAGCCTTAGCCATTGCAGCTTCAAAGCAATGGGAAGTACATCACATGGATGTGAAGTGTGCTTTCCTGAATGGATATCTCACTGAAGAGATATACATGCAGCAGCCTCAAGTATTTTCTACTAACCCATCTCTTGTGTACAGGCTAAAGAAGTCATTGTATGGGCTTAAGCAAGCCCCCAGGGCTTGGTATGCCAAGATTGATAGCTTTCTGCTATCACTGAATTTTGTTCGATGTAAATCAGATCCAAATGTCTATTTGAAGCTGATTAATGGTTCATTAATGATCATTTTTTTATATTTTTATGACCTTCTCATTACAGGAAGCTCAAAGGTTGAAATTGCTTCCTTGAAGGATGCAATGAACCATGCCTTCTCCATGACAAATTTGGGGCTATTGAGCCAATTCTTGGGGCTTGAGATTGCTCAAACCAAAACTGGAATCAAGGTGCACCAGTCCAATTATGCCTTGGTTTTGCTGAACAAATTCAAAATGAAGGATTGCAATCCAAGCAAGACTCCTTTCCTTTCAGGAGTGAAGCTTGAAGAAGTTGATTCTTCACCTATGGTAAACAATACACTATATAGGCAATTGATTGGATTTTTGTTGTATCTTACACATACTTGACCTGATATTTCCTATGCAGTAAGTGTGGCTTCTAGATACACGGATCAGCCTCATGAGATCCATTGGAAAGTAGCCAAAAGAATCCTTAACTTTGTTCAGGGAACAAGGACACATGGGATCTTCTATAAAGCTAAATATGATCTTGATTTGATTGGGTTTACTGACAGTGATTGGGCAGGTGACAGCACAGATCAAAATTCAACATTAGGATATGTGTTCATGCTTGTAGAAGGGCCAATCAGCTGGTCAAGCAAGAAACAAAGTGCCATTGCACTCTCATCTACAGAAGCAGAGTACATAGGAGTTGTAAATGCAACAACTCAATGTTTATGGTTGCAGGGGTTACTTGGAGAGTGTGGCTTCCAATCAGAATACTCAACTACTATCTAATGTGATAATCATAGTACCATTCGAATCTGCAATGATCCAGTTCAAAAGCAGAGAACCAAACACATTGAGATCCATATGCACTACATCAGACAGCTTGTACATGATGGCACCATTCACCTACTCTTCTGTTCATCTTCAGAACAAGTAGCTGATATCTTCACCAAAGTTTTTTGTGAGAAGACATTCAGCAATCTCAAATCACTGCTGGGGATTACTGATCATGCTGTGAAGCATGAGCAATGACAATATTTCCAAATTTTGTTTTACATTCCATGTTTAAGGGAGGATTTTCCCACTGGGTTTTTGCCTCTTTCCTTGGTTAAATGGACATGCAGTATGTAAAGGGTGACTAAGCCTTGTTGCTAGGCCCTATAATTTTCTAATATATTACTCATAAGTCAGGCTTAAGGGGGGGTGTTAGAATAATCAACCCATAGTTAGCTACCTTAGACATTAATTAATCCATTTTTGTCTTATTTGCCTAGTTTCCATATTCCACCTTATGCAAGTTGTCATCTACACATCCATAGTGGTCAAGTCATGGAGTGCTTGGGAAACCTCCTGGAATCAAATTTTCTTTATTCCTGGCCTCCCTAGAGCATGTCTGCTTTTTCTGCTTTATTGCCTGCTTTTTCAGTGTTTTAAGGCAATTAGGAAAGTTTGACTAGGTGAAGTTAACTTGGTTTTTGTCCTCCACATCCTCCACTCTTTTCTCCTATTAAAATCATGTATGAGTTGTCCTTCCATCCACTATCAGCTTGGATAATTGATTTTTCCAATTCGTGAGCTCCTAAACAGTTTTGGAAACTGCTTTATCCACCTATGGGAGATTTGCTTAGATTTAGTAAGCCTGCTTTTGACTATATTCAAATGGAATCTTCATGCATTCGAATCCCTCATGTAATTATTTATTGTGGCAGCCTATGACTTCACAGGGTTGGCTATTGTACACTTATTCAATACAGATTAGTGTTCTGCTCCATTATTCAGTCTCCTTTGTGAGTAATTTGCATGTGTAATTGGCAATTGTTGTGAGTGTAATTGTTCTAACACCTGGGTTCAATTTCCATAGATTCATGCGTACCAGCTTGACGGTTTCTATTATATTGCAAATTCCAAAGGTGATGTGTCATTCTTTGTAGTTTTAATGATGCCTCTTGCTTCCCATTGAATAGATTTTTTTTGGTTGTTCAATACCTGTGATTCTTAGGGAGGAAGTGCCTATATTCATCAAACACCACCTTTCTTAAGCTTTTCGAACAATGAGATTTGATCTTAGGACCACAAACTAGACATGCAAATTTTTCCTTTGTCTAAAGACCTACATAAAGTGATGGAATGTCTATGTCAATTATAATTTATATAAAATGAATGGAATATTTTTAAAAACATGCGTGCATAGTAATATATTAACTAGTTCATAAAATTAAATGCAATTAAAGTGGAACTTATAAATACGAACCACAAAAATGGGTTAACCCTGGGGCATCGTGTATTTTCCATACAAGCATTTCATGGAATTGAAATTTGCTTTGTCGTATTGATCTAGATACGTCATACATAATGATGTCATTCCATAAATGTAGTAGCTCATCTATAAGAGGTTCGATATATACATTCATATATTTAACTTGGTACTTACCTGATTGATTTGAACATATAAAATATATAATTATGAGTACCATTTAGATATATAAACCATGCACAAGAGAAAAATAATATATATATATATATATATATGACATTAGGAAACAAAATACTACAAATGAGATGCCACTACATTAAAAAAAATTGTAGACATAATATACCTAGAATAATCATCGACAACATCATGTGCTCCCTCTTTATTGACAACCATGGAGGAATGTTATTGTTGATAACAAAAATAGGCCACACCGTGTAAACATATCTCATATTTGCAAATGGATTGACACCATCTACTGCAAAATAAATCCTAATATTACGAAGTTCTTCTTTAAAGTGGGACCATTTTTCCTCCATATCTCTAAATGTAGAACCATCTACAGGAATTCAAATAATTTCATCTTGACTTCTGTTCCTTGCATGGTAATCCATAAATTAAGCTATGTTTTTGCACCTGAACAGTCGTTGTACACATGGAATAATGGAAATATAATGAAGAACCTTGCGAGGAACATGTTTTGTTACTTGATCTGTTTGATATCTATTGATATGACATTCTGGACACTCTGTTGAAAATTCATGTTGATTATAATATATAACATGGTCATCAAGGCATGCATGAATTTCTTCATATTGCATTCCAATTTCTTTCATGATGGTAGATAAATATCGATATGTGCGAGGTAAAATATTTGACGGTGCTAACAAAAATTCAGCTATCAAGCTACAAAAAAATAAAATTAAAATCTAGTTAATATAATACATAAATAATATTAATGAATCACATTTCATTTGTATTAATTTGACTTATGAATTAACAATAAGATTATTAGAGGAACAATTGTAACCTTTATCGTGATCATATATATGTGATGGATTATTTTACATATATTAACATCTGTGTGACTGATATGTTTAAAAGACCATTCATAACCTTCAAGTTCATTATCAACAATATAGCAGAGAGAAGATTTGTGTTGGAGCCTTCATAAAGGGGTCTGTATGCCTTCTCAAGAAGAGGTAAATCATGAACATCATCAAAGTCATCGATATTTTCATGATCATCATTATCATCGTCATCCATTCTAACATTAAATAAATCACGGATCAATGTATTTATACCATCATCTTCAATTATGTTATCAGTATGATAATCTTCTTCAATATGATCATTAACTTCTTCTCCATTATTCATAGCTCCATGTTCATCTAGTACTTGTTCTAAAAGCACTTCCTCTAGATGATATTCCGTAGGATTTATTTCCTTTATAATTACATGAAAACATCAATAGATATAAGTTAATATAAGAAATATTAAAATAATACATACATTTACCAAAGCAATCAATATAAAAAAAACAGAGTGCAAAACTTACAAATGGATGATATTCATGCCCCCCTCAGCGTGTCCATGTTCCCTACAATGTTTTTTAGTTGTTATGATCTTTATTCTTCTTCTCTTAAATCCCCTGCATTGACTACATGGACAATAACATTTCCCATCACCCTTTCTTTTCAGTCCATCCCACAATCTAGCAAGCAATTCTCGATTTTGTTTGTCTGGATTGGGAATATTGCCTTGATATTTTCTCACAAAAAGCTTGAATGAAGACTACTGATCTTAAAATATCAAGCTCCACACATCACTATTTATGCAAATCGTCCCATCGAAGAATAAAATAATTTGCACAAACATTCGCTTCTATAGAAAACATGGCGGAATGTTATTGTAATTTATATATTTTCAAATTCAAATTTTGTCGGATATTTGACGATAAGAAATCCTATTTACCATTATAAAACATGTTATACACGTAGAAACTTTGACAATATAGAGGTTGGAAATCCGACAATAGAGACATCAAAAATCCGGCAATAAAGAGGTCGGAAATTTGACAATAAAGACGTCATAAATCCAACAAGAGGAGACGTTGAAAATCATACAATTGAGAGGTCTGAAACCCGACATGGCGGTCTATCAATTGAAAAAAAATTAATCAAATTTCATAATTTGAAGGTGAAATCCGACGACACCGTATTTTTCGTCAGATGTCGTAGGATTTTGGGTTCAAATTTTGTAGTGTTTCCTATAAAGGAGTGAGCATTAGCAGCCTTTGCAGCTTCCTTGATCTCCTCCATGCTTGCATATTCTTTACCATACACAATATTTTCAACTATACCAATAGAAAATAATGTTGGCTATTGACTAACCATTCCTATATGCCCCCTTAACCACTTGAGTTGAATACTCCTCATATCATCCCCGTCCAACAAAATTTCACCTAGATTAATAAAATATGCTAATAAACCATAGAAACTACTTAGATATACATTTAACCAATTAAGGAACCAATTAATGAGGACAATCATTTCAGTAAATGTGTTCGTGAGAGAATCACAGTGCTCCACTTAGATAAAGATCTAAGACAAAACATAAATAAAGTATAAACATATCGAACAAAATATGTATGTTTATGTGCTGAAATAAATAAGTTTTGTTCAAGTTCTCCTCTCTCAATGTGTACCTAATAAGAGGTAAGTATACACGAAATGGTTGGAAATTACCTGCACTAAGATCATATAAGCTTTCAATTAAGGAAATAATTGTGCTTTTCCTAGATCCACTATGACCAACAAGTGATATTGTCTTTCCATCATGAATAGAAAGGAAAAAATCTTGGAAGACAACTTCTTCTTGAGATGGATATCTGAAGCAATCCTTTTGTAGTTTGTTGTGTCCCTTTACATGTTATAAATTATTTCCTTCCAAAAGTTTGTGATCCATTTTTGGCTTCCTTTTGATCATGCTTAGAACATTATATGCAATTGTTTTGATGTAGGAGCATCCTGCTCTCCATTCAAACTATAAGCTCAATGTTTGATCAGGCCTAAAAGGGGTCTTCAATTCTGAATTGATGGTCCTTGAACTATCACACTTTAAATAAAGCTATGTTTTTATGTGATTCTATATAGATGGTGAGTCATTAGTTGAGTCACTAGGTGAGTGATGAATCATGTATCAAAGTCCTAAATTAATGGTAGCGAGTCATAGGATAGGTCAACATGTTGTTGAGTATATTGAGGATCTAAACTAGAATGATTCATAAATCCCATTGTGTATAAATATGTAATCCTACAAGGCATAGATAGACAGAAGAATAGAAGACAGAGAGGACAAGAGTAGTAGAGATACAGATACAGAGTTTAGAAGGGCTTGTAGGAATCAGAGAAGAGGCCAATTAAAGATGTATCAGGCCTAAGGAGATCAAAACACAGGTTCAGAGACAAAATTGTATGTACAGTTTCAGCGAGTGAATGAAAAATCCTATTTTCGCATATCTCTATGGTTATGAATGTAATTCTGTCTAAACGAGTGATTTTACAAGTAGATGAATGAATTCTTATGTAATTCTATGATTAATTGATAACTCTGTGTGTGATATATATTGAATTAAGGTTTCTAAGAGGGAGAGAAACAGAGATCGATTGATCGATTCTCTAATCAATCGAAGGGGAATTAGATGAACAATCCATTGAGGATTTCATGAATGAAATGTGTGCAGAGCAACCTTGTTGCAGGGTTCTAGATATACATATCGATCACTGCAAGGATCAATGATAACCAAGGACTAAGTGTGTGTAGGTGTGGATGGTCAAGATCATGACTGAAACAGATATATGACTGAAGATCAATTTCGCAAACTGAATTTCTGACTAAGAGAAACAGTAACCTTGGAAACCAATCGATCATACACTTGAAGATCGTGTGGTCGAGATCTAGTGGAAGAGAAGATCTACAGTTGAAAAGAACTCCACTAAGAAAAGGAGCGTGAAATATAAAAAGGCGTTGAGTTGAAATGTTTGAAAGAAATCGTTGCAAAGAGGATTAAGATCAATGGACGAGGTTGATCGTTGAAATATATCTATGGTTGTTGGCGATTCCACTGGGAGAACTAGCATGGATTAACAAAATCCTGATTTGCTCAAAATTTATATCAAATCCAACTTACGATATTTGAGGTCCACTGTCGATGTAGATCTAACGGTCCTCAACTATTCTACAGTTTCAACTAGTAGGTGAGATAACGACGGAGATGGGTACACAATTTTAATGCAATTTAGTTTTGTTCTATTTGGATTTCATCGTTGATCGAATTTGGTAGAGATCTAACTCCTGAGGATAATTTCGCTCAAGAAATAGACCAGAGATTAATAGTAGAAGGCTGGAAGGATAATTCTTATGTGATCCAGTTCATTGCATATTTGAAGTCCAATCTTCTTTGAGCGCTGCTCGAGACATTGGGTGGGTTGGTTAGATTTAGTGGTTCTGCTAAAGTTAGAACCGACTAAATTGTATGACACTCTATTTAAAGACTGCATACATAGGGGCCTGGAATCATGTTTTCCCTTAGTGAATGCACTCAATTTTTGGGTTGATTGACTAAGAGAGTTGGACATCCATAAAAGGAGAAAATTTAGAAGAAAAGAAAGTAGGAACAATGCAATTATTCAAGGATTTTAGAAATTTATTCTTGTCCTTTTAAATCTTACATGCCACTAATAACCACGTTAAGAATTGTAGTAAATGCTTCGCCACCATTGGTTACTCCATCTCTGATAAGGGCATCGACATACCAAAGAAGCAATGCCCATGCACCAAATATTAGTCCATAGGTAAAACCCACGCCTAATCCTTTGGCAAGGCCACCTTTCTTCCCCAAATTTAATGTAGTTTCAAGAGGTCTTGAATAACCTTAATAGGTTTGGTCTCACCCAGAAATGAATATACTAAGCGCAATTAAGAAATTGCCTATTTTTTAAGGCCATGGATAAAATGCCATGTCAGATTTGTTGTTAAATTGCAGGAACACCAAGTTTTAATCAGAGTCCAATTACAGCAATGCAAATTCATTAAATCATAATATATCCAATAGCCAATCATGATTAAGAAAGGAAATGGGAAGGAAGCATCCTACGTTTGATGTATGGGAAAGCACATATAGACCACATAAAACAAATCAAAATAAAATTAACAAACATAATAGTAAATATAACCATATAGACTTATGACAGAATGATATAAAGTTATAAACATAGGAAAAATTATAAATACCACTAAATAATTTTCCTAGCACCAAAAAATTGACAAAATATGGTTAGTAATCCTTTTCAAATAAGTATGATTTCAAGGATATCTTCATTGATTGTTAATCTTGGAGGAAGGTGCAATTTTGTAGTTTCAAAATAATTTCAAAGAAATCACATTTGTAAATATTATATTAATTACTTTTCTATCCTAGCTACAATGGTGTTCATACAAGCTATGGAAACAACAACACTTGTTAAAAGGATGGAGGAACCCATTAACATCAACGTCATGTCAGCTTAAAAGGTTAACAATATCATTGAGGGAAAGTTGTCTCCATAGCACACGAAATATGAAGTGCCCATTTATGATGGTTCACATGAACTTGAAGTGATCTACAACTACATTTTGGACATGGACACTTGGTTCGAGCATAACAATATCCCCGATGATGAAAATTTTAATTTTTCCAAGCTAAATCTCATAGATATTACCAAGATGCTCATTGTTGAATGCATACTAGATCAGAACCCCATTACCACTTGAGTTGGGATTCTAGAAACATTGATTCCCACATTCTATCCTTTTAGTTATAATAAAGACAGTTAGGTCAAGAAGTGGCTCCATTTACATCAAGGATTCAACATGTCAATTCAAGAATGCCTCCATCAATTCAACAGGTTGTGGATTCTTCTTGATATTACAAATTCAGTTGAAAAGTTGATACTCATATTCAAAATTGGTCTACAAGAACATATGTAGAAAGAACTAAAGGGAATGGACATCTCCACCATTGATTCCACATATATTTGAGCACAGTTGGATGAAGAAAAGGTTTTCAATCAATGTAGAATTTAACAATGTTCATCCTCCGCCATTGTTTCTAGATCAGTGCCATCCAAGATTGAAAACTTTTGTTGATATATGATGATATTCTTAGTGTTCTTCTTCTTCTTATGATTTTGCTAAGTTTTTTTAGTATTGTAAGAAACAAGGACATAATAAGTCTTATTGTTCCCAATTGAAGAAGAAAACATTAAATGTATAGTCTCCTGATAAGGAAGACAGTGATGCCGCCATCAAGGTTTCTAGCGAATACACAATTTATGAAGAGTTAAGGGGACTCAGTAATGTCACCTTACTGTGACATTCCACTCCCCAAAAGGAAGAGTTAGTCTATTTATGACACATTCACATATCTCCCATGATTTCTCCAGTGCTTGTATCTTCGACAATGCCTCCTAGGAGAACTTGATGTCCAAGTCCATTGTCAATAATTTTCATTTTCTAATGGACCCTCATCCTTATGCACTTAGATGGAAGGATCATGGTTGATCTTTCCATATCATTCACACTTGCACCATCTCATTTTCTTATGGTATTAAGTTTGTGGATAAAGCCACTTGTGATGTGACTAATATGGACCGTTGTGGTCTATTGCTTAACTGACCTTATCACTATGATTATAGTGCCTAATATGATGCATTCAAAAACACTTACTCATTGCATAAACAAAATGCTTAGTATCTTATCTGTATTACACCTGAAATACTACATCAAGTTCATCCTATGGTTAAGAAGTACCCTTTGAATTTTTTCCAAAAACCTTATCCACATCATCATTATAGTGTTCCAGATGTGCAACACAGATTCATTCAGCAATTTTAGAGGACTTGTGTACACCTACTCCTTCAACATTTACTTTGTGCTATCATCGGCCTCAATTGCCTCGAGATAACACATCAGGAGGACCTTTTACAAACTTAAAGTTTCTCACTTGTCACAGAGTTCTCCCTTTCTTTCAAAGTTCAAAATTGATATCCTCTTTGCATTGGTTCAAAAACCAGTTCAATGTTGTTCAACACATGAAGTTTCCTTTCCAATTCGTACTACTCTCCATCCAAATCCTATGAAGCAATTGTGCAGTCACGATGTCATCAACACATATCATGATGTAGTTATTTTTCTAGAGTATCATCTTTCATTTGTTGCACGTCAAGCTCCTTGGATTTATTAGCATTAGTTGCATCAACACTTTCCCTCTCTCCTAAAATCATTTGAGGCCAATGCTTCTTTTGATGGGAGGAATGAAATGGATTTAGAGTAATTTCTTTTTAGCCTATTATTTATTTTATCTAATGTTGTCATATGAGATATTAATCACATAATCTTATTTATATGTTGTGCTTATTATTTTATTATGTTTTGGTTGTATGTGTCCTTTTAGGTTCCTAATCTCGAGGAGTAGATGTGATAGTATCTTATTCCCATGGAGAGTTGGGATCTTCTCCCTACTTCTTAGTTATATTATTAAATTTAGTTGCTATTTTTTAGGATCTTGTGAGTTATTCTTTCCATGATTGTTGAGTTGGTTTTATCCATGTAAAGGTTGTATAAGCCCATGCTTGTTTAATAAAAATTGTAGTCGGATATTTGGTTTTATTCACACCTTTGGCATAGAACTCTGCTCAAGAATGGGTTATCCCTTATCAATATTCATAATGGGTGAAAGGATCCATATGCATAAGAGTACCTAAAGTTGTGATCTTGGATGTTGGTCTCCTTGAAAGCATGTCTGCCAGTATTTCCCTTCTTATACTTAATGAAAAGATAAAAGTTGTTGCAAAAATATTATTCACTGTGTAGTGTCTTTCTTGTTGAAGATTACTTCGAGCCTTCAATTATTACAATGGCCAATGATTAATGTGTGATAACATGGGAAAATGTCCCTAATATCACAATTCCACTCGACGAAGGGGCCAAAACAAACTTTCCAATGTTGAAAATGGTGAACCCTCTATTTATGGCTTCACTATCATAATCTAGGTTTTGTGAAATAAATGAAATGAAACTACCTTGAAATGTAAAATGACATGAAGTGCGACCTAAATAAATTCTTTTTTTGTGCTTTCAATAAATAAGAAAAATTCAACTAAAGGAGAGATAAGTATAGCAACGAGAATAGACCACCAACCAAGGAAAATGTTAAGGATCCATAATTTGTAAGTGTAGAAACCTTGGTGAGTCTTACTAATTCTTAAATTTCCAACCTTAAAATGTTTGACAATACTTTTGTAAGAATATTCAAATTTCTAAGGATTTTATTTAGTTTCTAAACAATTTTGACAATGTTTAGAATGAAATATTTGTATCCTGTAGAATTTGGGTGAAGCATTTTATAGAAAAATGGAAATCGATGAATATATTTTGGAAAAAAACATTGAAAATTAACCCAAGGAAAGGCCTACCACCAACTACCATTGATGTCAACCCTAAGGAAAGCTATGAAAGTCGAGGATAGCTTACAAATCATCAAAAGCATACATGCTTCCCATCAGATTATTAGCATATATAAGATAAGTAAGTTATTACAAAGCAACAAAAAAAATATTCCACACACTATTATGTTTCAAGCCATAAGCACTAAGAAAAATAATAAAAGAGAATAGTCCACATGCAAACTTAGATCTCAAGTTTATGAAAAACTTAATTGTAATGGAAACTTATTCACGTAGAAGATAACTTACATTGCAAAGAAAAAAAACCCTACAAATGAAAACAAGAATTTCCTTTATACAAAATAGGATGACTTTTGACAAAACCAAATAACCTTTTACATATTTAGATATTCTTGTCTACCACGCGACTCTTAGTTACCACTCTTCAATTCTCTTTCTTCACATAACAAAATTAATTAATAATTAAATCTTTAATAATTCAAATAAAATCTATAATATTTTATATGCGTGAATTTCACCAACATCAATCCCATTTTACACCCTCAACCTAAGACTAGCCAACATAAATTGTACATTGATTTTCTTATGGGCTAATACATTAAGGGTAGTACGAACACAATAGATAAATGGAATTTTTTTATTAAGAAGATAAAATGGAATCATGTCATCTTGTCATTTTGAATGTTGAAAAAAATAATCACATCAATTATGATGTTTAAAGGTATGGTTAGGGGAGTTCACAGGTCCATAATATAAATATGCCAAGTGTTGCAATTTTTTTTACAAGAAGACATAGAAGTCAATTATCAAAGCCCTAGAGCCCATTATAATGGATAAAAATTGTTCAAAAGCATTATGTGGGATTTAAGAATAGCATTGACAAAATGGATATTTTATTACAAAGTGACAAAATGGAATCATGGGCCTCCATGAAGGTCGGCAAAGTTTTAGTCACATTGATTATGATGTTTAAATGTAGGTTCTTAGTACTTAATTGGTTCAAAATTTCAAATATGCCTAGCGTCATGCACTTAATTGGTCTATAATTTCAAATATGCCTAGTGTCATGCACTTAATTGGTCCACAATTTCAAATATGCCTAGTGTCATGCACTTAATTGGTCCACAATTTCAAATATGCCTAATGTCATAAAAAAAATTATTCAAAGGATATATAAATATATAAAATTAATAAATGTATGATGGCACATATGTAATAATTAATTTAAGGTGAATTTTGTTGAATTATACCAAGGAGCTAGGATCCCATGGACTAGTGTGTATCCCCATCCATGGACTAGTGTGTATCCCCATGTTGATGTCATCCCACAAGCATCACATGAAAATTGGATCACATGTACAAAGTGTTAATGGTCACTGTGAAGTGAAGTAGTTAAAGAGACTCCTCAAAAACTAGGGCTAATGTCTTTATGTTGTAGCCAGTGCTTCATTGTTGTTGATATTGAAGCTCTACAAATTTTCAAGTGTTATATGCATCATATATTCAAAAAGATCATATGATCCAAATAATACATCAAAGCAAGCGAACACTTGAGAGAGTAAGAAATAGAGGGAGCTAAGAGGAAGCCTTATACTATAGAAGAAGTGTAATGTTGTAGAAACCATGCCTGCCAACTTATTAGCATTAATCTTCTTACACTAAATGAAAAGATAAAAGTTGGTGTAAAAATGATACCTACTTGTTGTGTCTTGCTTGACGAAGATTACATCGGGCCTTCAAATATTACAATGGTTAATGATTAGTGTGTGTTAACTTGGGAAAATGTACATCACAAGTTCACTTGACATAAGCACCCATTCAAACTTTCCTATGTTGAAAATGGTGAACCCTCTAGTTATGCCTCGATTATCGTACTCCAGGTTTTATGAAATGAAACTTTTATGCAATGTAAAATGCAAATGAAGTGCAACCTAAATAAATTATTCTTTAGTGCTTTCAAGAAATAATTAAAATGTAACAAAAGGAGAGGTACATTGAGCAGGAAGAATAATCTACCAACCAGGGAAAATTTTAAGGATCCATAATTTTCTTAAATTGTAGAA
This sequence comes from Pseudotsuga menziesii, assembly GCA_001517045.1. NCBI lineage: Eukaryota > Viridiplantae > Streptophyta > Pinopsida > Pinales > Pinaceae > Pseudotsuga > Pseudotsuga menziesii. The sequence goes on from LPNX010606416.1 coordinate 211,289, forward strand.
ACCTTGGTGAATATTACTAATTCTTAAATTTCCAACCATAAAATGTTTGCCGATAGTTTTGAAAAAATATTTAAATTTTTAAGGTTTTTATATAGTTTCTGGACAATTTTGGCCTTCTTTAGAGTAAAATAATTTTATCCCGTGGAATTTGGGAAAATCATTTTATAAAAAAAATGGAAAGTGATGAATATTTTTGGGTAAAGAACTTTGAAAATTATCCCACAGGATAAATTTCACCCCTAAAATTTTCTCTACCACCAACTACCGTTGGCACCAAACCCTAGGGAAAACTTTAAGGGTCAAGGATAGAGTACAAATCATCGAGAGCGTACTTGCTTCCCATAAAATTGCTAGTGGGTGAAGGATAAGTGAGCAATGCATCTATCTTTAAGAATATGGAATCATCTCCTTACTAATGTGCTACTACATGTATCTCTATCCTTTCCCACTTCCCACAGGAAAGTGATGAGGAACCACATAGAGGGAAAAATTTGAGGATTAAGGATAGCTTACAAATCATCAAGAGCATACTTGCTTCCTATCAAATTGTACGTAAGTGAAGGATAAGTGAGCAATGCATCTATCTTTGAGAATATGGAACCATCTCCTTACAGATGTGCTACTACATGTCTTTCTATACTTTCCCACTTCCCATAGGAAAATGATGAGGTAGCACATAGACACATTTTGCTAGAGGTTATTGACATATCTGGATCATTGGCATATTATGATGGGGCTACCCAGGGGACCCCATTGATTGGGGGTAGGTGGGATCCTATATATCACATATGACCATTGGATCAAATTATTTGCTGGATTTGGGAATAACACAAACAATCATGCAGAGGTGAAGGCCCTCAAGCTTATTTTGCAGCTCATTGTTGATCGTGGCATTAAAAAATTACAAATCATGGGGGATTCTTGACTTGTGATTGATTAGCTAAGGCTCAAAAGAGCCCCAAGGAATTCTGACTCGAACCTCTATATGAGGAGCTTATTACTATTATAGCCACTATTCAACAAATCACTTGTTGTCACATATATAGAGAGAGGAACCAATTGGCAAGCCAATTGTCGAAGGATGGGCTACAAATTGGACCAAGGCTTTGGCATATGTGGGTAAACAACATAGAGGGTTTAGTAGAGATAAACCCAACACCTTTCTAATACATAGTTGATCTACTATAGAACACGTAGAGACATTAAGAACAAGGAAAAGCACATGTTTTATATTATTTAATGATATGATATATATATCTTTTTTAGTTTTGTTCTAGATGATGCTTATAATATGTTGTATATTTATGTTGTTTTATATAACAATACAGTTATGACATGTATGAACTATGAACTATATAGATTATATGTCAGTTTTAAAATTATTTAGACATCTTTTTAAAAATACCTAAAAAGCATAAGAATCATAATGACTTCCACTAATGTAGAAAATGTTTTTTATAAATCAATAAAAACTATGATCTTTTTTACCTGAAAAAAAAATAAAATAAAAAACAAAAGAATAGTTCACATGACACAATGTGAACTATTAAATAAGAGAATAGTCCACAACCAAGCTTAGATATCAAGTGCATATAAAACTTAATTGTAATGAAACATTTATTCAGATATAAGATAGCTTACGTTGTGAAAAAAAAACCCACAATGAAGACCAGAATGTTGATTCTTAACCTTCCAAATAAATTTTTACTTATTAGAACTTTTAAGTGTCTCTTGGCCTCCTAAATCACTACTCATCTTCTTTCTTCTCTTTTGAATGTTTTGTTATTAAAAAAATTTAATTAAATTTAATTAATTAATAATTTAAAAAAATTAAAGTATAATATTTTAGTTGAATGAATATTTCACCAATAATCACATTTTACACCCTAAACTTAGGACTAATCAACCTAAATTGTAAATTGATTTTCTTGTCGACTAATACATTAAGGGTATTACGAACACTATAGACAAATGAATTTTTTTAATAGCAAGATAACATGGAGTCATTGATGTTTAACATCCTTATTGTTGAAAAGAGTTTAGTCACATTGATTATAATGTTTAAAGGTAGGGTCATAGGAATTTGGAGGTCCATAATATAAATAAGCGAGGTGTTACAATCGTTCTTACATAAAGACATAAAAGTTTATTATTAAAGTATTAGAGTCTGGATAAAAATGGCACATTGTAATTATTTTAAGTTTTTTATTTTTTATGAGTATATTTTTTGTATTATTTTGTTAGGAATTTTGTTAGAAATTTTTAAAAAAATGTAAAATCATATATATTAGCTAAGAAAATTGCATAATTTAGATGTCATAAATGTATTTGAAAGTGTTGAATTTATATATAGATTTAAAAACATAATTTAAACACTTTCAAATTCATCTTATACTAAAAACAAATTCACTTGATTCCAACTAAAATCCACCATATAGTTTAAAATATAGAATAATTGTTTCAAAACACTACAGAAAATTAAAAATAAAAATAAAATAGACAAAATGGAATCCTACCATCCATGAAGCTCAACAAAGTTTAGTCACATTGATTATGATATTTAAATGTATGTTTTTTGGACTTTTTTTTGAGCATTATGTTTTTATAATTATTTTTTTAAGAATCATATCTCGTGTTAGCTAGAATCTTTTTTAGAGTGGATGGTGTTCATAACATGCTTAAAAGGCTGGTAAAGAGAGAGAGTTATAGTTAGTTGTCACTCAACATCAACTCTTTAATTTTGATGTTGATGAGTTTTTTTCTTTTAATAGAACTTTTTTACATTAAATGATATAAATAATAAGTAGGTAAATAAAGAGATTACCAATCGGTGAAACTCTCATTTGTCATTATTTTCAACCAGTTATAAGTCAACATTAGGTATCGTTCTTAAACATTAATTTTGAATTTAAATTTAATTATTTTCATAAAACAACATCATATGTTATAAGTCAACATTTGGTATAGTTAGTTTAATATGTAATCTTAAAGTTAAGATTTGTTCTATTCATCAAATAGTAAATTATTAAGATTTATTTTCTCAAATTAAATAATAAACTATAAGATATTTCAAGGTTGATTTTATTTTGTTTTCTCTCGTAATACATTTTAAATATTTTATTTTTGTTATTTGACAGTTTATTTTCATGTTTGATACTTTTATGACTAGATGGTAATGAAATAGTTTAGAACTTGTTTTCTTTATTAGGAAAGAACAAATTTGTATGAAAAATAGTTTTAATTTAATTAGATACACATTGGTTACAATAATTATTTATGAAAATTTACAAGAGTATGGTTTAATAAATTAATTTAAAAGAAGCAAAAATTTACATACTATATCAAATTATGATAAAATATTAAGTTTCATCATCTTTTTGATGGTGGTGAACTTGGGGTTCCATGGCTAAGAAATTTTGTGGCAAAAGAATTCTCTTTTTTATTACAATTTTATGGCAAAAATATCATATTTCTATAGTTTATGTCTTACAGCAATAGTTGTTAGCAACTGCGGGGACATTGCCACCTTGTGGTTCTTGTGTTGTGTGTGTGTGTGTTGTTTATGCATATTATTTTTATTGATTAGTTATTGTTTTTTGTTTTATTATTTAGTCATTTAGTTTACATAGTATTAGAAACATGTGTTTTGAGTTGATATGACTCTCTATCATTATTTGCATGGGCCCTTCAACCCCCTATTATTCCCCTAGGGAGGGGCACACACATTATATAAAAAATCCTCCATATTTTGTTTCAAACCCTTAAGGTAGGGCAACACTTTATAGTTGACCATTTTATGGAAGCAATCTACTCATGTTCAGATTCTCTTCGAGGGTGAAATCTCCTTTAAGCAAAGTTCCAAATACAACATACTCCACACATTGCTCATAAGGAAAAATTCATCCTTATTTATAGGTCGGAATACAATTTTAATCATAACAACTTCCTAACTGCCTAGTGGACCTTCTTTATTGAGGTATCATTACATTTATTCACTAATAACTACCATAGTGGATCTTATTTAATAACAACAACACAATGTATCTAGTCATTTTACATTAAATGGTCTCCACTACTACTCTAATGGGTCATTTCCCTCCATTACGCCTTTGTACCACTATCTTAGGAGACTTGAGAGTTTTGATCTAGGAATGTCAAGATTTTCAATGTGAAAATATATTAAGGTGTTCCTAATATGTTTACCACTCATGTACAACATGAGGTGGGTGAAAAGAAGAAAAAGGAATCCTTCGTGGTTGTTGATTTTTTCCTAAGTTTTATATGTATGAATCTAAATGGAATACATGAGATTGCTTGAGATGTTATTAATTCAAAACAAGGTTTAGCCTATCATTTTAAGTGTTTAAAGGAATTGTGGATTTGTTAGGATAATTAATTTTTAAAGACTAAGGAAAGAAATATTTCAAAGGGTTTGATGGGTATGTGACATGGTGATTTCAAATATGACATTGTCAAATATGGAGACTATCATATGCAATATGGCGATTCCAAAGATGAGATGTGCATAATATTGTACCTAAAGATAAATGACAAGGGAAGTGAGGAACTAACTTTTATACTCATAAAATACTTGCAACTAAGGATAAATTACAAGGGAAGTTAGGAATTAAGGTTTTACTTGTAGAATACTTGGAAATTTAATATTATTAATGTCATTACGGTTTATTTTAATAAGATTAAATTATGTATTTTAAGAATATTTGTAGTGAATAATTTAGGAACAAAACCTGCCATGGTGGAAATATTTGATACATGCAAGAACATACTAGTGTTTAAACTAGCTAGTAGATTTTATTAATGGCATCCTCTAGTTAAAGGCCTTATTCACCTTCTCTAGTAGTAAAAATTTATAGTTGAGTTCAAACATTGTACTACAAACATGTGGCCTTTCATTATTTGATTTGCTTCAAAACAAGGCATGTAGCAACCCATTTCCCTAATTCCAAGAAATGACATGTAAAAAATCCTAAAAAACTTAACTTGGTGGGTTGAAGCCACAAAGACCCATCATTGAATAAGAAAATATCCTCTTGTAATTGCCCCATATTAACCTATATAATATGCACCTTCATCTAGTCTATGAGTGAAATTCACACATGTAAGAAGCAAAAAAATAAAAAAACCTCCTTCCATACTTCCAACTCAAACTTCGTAAATAAAGAAAGAAAACAAATGCACTCTGATATTTCTTCAATCTCAGGTGTTTTGTTTTGATCAAGTTAAAAAAACAACATTAAACATCATGGCCCCCAACATTCATCCTTAATGGTGGAAGAAAGTAAATAAAACATTCAAAAAGAAAAAGCTTAATGAAAACCTATTACTCCACTACAAACCCATAAGGAATAGTGGACCAAAGTAGTTAAGAATAAAAAATGCATCCTACCTACTATTGGCAAGGGGTTTTGGGGTAAGTGAGTTACGCAGTGTCGTGGCAGCTGCGCAAGCTCACGCGGTACCACGCAAGGGCAGATCGACGCGAGAAGCAAAAGAATAACCACTTTTTGAATATTTTATGTATATTTTGACCAAGTTTTCTTGCAATAGGTCAGTAGCGGTTAAAAGTCGGATAGTAGTGGACCCTCAATATAAAGGTGTAAGCCTATTTATAGATCTAGTTTTTGGGGAAAAGGGGATCCAATTTACGCGATCGTATGGGATAAGATCTGGCGCGATCTATTTTATGGAGAATTTTCTATCTTAACTGTGATTTATCCGGGTTTCTTCCTGATGTATGCAGTCTCCGGTTTTGGAGAAGAATTGTGTAGTGTGGTACATTTGCGCAAGGTTAATATAATGCAATGAGTATGGCTCAATTCTTGTTTGTTGATTTAGATCTGTTATGATGTTGCGACTCTGTTTCATTACAATGGCATAATATAGATGTGAACCAATCTCTTTCAGCTATATCGATGCGATCGGTTGCTTTTATATCTGTGTTTCTGTAACTATTTGATGCGTTGTGAGTAATGATGTTCCCTAAATAATGATGCGATACTGTGATATTGTGTGATGATTGCATAAGTAATGGTGTATGTACATCGGATCCCCATATCCTCCTTTCCCACTATCGGAAACTTGGTTCCGACAGCTCTCCCTTGAACACCTTGGGTGAGACCTCGTCTGCTCCATAGACATTGTTGGGCAGGGTAAAACCTGTCTGGGCATCCTCTGATTTTGAAGATGCTCTAGAAAATTGGCAGAGTCGATTACATGAAATATCATTCAGAAAATATGGGTTGATTACACAGTCTCTTCGACATGTTGCGACTGAGACAGTTGAGTTTCCTATTTATGAAGGACTTTCGGGGCTATCAGAGTTCTTTCAGGTATTTGAAGAGAAGGTGTTTGAACTGCAAAGGATACTGGTTCTTGATGTAGCACTGAAGGCTACTCCAGCTCGATTATGGGCGACACACAAATGGATGATCCATGACTGGGAGCAGTGCCACAAATTGATGATGGTTCGCTTTGGCGATGTAGAGGTCTATCATGCTAGGAGATATGATAGACGAAATGACCCCACCAGTCATTTGATCGAGTGTCAAACTTTATGGACATCATGACCCAGAGATGAGTGGGTTCATTCTTTTGTTCATACTCTAGAAGAGATTCCAAGCTCCTTGTATGTGGCAGCAGAATTTCACAGAACCATTGCCACTTGGGAGGAGTTGTCGATTTTCTTTGTGCAGACGTTTAGCTTCCAGGATGCCAACCCCGAGGTATGTAATGCTTTACACATTATCCATGACATATTACTAAAATTCATTCCTGTTGCATACCCCATTGATCCACATGTAAATTGCTCCATCCAGTCCATGATGACATGCTACAACTTGTCCGAGTAACCTGAAGATGATGATGAGCTGTGAAATGTGAATATTCTAGAGTCCAAAGGAAGTCGTGGTGTTGTATCTCCCGACGTACCGACAGAATCGATGAATCGGTCGCTGAGGATCTGAAAATTTAATATTAGGTCGACAGAGAATCCGAAATTTGCTAATGTCAGAGACTATTGGGTTGAAGAGGCGATGGTCAAAATCATAGATCTATTGCATGAATTCTAGGACCTTTTCCAAACACGATTTTCAGAGATGAAGGGGATACTTAGCGACTTGGGGGAAATGAAGATTCCTCTCAAACTAGATGCAAAACGAGCATGCCAAAGGCTGTATATACCAAACTTGTGATACAAGGATCGCGTGAAAGCTGAGATCGATAGGATGCTTGATGTTGGGATCATCAAACCTGTAGAAGAATCAGGGTGGATAATCCCGATGGTGATCCAAGACAAGAAGACTGTTGAAATCTGCATTTTTTTCGATCTGAGAAAGTTGAATGATGCATGTGTACATGATCCGTTCCCAGCCCCTTTTACAGATGAAGTCCTCAAAGGTGTAGGCAACTAGGAGATATAATCCTTCACAGATGGCTTTTCAGGATACCACCAGATCCAGATTGCGAAGGAGGAACGCCATAAGACTAAGTTTGTCACTGAGTGGGGTTGTTTCCAATATACCATCTTGCCATTTGGGCTGAAGAATGCACCCGCGTATTTATCATTGTATTTAAATATTTTATTCAAAACTTCCTCCAAGTATATATGGATGACTGGACCATCTATGGCTTGATTAGAGACCATCTGGACAATCTGCGATTGATGTTGGAACGGTGTAGACATCATTAGATTGCATTGAATTCAAAAAAATGTATTTTCTGTGCACCCTTTGGCATGATACTTGGGCACATCATATGCAAACAAGGTCTGTTGGTTGATCCGGAAAATATTGCGTTGATCCTCAGTTTACCACCTCCGACAAATGTGAAGATGCTCCAGGAAACGCTAGGACATACGGGCTACTATCACAAGTTTATCAGAGGATATGATGCAATTAATGCTCCCATGGAAAAGATGTTAAAAAAGACATCGCGTTTGAATGGACTCTGGAATGTCAAGGAAGCTTCGACACCCTGAAGGCCAAGATGGCCTCTGCACCAATACCAGTTTTTCCTGATTGGAAAAAAGAATTCCATGTGTGTGTTGATGCTTCTTCTACTGTGCTGGGGGTTGTTCTTTCACAACCAGGTGAAGGTGACTTGGATCATCCAATAGCATATGCCAGTAGAAAGTTATCATTTGTTGAACGAAATTATACCACGACCGAAAGGGAAGCCCTAGCAATGGTTTATGCTCTGCAAAAGTTTAGGCACTATTTGTTGGGAGAACATTTCAAGATGTTCACTAATCATTCTGCTTTACAATACCTAGTCAATAATCCTATGTTGGGGGGGGAGAATCTGTAAGTGGTTGGTTTTGTTCCAAGAGTTTGATTTTGAAATAGTGGTAAAGCCAGGATGGTTGAATGCTGGCCCGGATCATCTGTCACGTATTGTGAAGGGGGAAGAACCAACCAATATTGATAATGGCTTGCCAGATGCGCAATTTTTCTGGTTTGACGTCGCAGATGATCACTATGCACCAATTATTCAATTTTTGTCTTCTGGTGTCAGCCCAGCAGACATGTCGACTAGCCCAAAGAAGCAACTGGTCGTAAAAGCCTCTAATTTTCAACTAATTGCTGGACAGTTATATAAACTTGGACTAGATGAAATATTGTGACGGTGTGTCTTAATGCATGAGTAGGGTCCCATTCTAGAAGAAGCACATGTAGGAATCGCGGAAGGTCACTATGGAGGCCGTCCTACTACATGAAAAGTGTTTCATACTGGGCTATGGTGGCCCACGTTGCATAATGATGCCACAAACTATGCAAGGAGATGTGATGTCTGCCAACGGGTTGGTAAACCGTCGCGGAGGGATGAGATGCCACTAGTGCCATAGGCGTTTGATAAATGGGTTGTTGACTTTATGGGTCCTATCAATCCGCCAAGTAAGCACACTGGAGCTCGCTATATTATTACTGCAACTAACTACCTGACTCGGTGGGAAGAAGTTGCACCAGTCGTTAATTGTACCACTGCGACAACATCATGGTTTATTTTTGAGAACATTGTGATGCGATTTGGGTGTCCTAGAATCCTGATGAGTGACCAGGGCAGTCACTTTGTCAACTGGATGATAAAAGCACCGACTGAGGAGATTCAGATACAACGTAAGAGGAGTATGCCATACCACCCGTAGGAAAATGGTACTGTTGAGGCCTTCAACAAAATTTTGGAGACAGCGCTGACCAAGCTATGTAATGATAACCATGATGACTGGGATTTAAAAATTCCTGCAATTCTGTGGGCCTATCGCACTACTTGCGAACGGCTAACAGGTCAGACACCATTTAAGTTGGTTTATGGGCAAGAGGAAGTCATGCCTATGGAGTATATTGTTCCCAGCTTGCACATTGCCGTGACGAAGGGCATGGATGATGCAGAGGCATTAGAAGAATGTGTTGCGCAATTGATTCAGCTTGAAGAAGATCGTTTCATCGTAGGCTTCCATAAACAGGTTACGAAGGATCGATAGAAGGAATGTCATGATCTCCATATTAAGCAAAAATAGTTTGCGATAAGAGATTTGGTGCTGTTATACGATAGTAAGTTCATCAAGAATCCAGGTAAGTTACAAATGCACTAGTTAGGTCCCTATCTTATTCAGTCCATTACATCTGGTGGTGCAATTCAATTACAACAATTAGATGGCGCAATGTTGTTGAATCTCATTAACGGTAGTCACTTGAAGCCCTATAGAACGGGGTCGATGATGCGCACCACATGAAGTGTTAAAAAAAAAATATGAAGATTTTAGTTCAGCACAGCAAGGCGAGCCCCAGGGGAGAGGCTGCACAAGGTTAAAAAATTTAGCGGTAATTGGTTGACCATTTGCAACAGTTGCAGGGCTGTGGGGTGGTCAAATCAAGTAATAAATGTAGGTAGATAATCCAGTTGGTTGGTGGCACTTGTTGAAGCAAGCCGCATTAATGGGTGATCCGACCATCAGAAGAATAAGATCATCGTCGGATTTGGCATCATTAATATCTGATTTAGCAATAATGGTGAAGTTAGATTTGGCAACGATGAATTTGGATTAGAAGTGGCTATAAAACATCGCGCGGGATGCGTAGGATGGAATTCTTCAGTTGCACGAGCAGAAGTAGAGGGTGAATTCTGTGCAGAGTGTATTTTTGGGTTTTGAGGGGTAAGGGATGCTGAGCGGCCTTAATGCTATAGAAATTTCCAGTGAGTATGAGTCCCTCGTTTGGCCCACAGCTGTGGAAGAAGAAGTCATGAGTATGCTAGTGGGTTCATTGTCAATTCCTAAGAGGAAGTCACAGACTCAGAGACCCATTCCTACACCACCAGAAAAGAGGCAAACTCGCACGTCTGTTGGAATGCGGGGAGAAGGAACTGCACAAACTGGAGAAGGAACTGTCCAGGATCCAAGCCACAGCAGCCATCAAAGAATCAGAAGTACCCGCCCAAGTTACCAACACTACCGGAAGGGATGACATACTCAGTCGATATCATCCCTGCATTGATCAGGCTCAAGTTCAACACTCATGACCTACTCTTACTTAAATATCTTTGGGATGAGCCATATGAATCCATCCCCACAGTGCCTAGTGGCCCCATTCAATGAATTCCGAAACCATGGGCTAGTGGATTAGACAAGTCTGGTCTATTGGGGCTCATCAATATGCCCCATTTCAGCCGCTTGAATGAAGCACATGCGTGTGTGAAGCAATTGTTGGCATGTTTCAATGGAGGGACTCTTTGGCTGAATACATCAATCCATGTCATAGTCGACTTGATTTCAAGTGTTATTGGTTTGCCGAAGGCTGGGGAGGACCCGGTGCAGTACATTCACGGAAGAGATACGGACAAGAAACTTGCCAAGCAGCTGAAGGAGCGCTTTGGTTTACAACTGGATGGTCGCGCTTATCGCATTGACAGTATTAACTCGCAGACGGTGCACATTGGCACAAGAATTCTGGCCAGCAAGGTTGTTTGTGGCAATCGACCAGTCCAATGCAATTTGGGTGTTGTCGCATGTGCCCAGAAATGTGTTAAGAGGGTACAAATGAATTGGTCTCTATTTTTGTTAAATCAGTTGCTTTAAGATGCACTTGCTGCTCAGACCAGGCAACCCTTTTCCTATAGTTGGCTGTTGATTCTTATCGCTCTCGTTGCTTGGAAGGAACCTAAAGACTACCAACCAATGGCGGTTGAGGAAGTCAAGGTTTTCCATGGTGCCTACTATCAGAACCTATGGTGGGTCGAAGAGCCTAGTTGACAAGAGGATTGTGCCATTCATTTCTGGGTCCATTGGGAAGCATTGCACATAGTCGTTGTTGTCATTCCTAGAGTTTCTCCCTACGCCACATCCAAGTATCAGTGGATCCTTCGGTTTTCTATTGGCCCCCACTCTATTCATATTCAGGACAGGCTGGACCATGATCGGCAGTGGCTACCATTGCCTTATAAAGTCACCACAGAAGATTTGGATGCTATTGTACAATACTGGCCAGGGGAATGGTGCATCATGGTGAGTCAGGAGGAGTTATCTAAGGAGCCGCACCTGGATGTCCCTGTAGAATCTCCCCCACGGGAACTAAGCACCCATGACTCCTACAACGAGTCATCAACGGATTCTGAAGATGCAGCACATCATATCTAGGAGGAGACTCACACCAAATGACGTTAGGAGTATGAGGCGGGCAGTGGTACCAGGTCAGGGATGGAATACCAACTACAATGGCTTACCAAAGCCGTCACTGATTCCTCTATAACTGTGACTATGACAATCTGTGAATCAAATCATGAATAATTTTATGTGGTAAGAAATAGACTAGAGTCCATTTTTAATATTATTTCCAAAGAACCATCGACAAGACCTCTGTTGCAGGATAGCCCATCAATTAGCACTGAGCCCTGGGCTAGGAATGTGCAATTTCCCCTGACTGCGATTGACGTCGGCAATGAAGAAGCTCACTAGCAGCTGCACCCAATCTAGAGTGTGACTTTGGATATGAACAAACAATCTGCTATAGCGTTGGTTGAATTGCAGCATGGCACTGCACTGGAATTGGTGGCATGACAAGAAGAATTAACTGAGGGCTATGTTTAGTCCTAGACTACCACTTAGAAGCTACACAAGGAAGCAAAGGAGCTGCACCAGGTCCGCGTGCAGTTAACAGAGGAAAAGTTACAAGAAATAAACCAATTGAAGGTGACACAGGCCGAGCTGCAGCAGAAGGTTGTTGAAGAGATTACTGACCTCAACTTAGGCACAAGACCGCTTGATTGTTGAATAGGTGAAGCTGTGTGCCCGGTGTAGCGAGGTTGAGAAGGCTATTTCTTATGCCTTCCAGAACATTTTTGAAAACACAGGAAGGCTCACCCTAGTCGACAAGGTCAAGCGATTGGGGCAAACTCTGGTTCAACTTCAGGACACTAAACTCATGCTCAATGCCTTAGTTCAACCCACAACACCGCCGGAGCAGGTTGTGGAACGAAATACCTCCATTGAATAAATTGCCACTCAGTTTGATACCATGGAGAAAGAGGCCAAAACTATTATGGAGGGGACCACACAGTTTTGGCAGAGTATTATTCAGGATGAGCAACTTGATCAATTGACTGCGCAGGTGCAAGAGGCAAAGGGCCAACTGACAACCCTGAAGACGTTGCTGAAGGCCATACCGCTGATGGTGCAGATCACCTGAGCCATAGAACTAGAGGATCTACAATAGTGAGATGCCCGTGCACAAGAACGCCAACAAAAGTGTCGTGAGAAGATCAATGAATTCCAAGAAATCGGTGTCTAGTTGGCTATTAAGGCCGTCGACACGCTCCAGACTGTTCAAGAGAATCAACAAATGGTCGAAAACAAGGCTAGTGAGGAGCACCCTGTCCACCAAAATTTGACTAATTATCAAAGTATCGCCAGTAAATTCCAGCTTCAGGTTCGGGAAATTGCACATCAATTTGAATATTTTAAGGACAAGACTTCAGCACACACCCTGTCAACTTGACGTGGCTCAAGGGCGAGCCACAAAATCGTATTGGGGGCCTGTTGGAAAGGGGTTTTGGGTTAAGTGAGTTGCACAGTGTCGTGGAAGTTGTGCAAGCTCACGCGGTACCGCGCAAGGGCATATCAGCACGAGAAGTGAAAGAATAACCGCTTTTTGAATATTTTATGTATATTTTGACCAAGTTTTGTTGCAATAGGTCAGTAGCGGTTGGTATTCAGTTAGTAGTGGACCCTCAATGTAAAGGTATAAGCCTATTTATAGATCTATTTTTGGGGGAAAAAGGGATCCAGGTTGCGTGATTGTATGGGATAAGATTTGGTATGATCTGTTTTATGGAGAATTTTATGTCTTAACTGTGATTTATCCGGGTTTCTTCCCGATGTATGCAATCTCTGGTTTTTGAGAAAAATTGTGTAATGTGGTACATTTGTGCAAGGTTAATATAATGCAATGAGTATGGCTTAGTTCTTGTCTGTTGATTTAGATTTGTTATGATGTTGCGACTCTATTTTTTTACAATGGCATAATATAGATGCGATTCAGTCTCTTTCTGCTATATCGATGTGATCTGTTGCTTTTATATCTATGTTTCTGTAACTATTTCATGCGTTGTGAGTAATGATGTTCCCTAAATGATGCTGTGATACTGTGCTATTGTGTGATTATTGCATAAGTAATTGTGTCTGTCCATCAGATCCCCGTATCCTCATTTCCCACTATCGAAAACTCGATTCTGATAGCTCTCCCTTGAACGTCTTGGGTGAGACATCGTCTGCTTTGCAAACGTTGCTGGGCAGGGTAAAACCTGTCTGGGCCGGTGCTCAGGGAGGTTACGCTGAAGGGCATTGACAGAGTGGGAACCCCTGTCGATGAAGCTTTGTTGGTGGGTTTCTCCAACACCTACATTGATATGACATATCAAACTCAAAATCACCTTTTGAGATGTATTTTAATAATCTCCTACTTTTGTGTTTAGTTCCATTCTCCCGCCTGGATAAAAGGGAAGGCATTGGCTTCAATCATAAGTCGATGCTAAGGGGATGCTAGTAGTTCTCTTAACAATATCTAATCAATCTCCTTTAAGGGGATCTGTTTGGTGCATTGGTTTGAGTTCTGCGTGTCCTTCTTGAGGTCGCTAGTTTCATTCTCCCACCCGGATAAAAGGGATAGCGTTGGCTTCAATAATAAGTAGTTTCTAAGGGGAGGTTGGTAGTGCTCTTAACAATATCTAATCAATATCCTTTAAGGGGATTTTTTTGGTGCATTGGTCTAATTTCTACTTTTCCTTCTTGAGGTCGCTAGTTCCATTCTCCGGCCCGGATAAAATGCAAGCGTTGGCTTCAATCATAAGTCATTGCTAAGGGGAGGTTAGTAGTTCTCTTAACAATATCTAATCAATCTCCTTTAAGGGGATTTGTTTGGTGCATTGGTCTGAGTTCTACTGTTCCTTCTTAAGGTCGCTAGTTCCATTCTCCTGTCTAGATAAAAGGGAAAGCATTAGATTCAATCATAAGTCGTTGCTAAGGGGAGGCTGGTAGTGCTCTTAACAATATATAATAAATATCCTTGAAGGGAATTTGTTTGGTGCATTGGTTTGAGTTCTTCTTGTCCTTATTGAGGTCGCTAGTTACATTCTCCCTCCCAGATAAAAGGGAAATCGTTGGCTTCAATCATAAGTCATTGCTAAGGGGAGGCTGGTAGTGCTCTTAACAATATATAATATTAATCTCCTTTAAGGGGATTTGTTTGGTTCATTGACCTAAGTTCTGCTTGTCCTTCTTTAGGTCCCTAGTTCCATTCTCCCGCCCGGATAAAAGGGAAAGCATCGGCTTCAATCATAAGTTGTTGCTAAGGGGAGGTTGGTAGTGCTCTTAACAATATCTAATCAATCTCCTTTAAGGGGATTTGTTTGGTACATTGGTTTGATTTCTACTTGTCCTTCTTGAGGTCACTAGTTCCATTCTCCCACCTAGATAAAAGGGAAAGCGTTGGCTTCAATCATAAGTTGTTCCTAATGGGAGGCTGGTAGTTCTATTAACAATATATAATCAATCTCCTTTAAGGGGATTTGTTTGGTTCATTGGTCTGACTTATGATTTTCCTTCTTGAGGTCGCCAGTTCCATTCTCCCACCCAGATAAAAGGGAAAGCATTGGCTTCAATCATAAGTCGATGCTAAGGGGAGTTTGGTAGTGCTCTTAATAATATCTAATCAATCTCCTTTAAGGGGATTTGTTTGGTGCATTGGTCTAAGTTTTTCTTGTCGTTCTTGAGGTCGATAGTTCCATTCTCCCACTCGGATAAAATGGAAAGCATTGGATTCAATTATAAGTTGTTGCTAAGGGGATGCTGGTAATGCTATTAACAATATCTAATCAATATCCTTTAAGGGGATTTGTTTGATGCATTGGTCTGAGTTCTTCTTTTCCTTATTGAGGTTCCTAGTTCCATTCTCCCTCCCGGATAAAAGGAAAAGCATTGGCTTCAACCATAAGCCATTGCTAAGGGGAGGCTGGTAGTTCTCTTAACAATATCTAATCAATCTCCTTTAAGGGGATTTGTTTGGTGCATTGGTCTGAGTTATGCTTTTCCTTCTTGAAGTCGCTAGTTCCATTCTCCCACCTAGATAAAAGGGAAAGTGTTGTTTTCAATCATAAGGCATTGCTAAGGGGAGGCTGGTAGTGCTCTTAACAATATCTAATCAATCTCCTTTAAGGGGATTTGTTTGGTGCATTGGTCTTAGTTATGCTTGTCCTTATTGAGGTCGCCAGTTCCATTCTCCTCCTGGATAAAAGGGCAAGTGTTGGCTTCAATCATAAGTTGTTGCTAAGGGGAGGCTGGTAGTGCTCTTAACAATATCTAATCAATCTCCTTAAAGGGGATATGTGTGGTGCATTGGTCTAAGTTCTACTTGTCCTTCTTGAGGTCACTAGTTCCATTCTCCCGCCTTGATAAAAGGGCAAGCGTTGGCTTCAATCATAAGTCATTGCTAAGGGGAGGCTGGTAGTGCTCTTAACAATATCTAAGTAATATCCTTTAAGGATATCTGTTTGGTGCATTGGTCTGAGTTATGCTTGTCCTTCTTGAGGTCACTAGTTCCATTCTCCCACCTGGATAAAAGGGCAAGTGTTAGCTTCAATCATAAGTCGTTGCCGAGGGGAGGCTGGTAGTCCTCTTAAAAATATCTAATAAATCTCCTTAGAAGGGGATTTGTTTGGTGCATTGGTCTGAGTTTTACTTGTCCTTCTTGAGGTTGCTAGTTCCATATTCTCAATTTTGTTTATCGTCACTCATGTAAGCTAGGATGTGAAAAAACGCTTAGTTCCAAATAGAAAATTAGCACGTAGGAGTCTCTTAAATCTGTTAAGCGATTCATCCTACATATATTCTTAATTCTCTTAGGGGATTTGTCCTACATATATTCTCCTATTCTATATGTTTTGTTGTACAATTTAGTCGCAATCTTTTTTAATTAAAACCTTAGAAAAATGTTTTAAATGAATACATTTCTTTATTGTGTATGAATGTTTCTACGGTGTTTAATCATTGTGTGCAAGTTTCTGGATCTGTAGCATGTATAAATTTAGAAGTGAGTGAGACGTTTCGGGTGGACCCTCCACCCATCATTAAGATTATTTGAAGCTATGGAACAATAAAAAAGAAGAGGACATTAGAGTATATATAAAAAATTAAAAGTAGTCGTTAATTATAAAAACTAGCCATTAATTATAAGGTTGACCAATTGAATTTAATATAGTAAAATAAATAAATTATTTTATTAAAATGAATATTTCTATTTCTATTTCTATTTTTATTTCTATTTTTTAAACTTAGGTGGGAAAAAATCAAAGGTTTAAAAGAGTAAAATAAATAAAAAATGATGGAAAAAATTATTCAGTTCCCTATTAATTTAAATACAGTAGTCAAAAATATTCAAATGAGTAAAAAGAGAGGTTAATTGGATAATTAATAAGTAATTGTTTTAGTTTAAAATATAGTTAGAACTAAAAGAAAATTCCTTGTTCATGTGGAAAAAGTTACATTGAAAAAATAGGTATATCTACTCAAACTTGTCTCAAAGAACACATCGATGATACCAATCATGATCGAGTTAAAAAATCTACAATCGCTAAACACTTTTTCAACTCTAAACATCACATTTGCTTCAATCAAACTAAAATCCTTGCCTCCACTTCTCATTATTCAAGGCTCATTAGAGAAGCCATCAAAATTAAAAAACATCCTAACAACTTTAATCGAGAAGATGGTTATAAACTAAGTTTGGAGACCTGTGATCCATCAACATACTCACCATTGATACCTTACTCATTTATTCATTACTCTTTTTTTCTTAATTTTTTGAGCCTAGGTTTTTATTATTTTTATTTTAATTTATTTATTATTTTTTTATTTATATGTTATAAATGCTTATCTTTTTATCTTTTCTCAATTAACCCCCTTTTTAGGTTTTTAAGATTTTTTCATTAAGTCAAACCCTTAATTCCCTCATTTTACTCCACTTTCAATTTTTCCCTTTATATTTAAATATTCTTATATATTTTTATTTTATTTATTTTTTATCCTAACTATATTTTAAACAAAAACAATTACTTATTAATTATCCAATTAACTCATTTTTTATTTGAATCTTATCAACTAATATATTTAAATTAATACACAATAAAATAACTTTTTCAGTCTTTATTTATTTCTTTTAATCTTTTTAACCTTTAACAATAATTTAATTAAAATCATTGAATAATTAATTATTTATATTGTTATTTAAAGTCATCCAAGTCATAAAATTGTCAAAGAAAATGATCATTATTTACATATCCATTTAAATAATGTAACCTTTAAATTTTAGCATAGAAATGTTTCTTAAAAGTTTAAGAGCCTTATAACCCAAGGTGTCCCTCGTGATTAGCTCAAAAGTTTCGAAATTTTTATTTTGATTAGTCTTTGATTGTATTAAGTTTATTCTTATTGCAGGTTCCATAAGTTTATATCCAATTATTAAGGTATAGCCTTATAGGAACTACCATAGCTCATTACCTGCAATATTTTCAAAGTATTGTTTGTCACAATGACATATATTTAAAAAGAAACATTGAATATATGAAGTATCATAATCATCACTGATTATACTCGATGTTCTGGAGCCTACCATCTCCACATCAAATCAACATGGTGTCATGTCCCCAATTAAATAATTTCAAAATAAGACTATTTGCAAATAATGTTTCACCAACCTACCAGTTCCCTAGGTTGAGATGAAGACATAAATTTTGTAATAAGGGGTTATGAGACCCAAAAGGACATTATTTTACCATATTCACATTTAAATGGGTCACATAAATGATAAATGCTAATAAAATAATGTGGCATGGGTTCATGAAGACACTTGGAAGCTTGTGGAGACTTTGGGTGACTAGATTCCCCGCACACTTGGCATGATATTCATCCAAATTCGAACACATGGGTAATATAACATTATTGGATCATTATGTGGTGTCAAATATAATATAATGGGCCACAAAATTTGAATTGGTAAATGAGGTTAACTCCAATGGAAGAGGAATTAGAAGATAAGGTGTGCCACTTGGAAGGAGACTCTATGCACTCTATGACAACAAATGATGGAAGATTCTATGACAAGTATGAAAAATTCAAACCTGATTGCTGACATATGAAAAATATGACATGTCAGGGATAAAAATAGCCACCAAGAGGTTAAATTTAGGAGTTATATACATCCATTCGAATTGGTGAAAGAAATAGAGCATGAAGAGGAAGACAAGTGCCATGAGAGTTATTAAACAACTAAGATGAGTTGGAGGAAGATCATGGAGGGAAATTCGAACTTAGGAGGCCTAATGAAGCTAATAAAAGGATGTCATGAATAATTATAATATATTTTTATCATTTTTTAATTGGAATTTGACATTTTCCAGAGCTTTTGCTTGTCCATTGCACGTTGAATGTTCACTTTCCCTGCTTGTGAACCAATTTCGAGGGAGTTGGATTCCTTTCCAAGTTGGTTGATGGAAAGCACATTCAGAAATATCATGGGATATTAATGAATGATTTTTATTTTCAATTTGAATTTCCCTACATTCGAATTCTCATCTATCTCCCCATTCTCGAATTCCTTCTTCTCCATTCCCCCACACTCTCATTTGATGGCGCACTTGTTGGAGTGATTCTTGCAACTTCCTGGTTATAGAGTATGGAAAAGATTTGATTTATGATGTATGGATATGTAATATCATATCCATATTCTCTGTAAGTATAAATCTCAGAAATACATGTATGAAATGCTCACATTCCCCATGCTCTTGAATAACTAGTTTTTATGGATTTGGATTTAATATTGAAGTAGATTTATATCAGATTTGTATGAGGACATTTATATGCATTTCATGATGATGGGAAAAAAATATATCATGCATGTCTCTGTAATATTATGTCCACATTCTATGCAATTCTAAATATCAGAAATACATGTATGAAAAGCTTGCATACTCATGCCCTTGTATCACTAGTCTTCATGGATTTTGGATTCAATCTTGAAGTAGTTTTGTACCAGATTTGTATGAGAGATATTATATGATTTTGAGGATGTTTTGAAAGCCATATATGATGTATTAATTTTTAATTTCATTCCATATCCTCTATGGGTCGAAATCCAAGAAACTCGTGTGAAAATATTGCATTCCTCTGCCATTAGGTCACTAGTTTCCATGACTTTGGCTTCAATCTTGAAGGAGTCTTGTATCAGATTTGTATGAGGGATTTTATTTGAGTTTAATGATTTTGTGACACCCATATATTATGTTTTAATCAGTATTTTCATTTCCCTATGCTCTGTGGGTCGAAATCCAAGAAATCCATATCTGACACCCTTGCAATTTCATGCTACTAATTCACGAGTTTTCATGTATTTGACTCCCATACTGAACGAGATGTATACCAGACTTGTATGAAGGGATTTATATGGTTTTTAATACTTTTTGGGAATCAATTTTTTTTATTTATATGGTCCCTATATATCACATCCTGGTATGAAGCTTTAACTCTACCTTTCATATGTCAAAATCGAGCTAGTTATGCAATTTCCACATAAGCAATTTCATTGAAAGTTATCAAACGAATGTAGAACTATATAACCAGTTTGAAAAACTAATAACCATGTGTAATGAAATTCCATGAGTTATTATGTCAGTCCCCATAATATTTTTATATATTTTGGAGGTTCATGCATGAGTTGGGAATCCCAGTTGACCTACACCCTAGGGGGGGTTTCATCACAATATCCTAGCAATTTTTTGTCTTTTTGTCATAAGCCCCAAACAATGTTTTTAAGGTATAAATTATGATCCAAAGTATCCATAAACCACCTTTGTATGTTTTAATACTCACCATACCATATCCTTTCAAATTCAGGACCATTTGGTGAATGTTGGAACCCTCTAGAGTCATGACTAGTTAAGCTCAAATTTTTCCCAATTTGTAATTTTCTCCAAATCTCCAAAAGGGGAAATTACAAGTGGTGTCATAGAATGGTATTGGAACCTATTTAATTTATGGATGATAATAATAAATTTAAAAAAATCATCAAGTCATATGTTGATGATACGACCAAGCAACTCATGCAAGGATTCGAATTGATGGCTAGCTAACTTAGGGGTAAGATGAAAGCAAGGGGTAGTAGAAGTTTCCATAATAGATAGACACATAATACCATTAATTTGGAATAATTTTATGATTGGTTAAATGGATATAGGAACAAGAATTCAAATGTGAATTCATTAAGGGACAATCAACAAGTTTAAAGAAGCATGAAATGAGGAAAAATCACCCTACTTGTGAAAAGAGCCTAGATACACCATCAAAGGAAGAAAAGGATAATCATGAAGTGGAGAATCAATTACCTCAAGGTGATTTCAAACAAGAAAATAAAGAGGAAAGTGAATACAAGCACACAATCCTTACTGATGGGAGTTGTGAAAATCAAAGAGAATCTATTGATGGATCGTTGAACTATGAAAGAGTACGTATTGATGGGTGATCACAACTCTATGTTGGTGACACAGGAATCAAATTTGAAAATTTTGGTGTAATACAAATTTCTCCTAAGCATGAAGATGAATACCTTGTGATCGATAATGAAGATCCAAGATCAACTTCCCCATCACCACTTGAGCTTCAATAAGTTGATCAAATCAAGTAGAAATAAGAAGAGGAGGTTTGGTATCATGAACCATACTTCATTGAAGGTTCTTTGAAGATGAGTGAAAGGGATATCCATGAGGCCCTTATCATACTCAATGGCACTCAAGAATTGGTATCAAGTCATTGATGGAAAGTTTTTTCATTGGAGGAGTCGTCCTTCCTTGAAGACATGGAGAAGATTCAAAGAGAAATGTGCAACATCAAAGGTAATTTCATGTATTTGATTTTTTATAGAAAAAATGTGATTGAGATTAGTGAATGGTTACATGAATCCTACTTGAATAATAATGAAAATATTCATAAGCTCAAAATTCAAAATGAGCAACTTCTTGAGAGGTTGCAAGATACGTGTTCTTCCTCCTATGTTTCAAATTGTCATGTGGTAGATTGCTTGGAGGATTCTCATGACATGAAGGATCATGAGAAACATGAAAAATTACAGGTTCTTGATGTGTTTGGAGATGATATTGATGAGATCCAATCACTGGTTTTGGTGGAATAGGAACTTGGGTTGCTTCTTGAAGATGGGTGCACATTGTTTGAAGAAGTGCATGATTCCACTACCTTGGAACCAACCTATGGGGAAAGTTTTAACTTTTTGATGGAGGTGCATGTTCCTACCCTTATGGAGCCTTCACATGATGAACGTTTTTCACTTTCTAATCCTTTGGGTGAGTTGGTTCTTTCTCCTATATCCTACACTTCCAAATTTTTCAGCATTCATCCTAATGAAGTATGGGTGAAAGGTTTCATTTATATGGTGCCACATTAAGAGTATGGAATTTATATCTCTCCTTTTGATGATGACATGATTAGAGAACCATAGTATTTACATTTTAAGCAGCAGCCCTTTTTCCATTATGATGATACACATCTACATGGATGCACCTATGGTATTCACTTGAGTCACTTGGAGACTCATGATTTTCCTTGCTCCTTGCCTAGTCCATTTGATGTTGGAGGAACTTCATCCCACACTTGGGTGAAGAGATATATGATTGAAGAACATTATTGTTGGAAACAACATCATTTGTTATTTCATGCTGATATACATATTCATGGGTGTATTTATGAGACTTCTCGGAGCAACTTGAAGTCTTCATGTTTCCTTTGCTCCTTATTTTGTTCATATTTTGGTGGAGGTTCTTCATTTGCTTATTGGATGAAAGAACACATGGCTGATTATTTTTTTGATGCATATTACATTATTTTGGAGCATAATTATAGGACATGGGATCCTCACCTATGTCATTGGAGCATATCTGATATAATACTTTATGCTTGTGTGTATGGGCCACATGATGGTATACTTACTTGGATGTGAAAGAAATTTCATGATTCTTTGATGAGGTACCTTCTTGATGTACATTTGTATTATGTTTCTATGTAATTTCTATAAAATTGAGCACATATATATGTGGATCAACACACAACTCACAAAATAGATCACACAACTTTACTCAGAATTGAAGAATGAAACAATGCAAAAAATGGCTTGCAGTTGTGAATGCTTTCATTAATCAAAAGTAATTGGATAATTAATTACAATGTAATACACTAGTATTAATAACTAGTCGATCCGAATGCATGAGAGAGGAATTCAAATTGATTGACTCTACCTAACTGCATGGATAACTAAACATGTCTAAATCACTATTGAAGCCTAACTAGTTAGCTCCAGATGTCTAAATCAGTGCCTTAGTTAGTTAGAATCAGTTAACTAGTCTAATTGAATATGGTAGGTGAGGAAAAGTGCCTTCCCACATGAAATTAATCAATGACTGGTGCTAACTGAATGTAACTGGGTGTAACTAAATGTAACTAACTCCTAACTAGGCTTAGTTAGTCACTAACTGAACTCAACTGAAGGAGGTTGTTTCCGACACTCCCAGTGGCTCCTAAATTGTAGGGATTGGTCTAGGAAGTGCCTAAATTAATGCATGCAAGTGCAGTCAGTGGCAGTTAGCCTCAACTAGTGTTCCACATGCTCTAGTAACTGGTACATGTGGGAAAATTAGGCCATGTGGACCCAATGATGCTAGTGACTAAATATAAACTGAAAAGACTCCTAATTTAGACATAATTGACCAAATTTGACAAGGGAGGTTTATAATCCTAACACCCCCCCCCCACTAAATTCTAACTTGGACAATTTGTGGGCCCTGGTAACTAATACCATAGGTCACCCATTACATCTAAAGAAAAGTAACTACTTAATACAAGGAAATGGGGAAAAACCCACATGGGAAAAAAATCCCCCCCTGTAACTAAGCAAGTAGAATCAGGATTCAAGTTTAAAAAAATTGAAAATATGTTGTTGCAACCTTCATCTCTGTGGTGTATCAAATCAGCATGCATGATGTTCTATGCATAGGTATCCTGGGGCCTGGCATGTAGACTTCTCCATCTTCTCCCAAAATGATGATGGAAGGAAGGAGAAATGTAACCTTTGCCTCTTTTTGGATGAAGAGGTGTATGATCCACTCTGTTCTTATGAGAGCAGTGTAGCTGATCATACCTTTCCATGTAGCATATCATGGGGAGTTTATTGTATCTCTCTGAAGGAGGTGAGATTGCATGACATGGCATAAGGTTTTCTTTCTGAAACTGATCTTTTGTCCTTTGTGTGTCAGATGGATTTCCTGTCGTCTTCCTAGCTACCCGCTTGGGATTAGGGACTAGATCTGGATCGAAATCACCCTGAATATCAATCTCATAAATGGATACAATTGGTTCTACTTCTGATTCTGAAATACTATTGGAAACTGCAAAAGGAGTAGATAGAATGTTTTTACCTCCCCTTTCAAGTGGTAGTTGAGAGTGCACTGGTTCTGAAAATGGTAGGAAGTGTGAGAACTCATATGCCTTGGAGGCATGATTTGCAACACCCTTGGCTATGATGTTCCCAGTATATGTGTGTGTGTGTGTGTGTGTGATCTTCACTAAGTCAGGACCAAATTTTACTCACTTTGGAGGGCTAGTGTGATTCATATGGTATACAGATAATAGATTTGCAGCTAAGGAGGACACATAAAGCACATCTTTGAAATTTCCATGTTCAATATTTATAGAACCCTTCCCTTTGGCTCGAATTTGACTCTTATTACCCATGTGAATACTAGGGCCATCATAATACTATAAAGAAGAGAATGATTCTCTAGATGGAATGATATGATTGGAAGCTCCTGAATCAATGAGGAAGGAATGTGTTGTTGAACATCTAGCCTTCAATGCATGGCATCTCTCATCATGTTCTTTAGTTTTTGATTCTGTGGTCAGCCTTCATTGTGCCAGCAGGTACAGTGATGTTATGTTTCTCTAGAAGAACAGTCATTTCATCAATTGTTCTTCTCATATAAGATCTTTCTGGATGAAAGCCCCTTCCACAATAATAACAAAGTGTCTTTTGTTTCCATTCTTCTTGCTTCTCCTTGAACCTGAGGGTTGATATGACTGCTCTTTAGCCATAGGAGGCTCATTCTTTTTCTTCCCCTTACCATTCGTAGCCTTGGGTCCTCCAGCAATCAATGCTTGATCTTTGGAAGACAGGATGATCCCCATTTGGACCAGCTTGTCATGCTCATTGGTGAGATATCCAATGAAGGCATTAAGAGTTGGCATCTTCCAATTTGGTGTAGTGATCTTCCTGGTATGAAAGGTTGATAAAAATACTGAGTAATATGCACCAAGTTTTGAGAGGATGGAAAGGATGTGTTGAGCATCCTTCTTCTCAACCTTGTACAGCTTCAACTGGAGCACCAGTTGCTTGAATTTAGTAAAGAAATCATTCAAAGTTTTGAAGTGGCCTAAGTGAAGAGAATTAGCTCATTATATAGCTGATAGACCCTCAGTTCATATTTCTTATCAAACAAGGAAGCAAGTTGATCCCAAATTTCCTTCGTAGTCTTCAATCCATTTTTTTGGACAAGAAGATCTTTGGAAATAGACAAGCACAAGAAACCATAAGCTTCATCCATCTTATTCTAGTATTTAGCTTTGTCAACATAATAAACCGGCTCTACCTCCATCTCCATAGTGACTCTGTAGAGTCCTTTGTATCAAAGTTGTATCTCAATGTCCTCCTTCCACTAATGGTAGTTGAAAGGAGTGAGAGGATCCATAGAAGGATCCATTGTACCGTTGTAGCGAATGCAGTGAAGGAGATTGAATGTTGTTGTAGCGAATGCAGTGAAGGAGACTGAAAAACCTGTAAATCACACAAACAAACAGACAAAGTAAGTTCGACAACCTGCACTTTTGGAATTGTCTTCACACCCATCTTAGTTAATCAAGAATTATTAATCAACAATTCCTTTACTTAGGATTTATGTGGTAAATTCTTCACTTCTAGTGCAATGTTGGAAGGAGCAAATTTGCTCCAAAAAAAAATTGATCCAAGTATGAATCTTGTAGTAGGAGAAGTTCCTTATCCTACTGAGGCTATGATACCATATAAAATTGAGCACATATATCCGTGGATCAACACACAACTCACAAAATAGATCAGACAATTTTACTCAGAATTGAAGAATGAAACAGTGCAAAAAATGGCTTGCAACTATGAATGCTTTCATTAATCAAAAGTAACATGATAATTAATTACAATGTGAGACACTGGTATTAATAACCAATCAATTCAAATGCATGAGATAGTAATTCAAATTGATTGAATCTACCTGACAGCATGGATAACTAGATATTTCTAAATCATTATCGAAGCCTAACTAGTTAGCTCCAGTTGTCTAAATCAGTGCCTCAGTCAGTTAGAATCAGTTAACTAGTCTAACTGAATGTGGGTAGGTGAGGAAAAGCGCCTTCCCACATCCAATTAATCAATTACTGGCGCTAACTTAATGTAACTGGGTGTAATTGAATGTAGCTGACTCCTAACTAGGCTTAACTAGTCACTAACTAAACTTAACTGAAGGAGGTTGGTTCCGACACTCCTAGTGGCTCCTACATTGTATGGATTGGTCTAGGAGGCACCTAAACTAATGCATGCAAGTGTACTCAGTGGAAGTTAGCCTCAACTAGTGTTCCACACACTCTAGTAACTGGTACATTTGGCCCAATTAGGACATGTGGACCCAATGATGCTAGTGACTAAATATAGACTGAAAAGACTCCTAACCAAATTGGACAAGGGAGGATTATTCCTAACAATTTCATGATATATAATTTTTACTCATGATGTTTAATAGGGTGAAATACAAGAAATGGGATCTTGGCATTGCTTCGTTTCATCTCACTTTGAGTAGACGTTCTATTGTTGGATTGAGAAATCAAACCAACCTTCAGTTGTTTGAGCTCATCTTTGTAGAGCAGTGTTCCCATTTCCTATGTGGGATACCTTTTGAGCGATGGATTTAATTTTCACATTATTCTTGTTCATGGAATTTCATCATAGAAATTTCACACCATGCATGTATCAGGATCATATGGGACCCTGGGATCATTTTGTTGTCTCATTGGTTTTAATTTTGGGGGCAGCAAGCACCATTGGAGATTTAGTCACCACTTGAGAAGATGATTGTAATCAGAGTAGTGCAACAACATGCATGGTGGTTCCTCTATGAAATTTTCTTGGAATCTTAAGAAAATCAAAGTTTAGTAAATCAGTACCAACTTCAAAAGAATTATACAGAAGCAAATGGGATGAAATCTTAGAAAAGGTTTCCAAAATATGGAGGTAAAGATTATATTCACAAATTTGGTTTTTATGGATGTGATTAATCATTTTGGTGTTAGTGGTGATTTTACAGGATATATCAATATGCACATTCACATATATTTAATTTTGGGAACACAAAATTGCAGTACATGAGTGCAACTACTAAAATTGCAGCTAAAGAAAATTAATGAGCAAAACCATAACAGAGCACTTGGTGCAAAGGAAGGAGTGCCAAATGAGGATGCCAATTGGGAATATGAAAAAATATTGCAGAATAAAAACTTGAAATTGATTAAGGACAATAAATATTGAGTGGGGAGTATTTTCATGAACCCAATTAAATAATTTCCAAATAAGACTATTTGCAAATAATGTTTCACCAACCTACTAATTCCCTAGGTTGAAATGGAGACATAAATTTTGTAATAAGGGGATATGAGACCCAAACGGGATTTGGTTACCATATTCACATTTAAATGGGTCACATAAATGATCAATTATAATAAAATAATGTGGAATGGGTTCATGAATACACTTGGAATCTTGTGGAGCCTTTGGGTGACGAGATTCCCCACACACTTGGCATGATATTCATCCAAATTCAAACATGTGGCTAATATAACATTATTGGATGGTTATTTGGTTTCAAATATCATATAATGAGACAATGAATTCGAATTGGTAAATGAGGGTAACTCCCATGGAAGAGGAAAAGACTAGAAGACAAGGTGTGCCACTTGGAAGGAGACCCTATGCACTCTGTGACAACAAATGATGGAAGATTCTATGACAACGATGAAAACTTCAGACCTGATTGATGATATATGAAAAATATGACATGTCAAGGATAAAAATAGCCACCAATAGGTTGAGTTTGGGATCATTTGAATTGGGGAAAGAATTGGAGCATGAAGGGGAAGATAAGTGTCATGACAGTTACTAAACCACTAAGATGAGTTGGAGGAAGCTCATGCAGGGAAATTTGAACTTACGAGGATTAATGAAGTTAATAAAAGGATTTCATGAGGAATGAGAATATATTTTGATCATTTGTTAATTGGGATTTGGAATTTTGGAGAACTTTTTCTTGACCATTGCACGGTGAGTGTTCACTCTCCCTGCTTGTGAACTAATTTTGAGAGAGATGGATTCCTTTCCAAGTGTTGATGGAGAGCCCATTCAGACCTCTCATGTGAGATTAATGAAGGATTTTATTTTCAGTTTGAAGGTCCATACATTTGAATTCTCATCTATCTCCCCATTCTCTCATTCTGTCTTCTCCATTCCCCCACACTCTAATTTGATGGCGCACTTGTTGGAGTGATTCTTGTGTCTTGTTGAGGATAGTTGATGGAAAAGATTTGATTTATGATTTATATATCTATAATATCATCTCCATATGCTCTGTAATTCGAAATCTCAGAAATACATGTATGAAAGGCTCACATTCCCCATGCTCTTGAATAACTAGTTTTCATGGATTTGGCTTCAATATTGAAGTACCTTTATATCAGATTTATATGAGGAAATTTATATGCGTTTTATGATTATTGGGAAGAAATATATGATTTATTTATTTGTAATATTATTTCCACATTATATTTAAGTCTAAATATTAGAAATACATGTATGAAAATCTTGCATACTCATGCCCTGGTATCACTAGTCTTCATGGATTTTGGATTCAATCTTGAAGTAGTTTTGTGCCACATTTGTATGAGAGGTATTATATGAGTTTGAGGATGTTGTGACAACCATATATTATGTATTAATATGTAATTTCATTTCCATATCCTCTGTGGGTCTAAATCCAAGAAACTCATGTGTGAAAATCTTGCCTTCCCCTACCATTGGGTCATTAGTTTTTATGACTTTGGATTCAATATTGAAGGAGTCTTGTATCATATTTGTATAAGGGATGTTCTCTGAGTTTTATGAATTTGTGACAGCCATATATGATTTGTTACTCAGTAGTTTCATGTCCCTATGATCTATGGGTCAAAATCCAAGAAATCTGTATGTGAAACTCTTACAATTCCATGTTACTAATTCACTAGTTTTCATGTATTTGACTCCCATACTGAGTGAGATGTATACCATACTTGTAAGAAGGTATTTATATGGTGTTTAATAATTTTTGGGAATCAATTTGTATTAAGTATATTTTCCCTATATCTCACATCCTGATCTTAACTCTTAACTCTACCTTTCATATGTCAAAATCGAGCTAGTTATGCAATTTCTATTAATTTGTCATAGTGTTCTAGGAACTTAAAAACACAATCTCACAAAGAATACAGAAAAATATGCATAAAATTGGAAACATGGTGCTACAATAGAATGTTGCAGCACTATATAATCAATGAATAATGAATAATACAATACAATGATCATGCAAGATGCATGAATGCCAAGACAATTCAAATTCCCAAGGAGGTCATTCGAATTGAATGAATGGGTGTAGCTTAACTAACTGTAAGCCACAGTAAACACACTAGTTAACCAACTGATCAAGTGTCGATTGACTCAACTGAGTCCTAACTAAAGTCGGAGTGTAATGAATGATTGAGTCTAACTGAAAGCAGCTCAAACACATGTCACTGCATGCCAACCAACAAGTGGTAGTGCATCAATAACTCCAATGAACCTTGATGAGGTTAACTGAAGTCAAACTGGCCATCATAGGCGGTTGGAGGCGCCCCTGTTGACTCCAGATCATTAAATATTAATAAAATATTCAATATAATGAAAGGAGGTTCCTTCATCGCTCATCTTAACTAATTGTAACCATCAGTTAGCAATTAGGTGCATTTATGACACTCAGATTACCCCCAGAGTGCTCCAGTTAGCCTCCCCGAATGAAGGAGTAGGGTTAGTTGGCCTCCTTGACAGAAGGTAGGTGTGGGTGTGCTCATGTTGATGTGATACAGTTCTCTTATGATGCAAATTAAGTCAATAAAACTTAGGATAGTGTTTTAACAAGGTCAAATTGACCAAATTAAGTGTGCATGGTAGGTAAATGTCTCCAACACCCCCCCTTAACCTATACTCAGAGGAGTAGAAACATAAAGTGCATGAAATGCTAGGGACCTAGAAACAAACGCCATAGGTCACCATGTACAATAATGTAACTAAAAACAATGTTCAAAAATAAATCTAAGTGAGGAAAAGAGGGAAAACCCAGTGGGAACCCCCCCCCCCCCCTCAAGCTGAACACTGAAAGTAGTCTGATCACCGTAATGAACTCACCCCCAACAGTGAACAGAGGTAAGTGAACTTATTTTCTGAAAATCTCTTGGTGAATATGTCTGCAATCTACTCATCAATCGGGCAGTATTGCAAAATGATGGTCTTGTCATGCACTAACTCTCTGATGTAGTGCATGTGTATCTCTACATGCTTGGTCCTCTGCCTGGTAACTGGATATGTGCATATCTTAATAGAACTTTGATTGTCACAAAAGAGGACAGTAAAAAAAGTACTACCAAGATCAAACTCTGAAAGAATGCCTTGCAACCAAACAGCTTGGATGCAAGCATTCACCGCTCCTCGGTACTCGGCCTCTGCTGAAGACAATGCTATGGCGACTTGATTTTTTCTAGAACAGCAAATGGGGCCACCACCAAACATGAATACATATCTATAAGTATAATTCTGATCAATAGAATCACCCACTCAATCGGAATCTGTGTAACCAACTAGCTCTAGCTCGGAGTCTGTAGCATAGTGAATGTTGTAGGTCCTGGTTCCCTAAATATACTGGAGGATCCTCTTGGCTGCCTTCCAATGAATATCATGAGGCTGCTGCATGTATCTTGGCACAAAATTCATGACATAATAGATATCAGGCTGAGAATAAGTCAAGTAGAGCAAGCTACCCATCAGATGTCAATAAATAGTGCAGTCCATGGGAGGTGTGCTTTTCCTTCTTCAAGGCTGATCCTTGAAAGGAAAGGGAATGGAACAGCCTTACATTCAGCCATGTCAAACTTAAATAATAGGTCTGATATGTAGTTGTACTGAGTGACCATTATCCCATAAAAAAATTTCTCAATTTCGAGCCCAAGAAATTGCTTTAAGATCCCCAAATCGCTCATTTCAAATGCATTGTGGAGAGAAGTTTTGATGACTGAAATAGAAGTAACTGTGCTACCTGTAATTAG
The DNA here is from genome assembly GCA_001517045.1 of Pseudotsuga menziesii. Taxonomy (NCBI): domain Eukaryota; kingdom Viridiplantae; phylum Streptophyta; class Pinopsida; order Pinales; family Pinaceae; genus Pseudotsuga; species Pseudotsuga menziesii. The sequence goes on from LPNX010606416.1 coordinate 242,364, forward strand.
TAAGTCATCAGCATATAAAATAATAATAATCAAATTACCACCATACTACTGTATATACACATTTGGATCTGATTTACACCTTTGGAAGTTTTGCGAGAGAAGCAAGGCATCCATCTTGGAATACCACTCTCTTGGGGCCTGTTTTAACCGTTATAGTGACCTTTTTAGGCTGCAAACCAATGATGGATCAGAAATGTAGCCCTTAGGCTGCTTCATGTATATCTCCTCATGAATACCTCCATGCAGAAAGGAAGACTTAACATCCATATGATGCACTTCCCAGTGCTTAGATGCTGAAATTGCCAAAACTAGGCAAATGGAGTCCATTTTTGCAACCAATGGAAAAGTCTCATGGTAGTCCACACCTTGGACCTGGGAGAAACATTTTTCCACCAGCCTTGCCTTATATTTTTAGGTTCTTCCATCAGCAGCAACCCTAGTTCGAAACACCCACTTGCATTGAACCAATTTCCTCCCCGAAGGAAGAGAAAATAGCTCCCAAGTAGTGTTTTTCTGAAGAGAATCCATCTTCATCCATGGAAACTTGCCATCTCGGATCCTTTCGAGAATGGTAGTAAGACTTAGGGTCTGAAAATATCATCAAATAACAATATTCAAACTGTTGTAAAGGAATATACACCAAATAACCATAGGTCTGGGGTTACCAACATACTCAATTAACTTGCAGACAATTGACTTCTAAAGTATAGAATAGGAAATAGGAGGGTTAGAAGGACTTGCTTGATAAACGAAGGTCAATCCTGGCTATCCTCTTCCTCTCTGCTTCACCTTCAAAGTCTTCAAGGTTGCTCCTCTTCACCTATTAAGAAACAATCTTCCAGATACAAGATGATTCATATATATATATATAAGCAGGTTAGATAAATCACATATAAGATGCAGAAACATAAAAATTTATCAAACAAAGATACATGAAACACATATGGAAGAATTAATCTCTTTATTATCAATAATGAAGAAGTTCAGGTTGCAACCCAATGTCTAAGACAAGGACTCCTCTGCAACCAAAGGATTCTAAGTTCCACTGCTCCAAAGACTTCTGTATACAATCCACCAGCATAACTTTGCTCTCAAAGTCTGTATCTCTAACACCCTCCCCAAATCCTGTATTTATATGGAGGAAATAAGGTAGTTTCGCAAGTTGAGGAGGTTGAGACAGTTAAGGTGATTAAGGAAAAAGGCTTAACTAATCTCAAGCTATCGCGTGTTATTATTTTTAACTGTTAAGGGACACATTCGCGGGTATGTAGTAGAGCAACCCGCTAATGATTCGCGACTTAGCATAAGGGCAACCTACGAATACCTAGATTCGTGACTTGCATCAACCGGGACTCGCGAATGACTCGTGAGTTGTATAAAGGGAGAGTCGCGAATACAACTTAACATAGTAAAAAAATGGCAAAGTAACTAGCTGGATAAAGGAAGAATGTTTTATAAAATAAGACACTCTATAGTACCCTGGGCAAACCTCAATCCATAGATGTCCTTTTGTGTACCAACATGAGGAATGTCGGCACTCGGACGGAGAGGTGCCATTTAGGCAGATAACAGATGCCCCCTAATGTGTGAGGTCAAAGGGAAATGATGGCCGAAATACATTATAATCATCATCTTTGGGGAACTCAGAAATCCAATGGAGCTGAGAAAGTACCTAAAACAAATACATAGTAATGTCATCTACAAAGTTACATCTAAGGATGCTATGTTCAATTTACTGGAACACTAGCTCCTTTACAATATTTGAGTACATCATATAGCACCATGTATATTACAAAGGTGGATCGAAGCCATAATATACAAGAATGAGTCTTCAAAGATCTGGAAGCTGTGTATAGGAACAGAACATAAACTTGTGCAACTTAGTCCATAAAGAGGAACTAAGGTCTTCATAAAGGATCCCAAAGAACCAGTACAATCCAAGCCATGTGAATAAGCGGAGCTGAAGTCGAACATGGAAAGGATTCAACATTTTGTTAATCAATAGATGATAATCAACAACTGAAGCAAAGGAATTCACCAATGATGAAAGTGAATCCTGAGGTACTATCGTCAAAACTCTAGGTCTTCGTCATCAGGAAGTGCTGAAAACAGAACCATGCTGTGATAAGGAAGGTAACAGATCCTCCAACGGATCACAAGAGTGACTAGGAACTGGGCAAAAGAATGGAAACACAAATAGGTAATAGATATAACAATGATGGGATCAGGCTATAAAACAGACATTGGGAAAAGTCCTTGAACAGTGAGCACACCACAGAGATGACCCAAGGCAGCGTATAACTTATAGAGAGAACAACTAGACTTATCTGTCATGTAGGAGACATGATCAGATTCCCTAGGTATAATGGACAAGAGGAGGATTAAGAAACTCAAAGTGATAGCTGAACACAAGTACACACTAAAACATGGATATCGAAAAGCAAAGAGTGCTATGTTCAAGGATGACATGCTACCATTACTGAAAACAAGAGAAAACTTCTTCCTTACCTTCCCTGTTAAATTTTAACGAGTCTAGGAAAGCCAACTCGGGTCCCTATTCATTTTTTAACAAGCTTGAAGAGATGGGAAAATAATGCTTGATAGGATCCCCTCTTTCTTGTAAAGGTTTAACGAGTCCAAGAAAGAAAACTCGATACCATCTTCATTTTTGGCAAGCTCGAAGAAAAGAAAGAAGAATGCTTGATAAACACTAATTCGTGGATTTTACGAGCCCAAACTAGTACATGCTCGATGGTGTTTTCATAGTTTAGAGAGTCTAAAAACTCCAAAGAAGACTCCAGGGGGGGTCCTTTTTCGTACAATTTAGTCTCCTGAGGCCGAAAAAGTATAAAACAAACCAAAGAAGAACTCTCTTAACTTCCGAATAAGAAAAGGTGCACCTTTTTTGTACTTAGTCAGGAAGGTCCGAAAAAGGTTAAATTACCACCTACCCAACGCTCCTTCAAAAGCAGCATAGAGCCTGAGTTTTACAAGAGGGAAGGAAGGCAAGATCACTCGGAAAGATCCATTTGATTACGAGAAATGGGGCTTACAAAAATAAACTCGATGCTTTGTTCTTTAGGGTTTAACGAGCATGACAAAGACATAAAGTACACTCGAAATATTTTTCATGTTTTGGTCCAGAGCACGAAAAAGAGAAAACTAAGCTCATACCGGGGGTTCATTTTCCATAAGTTTAGTTCCTCAGGTCCAGAAAAGAGATAAACCTATGCCTGAGAATACTCTTCTCAATTCAGAAGAAAAGAGAGTGATCCTTTCTCGTATTATCCCACATGGTCCGAGAAAGAGTTAACCTACCACCAATGTGGATACCCATTCACATATTCTTAACGAGCCTGAACGGACAAGTTTACTTGGTAGTCAAGTCTATTTTGAGGAGTCAGACTTGGGCCTAAAGAAACTCATAATCTTTCCCGTGAAGTTTTAATGAGTTCGGAAAAGTCAACTCGCAGCCTCCTTACTGTTTTTAACGAGCTCGAAGGAGAGCAAAAAGAATGCTCTAAATGCGAGGAGATGAGTGTCATAGGTAGGCGAAACTAGTTCCAAGCGCAAGGAACAGACCTATGCATAATGCAAGGAAAGTGAGCAAGATAAGGACACTTGGGGAACATCTCCTCAAGGTAAAGGGTGTCAAGTTGCAAAGGAAAAATGATACAAGGCTAGGTGACGATGAGAACAAAGATGAGGGCTTATACAACGAGCTAAAAGCGTGGAAGCCGGCATCAGGCTCATAAGCGCGAGCAGGGAACATGCAAATGCAATTACAACTTGAACAACAAGGTGAGGCCAGTAAACAGTTGTGAACCCAACTACAAATCCTATCTCCAAGAAACAACAACATCAAAATCATATTCAGAAGAAACGATCTGATGCGGGTCACTTTGGCAGAAACACATGTGACTTTGCTATCTTCTATAAAAGGGAAAGTCAAGGCAGAATCAACCAAAGGAGATTCTATAGGACCAAGGCTCGAGGGTTTAGAATCGTTAAGATCAACCTCAGAAGGAGAGCAAAAATCAACAAGGGAGAGAGAGTCTGTAGGAACAAACTCAATATCCAAGGAGTCAAAAAATTCATAAGAAAAATCAAACTCATCAGGATCACTAACTTGCTATTCAAAGGAAAAGTCAAAAGACTCAACAAGACCAACACAAGAAGAAAGGTCAGGTCTACTAAGAAAATCAGGGTTAAACTTAGTCACAACTGAACCAACATCCAAAAGAAGGTCAGACTGTATCAAAGACTCTAGGAAGACTTCATCCAAAGGAAGGAGATCATCCGAGATAGGATACATGTCTAAACTTTCAAATGGATTAACAGAATGGAGAGAAGGCTCTATAGTCTATATAGGATGACTCACCCGATCAACTGCTGGGACCAAGTCTCGAGAAGGTAAGCATGAAAACAGAGGCTGCTTCTCAGTAGCAATTGAACACAAAGGAAAAGAGGCCACATAGTTCACCTGTGGCAGGGTAGTGTCTATAGAAACACTGGGAATTAATAAAGGAAAGACCTGGTCTCTAGTTGGGTCAGGAGACGGATCAAGAAAATCCAACTGATCGATAGTGACAATTTCTTCACCATGATTAAAATACATCACACGAAAAAATGTTGACACCATAGCTTGCATGGTATAGACATAATCACGTCCAAGGAGCATATTGAAGTCCAAGGGGTCTTCTATCACCATGAAGTCAACTAAGACGGTCTTCCCCCCCAAAGTAACAGGTGTTTGAGCAAGAATTCCCAAGGCTATACAAGTTCTTCTATCAAACGCCAGTAACTGACTAGCAGTCGACACAAGGATGGGAGATCCCATGCCTCGCCAAGCACGAGCAGACAAAATACTAACTGAGGCTCCTTCATCAACAATACAATGAGCAATCGTATAGGGTTCAACTTTGACCTTTATCTGGAAAGTTTCATTAGAAGGAAGGCGCGGCTTAACTAGGCTATCCCAATCAAAGGAAGCAATCTGAGGGCTTGGTGGGGGTTGATCCGAAACAAGTTCAGTGCCCCCTTGTTCAGTAAGTTCTGAACTGGCAGTGAAGAAAATGTGACTAGTAGACACTTCACTCTCCAAAGGAAGAGTGGGGTTGATCGATACTGGAATCGATTCAACCACTTCGTGAAAGTCACTCTCCGAAGGGAGAGTGGGATTGACCAAAGATGACATTGGTTCAATCACATCAGGATCACTCTTCGAAAGAAGAGTGGGATCGACCAAATCTAAGATTGGTTCGACCACTTGATCAACCAAAGGTTGAGTAGGTTGTTGAGAAACTATAGGTTGTTCAGGAGAAGGAAAATCTTGAGTCTTGGACCACACTCTTCGCACCTCTGGGATAGCAGGGCATAGGTGGGTAAGATGATCTCCCTCACATAGCATACAAGGTAACTTAAGTTTGCACTTCGAACGACCAGTTTTCTCAACTGTGTCAACATGACTAGCAGTGGATGAATTTTTTCTCTCAACATGACCTGCAGAGGATGAGAGTTTGCCCCCAGCATGAAAACCAGAGGCTGAGTGACTGGGTCCAACCTCACTAAGAGAGGCTGGTTGTTGAGAGACTTCAGAATGTTCAAAAACGGGATGACCATGACTCCAAACTCTTCGCACCTCCGCAATAGAAGGGCATTTATAAGTAAGGTGGTCTCCCTCACAAAGCTTACAAGGAAACTTGGGCTTGTGTTTTGAACGGGTAGTCTTTGCAACAGTGTCAACATGACTCGCAGTGGCTGATGGATTGTCTTCAGCATGAAGTACAGAGGCTGAGAGACTGCCCCTAGCATGCCTGGCAGAGGCTAAGAGACGGGATCCAACATGACTTACAGAGGTCAGATGGGCACCATCAACATGAACAACAGAGGTTGAATGGTTAGGATCAACAAGATTTGCAGCAGTTGAGTGTGTGCCCCCAGCATGAAAAACAGAGGCTGGGTGGATGGATCCAACATGAACAACAGAGGTTGGATGGGGAGATTCAACTTGAAAAACAGAGGTTGAACAGGTGCCATCAGCATGCACTGTAGAGGCTGAGTGACTAGATCCGACATGACCTGGAAAGGTTGGAAGGATCCCACCATCATGATCAACAGATGCTAGATGGTGAAGATCAACTTGACTTGCAGAGGTTGAGTGCTTAGATCCAACATGGACTGCAGAGGTTGGAAGGGTGCCCCCAGCATGAACAACAGAGGCTAGGTGGTGAGGTTCAACTTGACTTGCAGAAGTTGAACGGATGCCCCCTTGCTTATGTGCCTTCTTCCTATTCCTCCTTCTTTTACTCCTTTTAGATTGTCGGTTACTAGTATCAGTACTTTCACCGCATGAGGTAGAAGGAGGAGGAGAATCAACTACAGGTGAAGGGGAAGCAGTGTTTTGATGCTCTTGATATAAGGAGCTTACTTGAGAAGCATCAGGAGCATTCAGGACAGTTGGAGTGGAAAACAACCACACCGGTATCCCTAGGGTGAATCCAGGAAGATTCAAGGTGGCCATCAAGGGAACACCAACATTCCCGGTGAGAGGAATAGTACAAGGAGTTCCCAGCATGGGGATCTCTTGGTTGGTGTTCAAAGGGGTGCTAGCCATAGCTTCAAACCAAGAGACAAATTCTGAGGTTGATAAGCAACCAAAATTACAAAGCACACACCTAAAGGCACACTAAGTACAGACAAACCACACAGCACTCACTAAAAATTCCTAAAGCCAAACAGACAAACAGGTATAAGAGATACTTTCCAGAAGAAAGCTGATAGACAGTTACTTGGCGTCCCTATAGATGTTCTTAGGCACAAGCGAAGGAATCACCCACCGCCCTCCCACACTTTCTACCGGGGTTACCTTCCAAGTCCATCCAAGGTCAACCAGAAATAACCTTCCGGTGTACCTGTGTATGAACCCTAGATGTCAAAGAGACTAAAGGCTACCTTAACTATATTGACAGTCTGGGGGGAGTTTCGTCAGCCGAACTGGTACGCATGGGCAGGGTAGCTAAGCCCGAAACTCTGTCTAGGACAGAATCCTTAGATGCATAAAAGTCCTGAGTTATGTTTTGACAAGGATTCGGAGGGTTATCTCTTCTGTCCAAGCCTCCATGCAGCCTAGTACTTAACTCTCGTTTGAGAGGAGATTCCCAGATACAATCAATGTAGAAAAGGATTTACCTAGTGATAGGCCAACTAAGTCTGAATTTTAACACTTGTGGGGAGTTTAAAATCCCTATCCCACAAGTCTAGCCTAAGTTAGTTGGTGTATGACCCTATAAAATAAAACTTACTAGTCATTTTTAAAATTATATCGTTTATTTTAAGGGCTGTTTTTAGTCAGAGGGTAAATGGCATGAAACTTATGTGGTGTTTTGACTCAAATCTGAAACAAAATGACTATGCAAAGAGATATGAAATGCTGAAAGCAAAAACTATTCTCTTTATTTTTCAAATATAAAACTTGAAAGCCACAAAAGAACAAATTCTTTTTATATTTTTCCAAAAACAATGATATGCTATGCTATCTAGACTAAAACCCTAATCTACATGCATATAAAGCAAACATATGTTTTTGTCTTTTTCTTTTATAAATGCAAAAGAAAAATCAGCCTATCAACTAATGCAAGCAAGTACTGTAAGAAAAGCAAATAGACAACTACTTTATACCCCACAAACAAACCCTAGGTTTCCCTAAAGTTGGATATAACCTCTCTTGGAAAGAAGGCTTACAAAGGTAGACAAGCCGACAACTTTGGAATGAAGAGACTGAGCAAAAATACTGACATAAACAAAGGTCAAGAAGTCCCAAGTATCAATCTAAACCTACTAACAAAGGCTGCTCGGTACCTTGTCCAACAAGGTCAAACCAAAGAAGGAGGAAGGGGGCGAAAGCAGTAAAAACAAGTATAGGTTCTTTTTAATTTTCTTTTATAAAAGCAAAAGAAAAACTACAATGCACTGTACTTGAGAAAACTTGAAACAAATAAACTGTCTAAAAGCAACAAACTGAAGCAAACAGGATGACCGAAACAAAAGACAACCAACAAGGAACCTTATCTTGGGTGCAAACAATGACAAAAATCACTGCAGACTTACAAAGGCAAGTGACAACCAGCTTCTGTCAGAAGACGGACTGGAAAAATAGAGCCCAAGACCTTGACAGAAGATCTGGACAAAGACACTTTAAACCACAACCCAAACAGGCCACCCACTTCAGCATGCAAACAGTAAATAATCCAAGCAAAAAGACTCAAGGGCTTTCGAAAAAGCACAAAATGTGATCAACAGAGGCCTTCAAACAAGCCACACCGCATTCATAAGAAAATCCACTCAGAAATAGGGATTACCCAAAGCAAAGGAACAAGCAAACTTTTAACTTAAAAATCCCTACTTCCAGGAGTATTCGCCACTATCTATAAGAGCAACCCGAGAATGACTCGCAACTGTCCAGTATAGCAACCCGCGAATGAGAACCTGCATTCGTGACTATCTAGAAGGACAACTCGTGAATGGGTATAAACGTTTTCTCAAAAACAAGAAAAATAACAAGGCTTTCGAATACTGAGGCAAGTATCAACCAGGACAAAAGATCACAGACAATCTTCCAAGCAAAGACTGGTCAGGAGATAGAAAAACCTATAGCAGTCTAGGCTTCCCCAGTAGAGTCGCCAGTTCTGTTGTAAAGGAATATACACCAAATAACCATAGGTCTGGGGTTACCAACATACTCAATTAACTTGCATACAATTGACTTCTAAAGTACAGAATAGGAAATAGGAGGGTTAGAAGGACTTACTTGATAAACAAAGGTCAATCCTGGCTATCCTCTTCCTCTCTACTTCACCTTCAAAGTCTTCAAGGTTGCTCCTCTTCACCTGTCAAGAAACAATCTTCCAAATACAAGATGATTCATATATATATAAGTAGGTTAGATAAATCACATATAAGATGCAGAAACATAAACATTTATCAAACCAAGATACATGAAACACATATGGAAGAAGTAATCTCTTCATTATCAATAATGAAGAAGTTCAGGTTACAACCCAACGTCTAAGACAAGGACTCCTCTGCAACCAAAGGATTTTGAGTTCCACTGCTCCAAAGACTTCTGTATACAATCCACCAGCATAACTTTGCTCTCAAAGTCTGTATCTCTAACACCCTCCCCAAGGCCTGTATTTATATGGAGGAAATAAGGCAGTTTCACAAGTTGAGGAGGTTGAGACAGTTAAGGTGATTAAGGAAAAAGGCTTAACTAATCTCAAGCTATCACGTGTTATTATTTTTAACTGTTAAGGGACACATTCGCGGGTATGTAGTAGAGCAACCCGCGAATGATTCGCGACTTAGCATAAGGGCAACCCGCGAATACCTAGATTCACGACTTGCATCAACCGGGACTCGCGAATGACTCGCGAGTTGTATAAAGGGAGAGTCGCAAATACAACTTAACATAGTAAAAAAATGGCAAAGTAACTAGCTGGATAAAGGAAGAATGTTTTATAAAATAAGCCACTCTATAGTACCCTGGGCAAACCTCAATCCATAGATGTCCTTTTGTGTACCAACATGAGGAATGTTGGCACTCAGACGGAGAGGTGCCATTTAGGAGGATAACACAAACTACAAATAATCAGGACAAGAGAGTGCAATAACTGCTCTTTGGAAATCAGACTAGGTTCTCCTTGGATCATCCGGATTTCCAATGTTATCTCCTGCTGAGGAGAGTGTCTGTCAGGCCCAAGTTGGAAGATGATTTTTTACTTCATGTTCTGATTCAGCATATGATCTTTTCTATACACTAAATCAGAAATCATAGGATCCAAATCAGGGTCATCACCTCCAATTACATCATCCAAATATTTAGTAGAATAGGAAGGAAATTCAACAATTTTCTCCTTCACTAGTTATACCTCTTGAAGAGGCTCATCGAACTTGGCACTCATTTCAATGATGATCAATTTTGTTTTGATATCTAGAAGCTTGAAACCTTTAGACTCATCATGATATCAGATAAACAGACATTCGATGCTTTGCTGTTGCAAAGCCCTCCTTTTATCAAGTGTAATTCGGGCCCATGCAGTGGACCCAAACACCCTCAGATTCGACACATCCGGCTTGTGTCCGAAATATGCTTTGAAAGGGGTCTTCCCTTTCACAGATGAGTGTGGTACTCTATTATGAATATATGCTACACATGCATGGCTTCCACCCACAAATTTGCAGCCAACTTCTTTGATTCCAACATACAGGTGGTCATCTCCTTGAGAGACCGATTCTTCCTCTCCGCTACACCGTTCTTCTGGGCAGTGTAGGGGACTGAATGCTGGATCTGAATACCACTTTGGGAACATATATGCAGTAAATCATGACTAACATACTCCCCACTATTATCATATCTCAAAATCTTGATCTTTTTGCCAGATGTATTCTCAATCAAGGCCTTCAATTCAGTGAATTTTTCAAAGACTTCCAACTTCTTTTTGATAAAAAAGACCCATGTGTATCTCGAAAAGTCATCAATGAAAGTTAGAACGTACCTTGATCCATTCATGTATGTGATAGGCATGGGACTGCTAATATCAGAATGTATCAGTCCCAATATGCATGATGCTCAACTTGCCTTCCCCGGATCAAACTTATGCTCAGGGTGCTTTCCAACAACACAACCCTTACAAATTCCAGTGGTAGCTTTGATGACCGGGAGGCCTTCAACAATAGAATTCTTCTATAATTTATACAATTATTTGACGTTTAGGTGGCTGAACCTCTCATGCTATAGTATACTAACTTCATTTCCATGAGTTAGCAATGAAGTGGGCTTTGCATCCACCACAAAATGGGAGAACTTGTAGGATTTTGCATGATGGTTTGCAAGGCCTTTTGCTACAAGTTTTCTGGATGCAAGTTATATGATCTCTACATCATATGGGCTAAAGGAGACTCTCTTGGGCACTCCTGTATGTATCATGTTATCACTCCAGGAAACTCCTCTAGGTTGCAACTCGAGGATGCCTAGTAACTTCAATATTTTTATGGTTTTCTAAGTGGATCAAGTCAGGTGACCTATAAGACCTTACACTCTCAAGACATGCATGAAACTCAATCAAGGAAAAGGCTTCTAATTACCACTGTTTAGAGGTTGAAAATATGGTGCAAAGATGGAGAACTTATCATGTTGGCATATCCATACATAAAACAAATATATATAAATGGCTAATCATGACAAGGAAAGCACTTATAATTCAAATCACATCAATATGCCAATAGGGTGACAACTATCAAACATTAATTAACCTGAATAAAACCTAAATAACACATTCAAGCATAAGCATAGAATAGACAAAAAATGGAAGCTGAACACATGATAACAAAAGAGCTTATATTAGGTCATGAGCAATATGCGAAGCTTGACAATAGCAATGGTCTACAAGTCCCCAAAGTCGAACCCTTTCAATAAAATAATTCTTAGGCTTTATAGCCTTTACAAAAATATTCAGATCCTGAAAAATTGGATCTAATTTACTAAAACTAGACAAAATAACTGTTTTTTCAAAATTAGGTCAAAAAAACCTAATTAACTACTAGTCTAATTAATTATAGAATTCGTTCACTGTTTGAACCTTCTGATAACTAAAGCAAGTACTGGAAATCACTTCCACTGGTCCTTTGCTATTTAAGTCATTGTTTCACTTTGACAGCGAAGTGTTGGTGACCTTTTCTTCCTTTATGTCATAGCAAAACTGAAGCATACCTTCCCTAATGTTTTCTTCAGCATCCTTCATCTTTATACTTTGTCCTTGAGTTATCCATGTTCGCCCAAAACTGGTCCTGCGTGTCAAAATTTGATCCTATGCCTCTTTTTACTTTCAGTGGTTAAGAGGCCAAAATATCGGAATGGTTAGATACTAAAAGCGATGCTTTCAATGGCTAATGAACTGCCTTAATGCCCACCTAAGCCACCAGAAGCCTTGTTCTTCAAAAATTCTTAAGCCATATCCAAAATTGTTCTTTCAAGTCTGTCTTCTTAGCTTTCTTCTTCAGCAGGCTTTATGTTAGGAATGTTAATAGCAACCTGGCTTGCTTCTGGAGGCTAAAGGCTTACCGCAGCTTTGGCTAGGTTTTCCAATGTGAGGTGAGTGCTAGGGTTTAGCTTGGCCTCCTTCATCTGTAGTCTCTTAAGCCTAATCATTCTATACAATATTGTGTTGTCTTTCATGTACCTTTTATTTAGTCTTTTTAGGAAATCATACCTTTCTCTCAGCTCTAGGTAATATTTATGCAGCAACTTGTTCCTGCTGGTCAATGTAGCATTATTTTTCTTTATCTCCCTTTCTAAAATCTCCATCTCATACACTTGCCTCAACAACTAATTTGTCTTTTGAGTCTTGGGCTTACTAGAGGAAGCCTTCTTTGTTGGTTCATCTTGCTCTTTTGGTGTAGGGGATGGTAGTTCTTCAATATCTACTACAACCTACAATGCTAGGTTTGCACCTTCCTCTTGTTCCTCTTCTGAATTTGAGTAGGGCAGGTTCAAAATGTTCTCACTGTGTGTTGTAACTTCCTAGCCCTTTTCACTAAAATCCAAGTTTCTTTTGACCTTCTTGGCTTTATAAGAGGAAGGAGGATGTTCTGTTGCTACTAGGGATATATCCCTTCTCTTCCTTTCCCACTTCTTGGTGTGCTGGACTTTTTAGCAGGAGACTTCCCCTTTTCTTCTGGCTGAAGTCTTGTTTCAAAACCATTCCAAAATAAGAAATAAGGCCATGCCATATTCCTCCTCTTCAGTAATTCTTGGATCAAAATTTGGATAAGACCATGATGAGACAGTCTGCCAGCAATCTTGGTTGGTTGAGCCTTCACCAGGTGTGCCATTTTTGCCAAGCTTCTATGTAAGTAAAAGGCAAGTTTAGTGGGATTTTCCCTGTGAAGTGGTTCATCAATTTAAAATGGTAAATCATGGCTCTGTTGTATCTCCCTTCACATGTTATGTATACCACAATGGCCTTCAGCAGTTGCTGCCACCTCTCTTCTAGCCAAGAGGATGGTACACTTTTCTTCCACACCAACTCCCTATGTTCAGGCTTCAGGTAAGATCTAATCTCTGCATCTTTTGGTATGGTGTTCTTAAACCACTTCTCTCCTATGCTAGGGAGTTCAGTTACTTCAGTAATTAGGGTTTCATCTATTAGGAATTATTCTTTACCTATGACTACCTTGGAGCCATCGAAAGAGAGGGAAAATGCCTCAACCACCTGCTATTGTGAACCTTGAATCTTCTCACAAAACCTATAGAAGCCAGCATCCTTGAAAAATTGACAGACCTCTGGATGTGCCTCCAGGTAGCTGATCTCTCCCAACTCCTACCTAAGAGCAGGTCCTCCCTTCTTCATTTTGCTGAATGCCACTCCTGGGTACCTACAACAATAAATTCAAGTTCTGTGGGATAGTGTTTTAGCAAGCTACTTCTCAGATATGGCTTTCTGGTGGAGAGAAATGCTAAAGTCGAGGGTGGAGTGTGCTGAATATTTGGCACTAATTATGAGGGATTTCAACTGCATGATTGATGCTTAGGTTAGAGGGTGATGGCTCTGTTTGATCTTTTCGAGACCCCTTTCCCAACAATAGTGTTAAAATAAGCCTAGATATCCATTAGGGATTTCTATAGTTTTGTGGACAAATGGAGGGAGAAGGAGGGTTTCAAATTACATCAGTCCTTATCAGTTTTTAATAATGAACTCCTCAGTCATTTTCTCATGCCTTGACGCACCCTCCTGTCCTTTCGGTGGTTTAGCATGCCCTTTGATGATATCCATTTTGCTAACAGGCTTTGATTTGATGGGTTCTCAACTGTTTCTCTCTTTTTACCTTTTTGGTGGTTAAAGCCCTTCAATAATTTGTCTGCTAGCGACTGAAAACAAGGCTTTCGATGGCTAATGAAATGCTGACCCTTTCTCCCAAGCCACCGAAACCGTTTTCCCAATGTCGCGGTGAAACTCATCTTTCGGGAGATATTGGTCACTCTAAATATCCCTTTTAACCACCGAAAACCTGTCCTTTTGGTGGCTAATGAAATGTCAGAGATTTTTCCTAAGCCACCGAAACCGCTTTTTCCCCAACGCTTTTTTTCCTGCTTTTGGTGGTTAACACCCTTCTTGCACTATTCACTAAGCTGTCAAAAGCAACACTTTTTGGTGGCTAATGAGTTGTTTGAAGTCTCGCCTAAGCCACTGAAAGTGCCTTTACCATTTACTCTACCGAGCCCGCTTTCGGTGGTTAATATTTATCCCGTGTTAAACTGTTAGCTACCGAAACAAAGCATTTCGGTGGCTAATGAGCTATTAAGAACCCTGCCTAAGCCACCGAAAGCTAAAAATCTCAATTTCTTCAACCATAGAAAAACCAGAGACTTTCAATTTGTTAGTCATCTTTAAATCTTTCATGACATGACTCGAATTATTCATACTATCAAAATAAATTTATTTTGGGAGATAACATCTGGCTCTTACTTGGGGATGGGAACCTCCTTATGAGGTCCCAAGAACCCCAGACCAAAATGCCTTTCCTTGAAAACAAAAACTTAACACTATCATTTACTGTTCCATTGGGGATGGAGTTTATTATGTAAGCAAAAACAACCTACTAACTAATAATTTACAATAACAAGGCCTCATAGCCTCAAATAAAGTAAAGTTTCAGAAAACACCCATTCACTGGGCCATCAAACACCTCTTCCCCTTCTAGATTCTGCAATTTGAAGGTGTTGTTCTTCTGTACCTGATCTATCACAAAAGGGCCAATCCATAGAGAGTCAAACTTTCCATATTTTCTCATGTCCTTCCTGACAGTATCCCACTTGAGGACCCAATCTCCAACCTAAAAGTTGTCCACTTTTGCCCTTTTGTCAAAGATGACCTTGATCCTCTATTGATGGGCTTCTAATTTTCCTATCACTTGTTCCCTGACTTGCTACAACTCCACCAAATCCATCATCCTCCTCACCATATCATTTTGTTCATCTTCCTCTTCCTGAAAGAATTTTTCCACTAGTAGAATTAGCTGAATGAGAAAAATGGCCTCAGTACCATAAACTAATTTGAATGGAGAAGTCCCTATAGATCTTTTGTCTGTTACCCTATCATCCCATAAAGAAAACTTTATCTTAGAATCCCATCTTTTTTTATTTGTCTCTAATATTTTTCTGATGATCCTGACTAGGCTTTTGTTGGATGACTCAGCCAGGCCATTTCCTTGAGGATAATAGGATGTGGAATGCACTAGCTGAATTCCCATTGACTCACACATTTTAACCAATGCCTCGGCTTTGAAAGATGGTGTATTATCAGTCACTAACCTTACTGGGAAGCCAAACCTGACAAAGATATTCTCATATAAAAACTTCATGATGACCTGATGAGTTGCATTCCTGGTGGGTATTGCCTCTATCCACTTGGTAAAGTAGTCTGTGGATACTAGGATCCATTTATGTTGCCCACTGGAAGATGGATTTATTTCACCTATGAAATCTAGACCCCATTGTTGGAAAGGGCCATTCACTACAATAGGCCTGAGGGGCAAGGATTTGAGCTGATGCTTCCCTATAAATCTTTGGCACTGGTCATAGGCCCTTACAAAGGTACATATATCAACAAAAAGGACTGGCCAATAGTACCCTGCCCTTAGGATTTTTTGGGTTGTGGTCTTCCAATAATGATGGCACCCACATGTACTGGAATGAAAGTGATGCATGACCTGATCTGATTCTTCTTTATCTAGACATCTCAACAAAACCCCAGACAGGGCTTTCTAGTACAACAGTTTATCAACTATGCAGAATTTAATAGACTTTAGTTTAAGAGCTCATGCTTGATTAGGAGTGAGACCAGGAGGAATTTCTAATTTCTGTAGAAAATGAATAATACCTAAGTACCACTCACATGAAGACAGGTTTTCAACCACTGGTTGAATGTCATTCTGATCTTGAACTACCTCTGCTGCTACTACAATTTGCAATTTTGCTGAATTGACACAAGTGAAGTTTATCCCCATTAGTTCACAGTTTTCTTTAGCCATGAGTTTGGCCAGACCTAGTCCTTTTACTAGCTTAGTGGGCTTCACCTATATATCAAACTCAATGAGCTTTGCAATCCACTTATCTCTCTTTCCATCAATGTCAGGCTGAGTCAAAACATCCTTCACAGCAGCTGAAGGGACATAGGCAAGAACTTTTGCATGCAAAATGTAAATCCTGAAGGTCTTCAATGACTTGATGAGAGCATAAGCCTGCTTCTCAATTGGATCATATTTTAGCTCAACATCTCTCAATGTATTGTTGAATAATGCAATTGGATGATCGAGACCCTCATCATATTTTTGTAAAAGCACGACTGCCACTATGTCATAGGATGAAAAGGAGAAGATATAAAAACTCTTGGTATAGTCCGGAATAATTAAGGTTGGGACTTCCATGATAGCCTTCTTGATGTCTTCGAAAGAGCTTCTTGCCTGGTCAGTCCATTTTATTTCTGCATCCTTTTTCAACATAGTTGTTATGTGCTTTACCAGCTCAAAGAAATTAGGGATGAACCTCTTGACAAACTTTATCTTACCCAAAAAGGATTGAATATCCCTTCTTGACCTAGGTATGGACAGCTTCTGGATTGCTTCCACCCTTACCGGATCAATCTTTACACCTTCAGCAGAGACTATGTGACCTAGGAGTTTCCCCTCACTGAGTGCAAATTGGGACATCTTAGGGTTGAGTGATATCCCAAACCTCCTACACTTCAGAAATACCCTCCTCAAGTGTTTCAAATGGTCATGATGGCTATGAGAGTAAATAGTTAGGTCATCTAGGTATATAAGCACAAATTTATCTTTCAACCCTACAAAATATAGGTTCATGGCTTTCTGAAAAGTATCCCCGGCATTCATCAGCCCAACTGGCATTTTAACATACATGAAAGTGCCCTAGGTGGTGGTAAAAGCAATCTTCTCTTGATCATCAGGGTGCACAGCAACTTGGTTGTATCCAGAGAAGCCATCCAGAAATGACATGACACTAGCCCCTGAGACTCTTTGCAACAGGTGTTCCATATTGGGTAGTGGATAGTTGTCTTTTTTGGATAATTTGTTCAGGTTTCTAAAATCCACACACATCCTAATTTTCTCGTTCTTCTTCCTTACCACCACTAAGTTTGCAATCCACTTGGAATACCTGAGGGGGATTATGATTTTGGATTTGAGGATCTTATGGATTTCTTTTTCAACTATAGGTAGTAGGAGAGGACTGATGGATCTTAGCTTCTACTTGAAAGGAATGGTGTCCTTCTCCAAAGGAATCCTGTGCTGGATGATATTGGTGTCATAGGTTTTCAGGTCACTGTACTCCCAGGCAAAGATATCAGCAAATTCTTTTATCATGCTGCAAAATTTGGACCTCTGATCAGCAGTCAACTCAATGGACAGATTTATCAGTTTGGGATGGCTTTGTCTACCTATGTTTTTCTCTTGGATAGCAGGGTCTTGCTCCTTTTTGGTAGGATTGAAAGGGATGTCATTATGATAAAAAAGCTCTTCCAGAGGTACTAGACCTCGAGGTATATAATTGTTGGTTAATTGGACAATATTCTCATCAGCTACTTTATCTTTCAACTTGAGCTGTTTGGATTCTTCCATGTTTAGGTTTTCCTGATCTATATGTATATCAAAGAATTCATCTACTAGCTGAAGAAATTTACTAAGCTCATAATCATTCTCAAACACCTTCCAAAATTTTACATTATCTGGAAGGGAAGGTCTGTACTTCACCTAAACATTATAACTGATCTTAGGAGGTAAAGGAGGAACAAACAGACTTGCATAGACATCCAGGGAATCAGCCAGGTGATTCAAAGCCCTAGGTATATATGACAGTTCAAAAAACATAAAGGAGTCTCTGAGTTTCCATACCTCATCCTTGTAGGCCTTTAGTCTGACATTTTTTGCTTAAAAAGTGTTGTTGACCTTCTGTATAATAAGGTCTACATCTCCAAATATTCCCATGCACATGATCCCCATTTCCTTGGCATCTTTAACTCCTAGCAGCAAGGCTTCATATTTTGCTATATTGTTTTAAAATCAAGCTTATAAGACAGATGAATATTCTCTTTGGATGGAGAGATCAATACTACACCTACACCTGCTGAGTTTTGAGTGCTAGCCCCATCAAAATACATGTTCCAGACTGCTGTGGTCACTTCTTCGGGCTGCTGACAGGTGGGCTTGGTAAGCTATACTGGTGTTTGCTGAGAATCATCTATTTGCAGAAAGCATGACCCAAAATCAGTGTCTACTGTATAGATGGGGTGGTTCACTGAATTCCTTTCATTGCTTATGATGTAGGAAAACTGATTCTCTCTGTAAAACCTCTTGGTTTCCCCTCCATCTTAAGGGTGCCACCTACCCTTTTACTCCATGATCGAGACAACAAGAGACCAAATTTGGGAGGGATATCAGCCACTACAATGTCCATCATGATGATTTTTCAAGGTAGCTGAGATAGGTTTACAATAAGGTCTTTGATGAGGCCCAAGCACTTGACCTTTCTAGAGTCAAAGGAGAACAAATCATGGTAGGGCTTTGTAATGCTGAGACCAAGCTCATCCATCATAGCTTTTGGAATTAGGTTATGGGAAGCTCATGAGTCCAGCAGATAGTTATGAAGGACTTTATCATAGATATTCAAGGATATGTAGAAAGGTGGGCATGAATCCTTTAGGTCTTCGATCATGGGGCCTAGGGTTACAATGGGTTTATCATCTTGCAGATTTACAAAGTCAGTACCAATATGCATATTTGACTGAAGAGAATTCAGTATGGAATATTTGAATGCATCATTTTTCATTAACTTGTTTAATGGGAAAGGGATCTTCAATTTCTGAATCTCTAACTCAAGGTTGAAAGAATAATGCAGTCTATCAGGAAACCTTACCTCATGTACTGGAGCTTTGAGTTGGACATGGTCAGGGCTTGATGAAGGTGTTTTTTTTGCAATGGTTTTGGAATGACAGACATTTTCTTTGGTAAAACAATAGCCTTTTTAGCTGGTGCAGCAGGCTGTTTGGCAGGAACAGCAGTCTTCTTAAGGGGGGCAACCAGCCTAGACCTCAGATTATACCCTCCTTGACCATCAGCCTGATATACTGCTTCTTCACTGATGTGCTCATCAATTAGGGCTTCTTCATATTCTACTTGTGTCAAAAAAGAATAGTCAACTTCATCTTCCATGCAGTGGATGTTGTCTTCAACCTCTCCTTCTTCCTCAATGAATTCTAGCTCTTCTTCTAGCACAGTAATATGAAAAGGAGCTCTGATTCTATGATCTTCCCCTTGATTCCTTTCCCTTCTGAGGATCTGAACTGGGGGGTTGCCCCTTCTGTAAGGGACAAAATTAGGGTTTTAGGGAACAAAATCACTTGGCCCTTTACCTCTCATAGGTATATGTCCTCAGTCCTTTAGCTTAGACATTTCAGCAGCAAGTTATCTAATAGTTTTTTCATTTTGTCAATCTTGTTCTCTAATGAAGAATCCCCAAGAGGGTCTGCTGGCTGCTTCTTCCTATTTATCTTTCCTTTGACCTTCTGAGATGCCACAATGTTAGATTCTACCTCTAGGGCAGCATCCTGCATGAGTGATAAGGAGGTAGACCTCCTTTCTCTGAGAAGCAGGCATAAATCAAAGTTAAAGGCATTTGCATAAGTTATCCTGGCCGAGGTATCAGTGGGCTTGATTTCAATGGGGATCTTGCTGTACATATTGTTGAACCTCTTGGTGAAGTTGGAGACAGACTCCCCATTCTCTCTTTTCAAGTTGCTAAACTTGGTGATATAATAGAGGTGGTCTCTCCTCTCTCCCCAATGCTTTAGAAATATGTCATCTAGGGCTTCAATGCCTGCTACTGATCTAGCAGGCAGTTCTTTGAACCATTTCCTACCTTGACCATCCAGGCTTTGTACAAAAACCCTAGTCCACACATCTTCATGTTCTATATTAATGTTCTCAACATAACTGTAAAATGCCTCTAGATGTTCTTCAGCTGTAAAATATCCCTCTCCTATGAACTTAGGCATGTACTTGAGGTAGTCTCCAGTGGGCATGGCCAAGAGAGGGTTAGGCAAATTTAGGGGGGCATACCTAGCTACCAGGATCCTTTCCATTTTGGTCAATTGAGGGGAAGACATATTGGAAATGGGGATGGAAAGAGTGGATGAAGGTAGTACTGATGTACGTAGTAGCTGAGAAGGTGGTGGTGGTAAACTTATCCCAGTAGAGTCACCAGGGATTGGATCTTCACAAGCAGCAGTGCTTGAAGATGCCCAAACCCTAAAATTTTATGATGTATTTATAAATTACTAAGAATTAAGTGTTTCAGTAGAAGAAATAAGAGCAGAAGTATTTCTTGAAAAACCCAATGTAGCTTCCTTTGCAGCACTATTGTTCTGCCTTAGTGAATCCCTAGCTCTTCTTAGAATCTCTTCTAGATCTGAAACCGGTGTTGCTGGTGGCCCTTGAGGGTTTGCTCGGGTACTTGGTCTTCTTGAAGCCACCTTATTCCAATGGAGTTTCCAGATAGATTATTACAACCAAAATAATGTCCAAGCTTTGTCTATCATCAAAGCAAGGATCTATGTCATCTCTTAGGGAAGCTGAGCTTCAGTCTCCTCTCCCCTGGCAACGGTGCCAATTTTTTATCACTCCAGGAAACTCCTCTAGGTTGGAGCTCGAGGATGCCTGGTAACTTAAATATTTTTATGGTTTTCTAAGTGGATCAATTCAGGTGTCCTATAAGACCTTACACTCTCAAGACATGCATGAAACTCAATCAGGGATAAGGCTTCTAATTACCACTATTCAGAGGTTGACAATATGGTGCAGAGATGGAGAACTTGTCATGCTGGAAGATCCATACATAAAACATATATATATAACTAGCTAATCATGACAAGGAAAGCACTTGTGATTCAAATCACATCAATATGCCAATAGGGTGATAGCTATTAGACATTAATTAACCTCAATAAAACCTGAATAACACATTCAAGCATAAGCACAGAATAGACAGAAAATGAAAGTTGAACACATGATAACAAAAGAACTTATATTAGGTCATGAGAAATATGAGAAGCTTGACAATAGAAATGGTCTACAAGTCCTTGAAGTTGAACCCTTTCAATCAAATAAGTCTTAGGCTTTATATCCTTTACAAAAATATTCAGATCCTAAAAAATTGGATCTGATTTACTAAAAATAGGAAAAATAATTATGTTTTCTTAATTAGGTCAAAAAACCCTAATTAACTACTAATTAGTGGGATTTTCCCTGTGAAGTGGTTCATCAATTTAAAATGGTAAATCATGGCTCTGTTGTATCTCCCTTCACATGTTATGTAGACCACAATGGCCTTCAGCAGTTGTTGCCACCTCTCTTCTAGCCAGGAGGATGGTACACTTTTCTACCACACCAACTCCCTATGTTTAGGCTTCAGGTAAGATCTGAATTCTACATCTTTTGGTATGGTGGTCTTAAACCACTTCTCTCTTGTGCTAGGGAGTTCAGTTACTTCAGTAATTAGGGTTTCATCTATCAGGAATTATTATTTACCAATGACTGCCTTGGAGCCATCGAAAGAGAGGGAAAATACCTCAACCACCTGCTGGTGTGAACCTTGAATCTTCTCACAAAACCTATACCAGCCAACATCCTTGAAAAATTGACATACCTCTAGATGTGCCTCCAGGTAGCTGATGTCTCCCAACTCCTGCCTGAGAGCAGGTCCTCCCTTCTTCATTTTGCTGAATTCCACTCCTGGGTACCTGCAACAATAAATTCAAGTTCCGTAGGATAGTGTTTTAGCAGGCTGCTTCTCAAAGATGGCTTTCTGGTGGAGAGAAATGCTAAATTCGAGGGTGGAGTGTATTGAATATTTGGCACTGATTATGAGGGCTTTCAACTGCATGATTGATGCTTAGGTCAGAGGGTGATGGCTCTATTTGATCTTTTCGAGACCCCTTGCCCAGCAATTATGTTAAAATAAGCCTAGATACCCATTGGTTATTTCTACAGTTCTGTGGACAGATGGAGGGAGAAGGAGGGTTTCAAATTACCTCAGTCCTTATCAGTTTTTAATAATGACCTCCTCACTCATTTTCTCTTGCCTGATGCAGCCTCCTATCCTTTTGGTGGCTTATCATGCCCTTTGATGATCACCATTCTGCTAACGGGCTTTGATTTGATGGGTTCCCAACCATTTCTCTCTTTTTACCTTTTCGGTGGTTAAAGGCCTTCATGAATTTGTCTGCTAGCCACCGAAAACAAGGATTTTGGTGGCTAATGAAATGCTAACCCTTTCGCCCAAGCCACCGAAACTATTTTCCCAATGTCACGATGAAACTTAACCTTCGGCAGATAGTGGTCGCTCTAAATATCCCTTTTAACTATTGAAAACCAATCCTTTCGATGGCTAATGAAATGTCAGAGATTTTTCCTAAGCCACCAAAACCACTTTTTCCCCAACGCTGTTTTTCCTACTTTCGGTGGTTAACGCCCTTCTTGCACTATTCACTAAGCTGTCAAAAGCAACACTTTTCGGTGGCTAATGAGTTGTTTGAAGTCTCGCTTA
Source organism: Pseudotsuga menziesii (assembly GCA_001517045.1). Taxonomy (NCBI): domain Eukaryota; kingdom Viridiplantae; phylum Streptophyta; class Pinopsida; order Pinales; family Pinaceae; genus Pseudotsuga; species Pseudotsuga menziesii. Next base: position 265,039 of record LPNX010606416.1, read on the forward strand.
AGTCACTGAAAGTGCCTTTACCATTTACTCAATCAGGCCCGCTTTCAGTGGTTAATCTTTATACTGTGTTAAACTGTTAGCTTCTGAAACAAAGCCTTTCGGTGGCTAATGAGCTATTAAGAACCTCGCCTAAGCCACCGAAAGCTAAAACTTCCAATTTCTTCAACCATAGCATAACCAAAGACCTTCAACTTGTTAGTCATATTTAAATATTTCATGAAATGACTCGAATTCTTCATACTCTCAAAATAAATTTATCTTGGGAGATAACATGTAATTTGATAAACACTTAGGAGTTTTGATGCAAGAGATGGTACATATAGAACATTGGAAAAATAACCATGCTCAATATCTATAGTACCTTGTCCTTCGAATATGATTGTGGAGTCATCTCCCATGTGGATGAGAATGGATTTACCAGTCTTCAAAGATGTGAAGGAGTCTCTTTCAGCCATCATGTGGTTCGAAGCTCTAGAATCTATCAAGAGTGCATTGGACTTCGAAGTGCTTTCCATGAGCGCATGACCTTTTTCATGCTATGGTTCCTGATCTTGGTGATCTCTCCTTTGAAATATTTTCGAAAGATTGATGTGATTTCTCTCAAGTAGAGAAGTAGCTTCATCAAGTTTCTTTTTCATGCAAGCATGTTCAAGGTGGAATCCCTTCTTGCAGTATGAACACTTGACTTTTTCCTTCCCATGATGTCCTTTGCCTTTATTCTTCTTCGAGCCGGAAGGCTCTTCATGCTGCTGGTTTTCAACTTTAGGCTTAGGAGCTTCAAATTTGGTTTTTGGGTTCTTCTGCTGCTTTCCTTTACCCTTCAGATATTTGGGCCCCAATACATGGAGGGCTTGATCATGGGAGGATCTTATGAGTCCCATTTGGACAATATTATCATGTTCACTTGTTAGGGACTCAATGAAGGCATTGAGTGAAGGCATCTTCCATCTAGGGGTTGTGAGCTTCCCCGCATGAAATGTAGAGACAAACACCAAATAATCAGCTCCAAGTTTGGAGAGTATGGAGAGGATGAGCTGATCATCCTCGTTCTCCACCTTGCATTGCTTCAACAATAAGACAATGTGCTTTAATTTTGTGAAAAAATCATTTAAGGTCTCGAAATTGGAAGGATGGAGAGACATCAACTCATTTTCAAGCTGGTATACTCTCAAATTATCCTGTTTTCCATACAGGGTTTCCAATTTGTCCCAAATTTCCTTTGGAGTCTTCAATCCCGAGAGATGGGAAAGAAGATCCAAGGAAACAGAGAGGCACAAGAATCCGAATGCTTCATCTTTCTTGTTCAAGAATCTAGCTTTGTCTGTCATAGAAGAAGGCTCTTCTTCAGTGTCCGTAGTGACCCTATAGAGTCCTCTGGTACGTAGTTGGATCTCCATGTCTCCTTTCCATGAATGGAAATTGAACGGAGTCAAGAGTTCTACGGAAGAATCCATTTCAAACTGTTGGAGTGAATGCTTTCACCTGTTAAAACCTACAAATCACAACAAAAGGGGCACCATAAGGTCAAAAATCCTACACATTTTAGGCTTTCATCACACCCAGCATAGTTGCTCAAGCAAGCTTGACCAACAATTCCTTAACTTGGGGTATTAAGTGGTAAGCCTTAGCTTCTGGTGTAGTGCTGGATTTTTTAGCTTTTGCTCAATTTTTCATGCAAGATCTGTCAAAAGCCTTGTCTTTGAGAGCTCTGAGCTTTGTCCCACCATGATCTTTGATACCATATTAATTTGTCACAATGGTCTAGGAACTGAAAACACAGTCTCACAAAGAATATAGACAAATATGCATAAAATTGACAAAATGGTGCTACAATAGAATATTGCAGCACTATATAATCAATTAATAATGAATAATACAATACAATGATCATGCAAGATGCATGAATTCCCAAGGATTTCATTCGAATTGAACGAATGGGTGTAGCTTAACTGACGGTAAGCCATAGTAAACACACGAGTTAACCAACTGATCAAGTGTCAATTGACTCAACTGAGTCCTAACTGAAGTCGGAGTGCAATGAATGAATGAGTCTGACTAAAAATAGCTCAGACACATGGAACTACATGCCAACCAACAAGTGGTAGTGCATCAATAACTCCAATGAACCCCGATGAGGTTAACTAAAGTCAAACTGGCCATCAGAGGTGGTTGGAGGCAACCCTGTTGACTCCAATTCATTAAATATTAATAAAATAATCAATATAATGAAAGGAGGCACCTTTACCACTCAGCTTAACTAATTTTAACCATCAGTTAGCAATTAGGTGCATTTATGACACTCGGATCACCTCTGGAGTGCTCTAGTTAGCCTCCCTAAATGAAGGAGAAGGCTTAGTTAGCCTCCTTGGCTGAAGGTAGGCGTGGCTGTGCTCATGTTGATGTCATACAGTGCTCCTCTGATGCTAATTAATTTAATAAAACTTAGGATAGTTGTTTAACAAGGTCAAATTGACCAAATTAAGTGTGCATGGTGGGTAAATGTCTCCAACAATTCCCCCATAAGTAATTTCACTAAAATTTATCAAACGAATGTGGAAATATATAACAAGTTTGCATAACTAATAACCATGTGTAATTAAATCCCATGAGTTATTATATCATTCCCCATACTCTTCTTACAAATTTTGGAGGTTCGTACATGAGTTGGGAAGCATAGTTGGCCTACACCCTAGGGAGGGTTTCATCACAATTTCCTAGTAATTTTTGGCCTTTTTGTCACCATCCCCAAACAAGGTTTCATAGGTATAAATTCTGATCCAAAGTATCCATAAACCACCTTGGTATGTTTTAATACTCACCATACCATCTCCTTTCAAATTCAGGACCATTTGGTGAAAGTTGGAACCCTCTAGAGTCATAACTAGTTAAGCTCAAATTTTACCCAATTTGTAATTTTCTCCAAATCTCCAAAAAGTGACATTAAACATGGTAACTCAATAATATGGATGTTATAGAGCTTATCCGCTCGACGTCAAGGCATGTTTTTCTTATTCCTCCAAGACTTGATTAACAACATGTTGAGGCCTGGAAATTCACAGGAAACAACAGCAAGGGATTCTCCCCAGTCAACGTTCCCAACTAGCCCGTGACTATTTGGTGTAGGGAATCCATCCTGTTTGCGGTCCGGCTACCGTAGGTCAAGTAACAAAAACAAAGGGTTTTACTGGTTGCGGCCCGGTCCACCATGTATATTTTTGTATTTTGACTTTAAGTATGACATGCAAGTGCCTATCTAAGATGCAGATTGATGAAGAATGTGAGGAGTGGTCACAATGTGATGCGCAGGTTCTTACCTCTCATCTTATACTCTCTCGCATCTAAATCACACAAAACTGAAAAAAGTACTAACTAAGCTATCCCTAGGGAGCAAGATTATTAATTCATGAGTAATGTAATACTGTTCATATGTTAAGGTATATCACAGATAGCTGTTCTTAGAATCAAAACACATAAACATGAATAAAGATATGCACAGCAAGATAGCTCGTCATCTACTAAAACAGTCATTACTCATGGTGGAAATTATCACAGAATAAACCAAAGAACATTCAAATAAGAACATAAGTTCAGAACGTTAGAACGCTCTCACAGTTAATGAAACACAGCTGAAAACGAAATAGTTCCCCTTCAACATTGTTCATTTCATCACATTTGAACATTCCACACAACACTTTCTCCAACAGGCAAAATTATAATTTTATTATTGCAAAACGAAGTAGTTCCTCTTACAACAAGTAGTTCACAAGTTTCTCTAGGAAAAATCCCTTCTCCTATCTAATTCTTCCATATTTATACAAAAGCAAAACTGTTGGGCTGCCCACAATGACTCTTAGGCTTCCCCAACGCTTCACCTCTCACCCTTTCTTACATTAAGTGCTTATAAAATTTACAATATATTACAATAAAACAAACAAATAAAGCACTTATGAGGAGGGCCCCGCTTGACTGTTCAAAAACTTCTTCCATGCTGAAGCTTCTGAGGCAATGTTTTCGAACTCAGGAGGTTCTAAAAAACAAATATTGATTTCAAATTTAGCGGCCTGATTTCTTATTACTTCGATCCTAGCTGAGCTCAGGTGAATTTGATCCTCCAGCAACTATACACTAACCGCAGAATGAGCTACCTCATTTCTCAGGGTCTGCTCGTCTAGGGCTTTGATGTGCTGAATCCTTTGTTCATCTTCCTGATATCTACTTTGCAACATCTCCAAAAACAGGTCTAGAAAGGTGTCCATCCTCTGTTCAACAGCAACCTGGCAATGATTGTAAGTAATCAAAAGCCTCCTATAGAACTCTATACAAGCTCCCTTTGTCTTCTTTACAGCATTCTTGAATTCTTCGGCTGTGTTTATGGAAAACTCCAATAAATCATAGTCTTGCCTCAGGCCTTGTTGATCTTTTACCGACAGATCTGCAGGGGTTTCCTCATTTGCTTCTAATCTGACTAATCTTCCCGTCAGGACTTCTAGAATGTCCTGTGATTTGTCCACAAAATATGAAGAAGTTTCTAAAATTTCTTCTAGTCTATTGTCTATTTGCACAACCCTGCACCTCTCTTCTTCTATTGATACTTGCAGTTGGTGCATCTTGCTTCTTTGCGCTAGAACATGCTCCTTTAAAGGCTGAAGGTTGACTTATTGTTCCCTGGCTTCTTCTAGAGCTGTTGTTAATGAAGTAACCTATTCTTTAAGCTCTGCAGTCTACACCTGAGTTGCCTCTCAAACTCCTCCAAGGTATATTTCTGTAACTCCAACTCCCCTATCTTACCTAGCAGCTGATCTTTTTTTGTGTGAAGATTTTCACATACCGTCTTCAACTCATCCTTTTCTGTCCTTAGCCCCTGACATTCCTGCTGCAATTTCTCCAGACTTCCTTGGGCAACCTCCAGAGATCTCTTCTCTACTTGGAGGAATTGGAGCTCTGCTTTTGAGTACTTTATTTCATGCTGCATGTATTCGAAATTCCTTTTTAATTTATTACTCTCCTCTCTCTCCCTTCTTAGTGTATCTCTTAGTTGGGCAGCAGATTTCTTTGACTGTTCAAGGTGAGTCATTATCCGATCCACATTGTCCTCAGAAGCATGGATCAATGCTGCCCCAGCTCGGATAGTGAACCTGGGGTCCTTGTCTGTCCCATACACCATGGTTGTATCATTTATCATTTTACCCTACTACCCCCCAGTCTCGACCTTCACTCGGTCCTCTTCACAATTATTTTTCTTTCCCTATCGTTAAAAATAGTGTTGAAATCTAGCACCTCTTCCCCTTTCTTCTACTCGAAAGGGATTAGTCTTAGGGTAGGGACAACAACCTGTCCTATTGTGCTGCTAGCAGCTACCTCAAGATCTTGAACATCAGGATTACCCACATCTTGAATCTAAATGTCTACAGGATCAGAAGCTTGTTGCTCTGTAAGTTTTAATCTTTCTACTTCCTTCTTCCTAAGTTCCTCGTCCATTTTCCTTTTCCTTTCTTCTTCTTCAATCCTGGCAGCTTCTTCTGCCTTTCTAGCTATCTCTTGTTCAGCTTTTCTCTTTTATTCCTCCTCACCTTTAAGCCAGCTTTTGGCCTCCTGTGCTAGTCTCCTAGCATGTTCATCTCTTTTTCTAGCCTCCTCTTCCTCTACCCTTTTCTGCTCATCCTGTCCTTTCCTGCCTTTAGTGGTGATTTTCTTTTTAAATCTTCTTCTTAATTCAGTTATGTTTTTTGCATTTCAAAAAATTGATTCGTCTTTGTCCCAGTGGATTGTATACTCAAAATGTACATTTGCTTCCCTGCAGTACTCTGCTACTTTATTCCAGGAAACATTCCTGTGGAAATTTATTTCCCCAAAATGGAATTTCCCTAACTCTTCTACAAATTCATCTACTTTCTTAACTCTTATGAACTTATAGCTTCCCAACCTAAATGGTAAGGGAGGATAAGTTGCCTTTCTATGTTCAAATAAAAAACTCCCTATTCCATCCAAGAAGACCTGCCTAACTGCCTCCTTGTGTACCACATAATCAGTGGCATACTTTGGAAGTAGTGAAGGTGCTCTAGAGCATCCATACATTCTGATACACAGTCATCCTTCGTTAAGTAGTAATCTGCATATTCTTCAATAACCTACAAAGCTTCCTCCGACATGCAGTTGCATTCTTTTAAGAAAGTCAATGTATATAATGGCATAATGAAGTGTTCACACACTTCTCTATAGTGACTATGGTACTTATGTGCCCACAGTGGCTTGTAGGCTAAGTAGACTAGTGTTCTCTCTTGATCCCAAATACACCTCAGGTTTGGGAAGGGTTGGTTGCATAGTATGCAATCAATCAGTATAGAGCTCATGTAGAACTCTGATTTCTTCTGGGACACCCCTCCTAATGCTGAAGCAATGCATGTCGAGAGGCTGTTGGATACAATGTTCACCCAGTTGAAAATGGTAACTTGGGTTGCAACATAGAAGATGATAGGCACCCACCCCAACTTAAAGCTTTTACCGTGGGCTCTCTCGAAAATCATGTTCAACATTAAGGCAATGAATCTATAGGGGGTCCTTAAGGTGGCAGTATCATATTCCCCTGAAGGCCTAGTTCTAAAACTCTTGCCAGGTATCAACATTCTTTTCAGTGTCCCAACTAGGTCCAGATTAATTTTCTTTATCCAATCTTCAGTCAAGTACACCTATGCTTCCGATAAGTGGTAGGCCAGTGATACGTAACCAGGGCTGTAAGCAGCAGTGACCCTATTTGTTAATGTTTGCCAAAATCATGGTCATTACATATGTCCTGGGCGGAATCCATCCAATCACCTCTGAGCATGGGAAAAGCTCAGGTCTGGTAGCAACCCTCATCAAAGCAGATCTCTCTATATTTGCATATATAGTTTCTTCCCCGAAACTGGTATCAGGTACCTCCCGGTGTGTTACTAATCTATAGATTTCTCCCCATTTATATTTAGGTTCCACACCAACTATGCATCTGGTATCTTCGTAAGTATATTCAACCTTGGTGACAATTTCAACATCAGGTTCCTCCTCTACTATAGGGGCCTTTTTCTTTTGCCTTTTAGACATCTCGAATTCAGGAAGATTTTCCTGTCATACACAAAATCCTTTAGGTTCTATAGAGCCATTCCTAAATAATATTCAAAGAATGGATACAAACTGCATGAGCATTTACCTCATTTATGCTAATCATGATTGCAACTATGAAAAATAAACAAACAATATTTAAATACCAATTGTTCCTGCACGACAACGAATTTGCGAAAGAACTAAAACCTGCCCAGGACTACAAAATATTGCATAATCGACTCAAAACATCACGGCCCTGCTAAAATGAAGAAAATTTCCTCCCGTCGAGGAAAACAGTCTCAAGTACACCTTCGGCACTATGATCTCGCAAAATGTCCTATTCCCAATCCCGTTCGAAAGGAGGAGCATCTCAAAACCGTGACCCACAGACTAGGAAACCAAAACCTCAGAATCTTCGAAATAAACAAGAAACGTCCGCCTCTGCAACTAACAGGGAACTACCCTCCCCAGACGGCCATACACAGACTAGGGGAAACTGGTACAGACAGGGTAACGCCCGTCTGCACCGGTTTCCCAAACAGTCAAGTGTGGGTTGCAAACTCATAACAGCTTCGAATCTAATCATTAAGCAAACAAAACCCCCCCGTCGGACAGCCATACCGTCTACATAGACTATATATAAGTGCTGAAATGAAAAACTAGGTACCCATTAACCGCAGAGGTGGGCGCTAACCAAGGGCGACAAACTTAGTTCAACCATTCAAATGGAAAAGATAGAATGGGAATAAAGGCCTACCTGGCAATGTGCTGTGTGACTAGCGAGAAAAATCTGCAAACCTCCACGGCAAAGCCACCTAGGAATGGGGTACCGACAGCGAGTAAGATGTTCTACTCAAAATGATAACGACAATGCGGGCCACAGGTTCGTAGGAATAATAATATAAAAACAAAACCCCAACCCCTAAATATATACATCCCGGTAAACAAAGAATCGACGGGAAAAATAAGACCATCAGGCGGCAAAACGACTACAGGATCGACGATCATGTCAATAGCATCTCTGCAACGGCGGATGATGAAATGACTATGAGATCCATAGTGGCATCGGCAAGAGAAATAAATAAGCTTCGCATCAAATTTCACCAAACTATGACCTCAGACCAATAGTTGGTTGAAGAGCCGCAACAGCAGAAACCATAAAGACACCGAGTTCCATAGACTAGTCAAAATTCGAGATAAAATAAACATGACTTAAGAAAAAAAAATATTGGCCAAGCGAAAAACATAAATCAAACTATATCGGAAGAATAGCGCTTTCTCTAGCCGCAACGGCGGAAGTCAAAAAGACTAAGGATTTGTGAATCAAAATGGCAGGGGTCGGAAAAGGTTAATACAACCATCGGGGGGCTTGCAATACATCATCCATGATGGCGAAAACTGCAGAGACAACACGTTCTGATGGTATTCCAATAAAGCCGCCGATGATGAGAAAATAAAGTAAAGCGCATCGGAGGCAGTATATCTTGGATCGAACCGTCTCTCAACTGCATCTCCCCAACATCGGACACGCAGTTGACTTCATTTTCGATCCATATTATCGACGACTTCTGATGGCGAGGTAAGAACTCAAAGTAAGCCGTAAAACAGCACTGCCATAAAAATATTCCTTGAATAAACAGCAAGCGAAACCAAAGAGCTGAGCAAAACAAATTAAAAGGAGGGTCCCGAAATTTTTTAGAATATTGGGAAAACAGTTGCAGCGGCAACACAACATTATACATCCAAGATGCTAAACATTGTATTAAAACTTTCCATGACTTGATAATTCTGGTATCTACCAAAACATGTGTAACCATTCCAAAAATTCCAATTATCAATCACCTTATCACAGATATTCCATTTACACAACTGGTCAGTTCCAAAAATTTTAGAGTTACTACTATTGAGTACTTCAATAAAAAAACTCCAAATCTACTAATTATATCTTATTGCCTTTCTTTTGCAATACATTCTTACCATATCGAGTCACTTGTACTACATTTTTATAAAATGCAATTGATTGCTCATATAATAACCTTTTAACAACATCTTAACTAACCTATAAGATTAATCAATAAATGGTATTCATTCTATAAATTACCTTTTGTCCCACCAAGGATTTTATCTTTTGTTCTCATTTATCTTCTGATTCCCAAGTGGTGGTGCTTCTTGCAACCATGTGTACCTACATACTAAACTCACAATTTATTTCCAAAATTATTTACATCATAATTTCAACTAGTTATACGTATTCTTGCACTTTTCTCAACATTATGCATGTTTTAATATCATGAGTATATATTTGCATAGGTATGCCAATTTATATTATTGTTACCATCATACTGCATTAAATTTCATTCACATATCTTTCTTAGTACTTACACATCTAATACGTAATTCATGGTGTCAATTATGTAACCTTTCCTTATCACTCATTTAGAGGTAAATAGAGAAATCATTACCTCATATTCTTATGACTAGGTAATGCAACTTCATACATGATGGATTACAACTCACTCACTTCCATGCATACAACTAAACATGCAGTTATTTTATTGGAATAGAGAATGGATCCAAGATGGGTATATAGAATGTCTCAACGTACTCCATGGGAATGGCATGGGAGTGATGGAAAGGGGGAGTATGTGAATACCTGATAGCAGAAGTGTCACATCGTATCCACAAGTGAATGAGGGAAAAGAGATATTAGTGTTTTTGGAGAACCCTTCACAATGTATTTATAGTATGGTCATAGGGTTCTTTGACCCAAGGTGGTGACCCATGGTATTTTTTGACCCATGTTATTTTCTTGTGGTTTGTTTACCCTTTCTCATTTTTAGGTTTTTTTTAACCCTTTTAGGGTTTTGACCCTTTATTGGGAGACAGTGAGGGTAAACCATAGTAAATAATAATGTTTTGGACCTTTTTTGTGGAAATACAATTGTGAAGGTAAAAAGGAATGGAAATATGGTAGGAATATGATGTATGTATATGGTTTATACCATGTAGAGCTAGGTGAACACTTTTTTGTGTTAACAGAGTCATACATGAAAACTAGTGAATTAGTAGCATGGAGTTGCAAGAGTTTCACATATGGATTTCTTGGATTTCAACCCACTGAGCATAGGGACATGAAATTACTAAGTAAAAAATCATATATGGTTGTCACAACATCATCAAACTCAAATAACATCCCTCATACAAATCTGATACAAGACTCCTTCAAGATTGAAGCCAAAGTCATGGCAACTAGTGACCCAATTGCATGGGAATGCAAGCTTTTCACACATGATTTTCTTGTATTTCGACCCACAGAGGATATGGAAATGAAATTATGGAGTAATACATCATATATGGATTTCACAACATCCTCAAACTCATATAATATCTCTCATACAAATTTGGTACAAAACTACTTCAAGATTGAAGCCAAAATCCATGAACACTAGTGATACAAGCGCATGAGTATGCAAGCTTTTCATACATGTATTTCCAATATTTTGAATTACATAGAATGTGGACATAATATTGTAGAGCCATACATCATATATTGCTTCCCCATTATCATAAAACACATATAAAGTCCCTCATACAAATTCGATATAAAGCTACTTCAATATTGAATCCAAATCCATGAAAACTAGTTATTCAAGAGAATGAGGAATGTGAGCCTTTCATACATGTATTTCTGAGATTTCAACTTACATAGCATATGGAGATGATATTACAAATCCATAAATCATAAATCAAATCTTGGCCATCAACTATCCTCGGCAAGGCGCAAGAATCACTTCAATAAGTGCTCCATCAAATGAGAGTGTGGGGGAATGGAGAAGAAGGAATGAGAGAATGGGGAGATAGATGAGAATTCGAATGTATGGAACTTCAACCTAAAACTAAAACTCCTTCATTAATCTCACATGAGAGGTATGAATGGGCACTCCATCAACCAACTTGGAAAGTGTGGGGGAATGGAGAAGAAGGAATGAGAGAATGGGGAGATAGATGAGAATTCGAATGTATGGACCTTCAACCTAAAAATAAAACTCCTTCATTAATCTCACATGAGAGGTATGAATGGGCACTCCATCAACCAACTTGGAAAGGAATCCAACTCTCTCAAAATTGGTTCACAAGCAGGGAGAGTGAACACTCATCGTGCAATGGACAAGCAAAATCTCTCCAAAATTCCAAATGTCAATTAAAAAATGATCATAATATATTCTCATTCCTCATGACATCCTTTTATTAACTTCATGAGGCCTCCTAAGGTATAATTCCCCTCCATGATCTTCCTCCAACTCATCTTAGTGGTTTAGTAACTCTCATGACACTTGTCTTCCTCTTCATGCTATAGTATGTATGCCAATGAAATAATTTCATGTTGCATTAATTTTCATTTAAAGTAATGAATACTTAACGAAGTACATAACATACATGTACGTTAGTGATTCCATTAGGCCATAGTGTTGTAACCTTGCTCTGACCACTTGTAACATACCCAATTCCCACATTATTATTTTGGAAATAGGGTAATTTTGTTTTCCTCAACTTCATCCAAGCGTAAAAAAATATTATCCTTGATCTTATTACATGATTGCGGTAATTATAAATATCTACTACTCAACCTAAGTAATTTTACATAAATGATAATATGTAATTCAATAACCAATACCGTCCCTTAATAATTGTTTAGTTTATAACTTGAACCTTAATTATTTCAAACTTAGGAATAAGATTTTCTCATAATGTTAATTGCTCATTACAAATTCACACAACTTTTGGAAATGGGGTAATTTTGTTTTCCTCAACTTCATCCAAGCGTAAAAAAATATTAGCCTTGATCTTATTACATGATTGCGGTAATTATAAATATCTACTACTCACCCTAAGTAATTTTACATAAATGATAATATGTAATTCAATAACCAATACCATCCCTTAATAATTGTTCAGTTTATAACTTGAACCTTAATTATTTCAAACTTAGGAATAAGATTTTCCCATAATGTTAATTGCTCATTACAAATTCACCCAACTATCTTATAGTAATTCACATAAATGATAATATGTAATTCAATAACCAATACCATCCCTTAATAATTGTTTAGTTTATAACTTGAACTTAAATAATTTCAAACTTAGGAATAAGATTTTCCAATAATGTTAATTCCTCATTATTGCTATAGTATGTATGCTAATAAAATAATTTCATGTTGCATTAATTTTTCTTTAAAGTAATGAATACCAGGGATAATTTTAGGGGCAAATTTTAGCCCAGTGGGCTATTTTCCATGTTTTTCTCCCAAAAAATATTCACCATTTTGCATTTTTTGAAGCCCTGTTTCGCCCAATTTTGATGGGGTAAAATTTTTTCACCCTAAAAATCGCCAAATTATTATATAAACGATATANACCGCCAATCATTTTATAGTTGGCATTTTAAGAATTGGTAATATTCGCCAACATTTATACACTTTTAAATAAGTATGGTTCCTTAAAATCATCCCTGATGAATACTTAACAAAGTACACAACATACATGTACGTTAGTGAGTTCATTAGGCCATAGTGTTGTAACGTTGCTCTTATACCACTTGTAACACACCCAATTCCCACATTATTATTTTGGAAATAGGGTAATTTTCTTTTTCCTCAACTTCATCCAAACGTAAAAAAATATTAACTTTGATCCTATTACATCATTGCACTAATTATAAATATGTACTACTCACCCTTAGTAATTTTATATAAATAATAATATGTAATTCAATAACCAATACCATCCCTTAATAATTGTTCAATTTATAACTTGAACCTTAATTATTTCAAACTTAAGAATAATATTTTCCCATAATGTTAATTGCTCATTACAAATTTACACAAATATCTTCTTTTTAAATAACCCGTTACTATATATATAACATCCCATGAGAACCGTTTAAGTATACTATAGCTCTCTACCATCAACCTTAATTATTTCAAACTTAAGAATAAGATTATCCCATAATGTTAATTTCTCATTACAAAATCACACAACTATCTCTGTTTTAAGTAACCCTTTAGCTCTCTACCATCAAGTAATCATACTCTCAATCATCAAAGGCATAGTTAGTATTTGAATTCTATACAAAATCTCAATGAATATCCATTAAGAAAATAGCTCTTTTAATGCAGTCAACCATACCGGGTTTTCAATCCAAACAACCAATTAAGAAATCATAGTCAAAGAAACACTCTAGGTAATCCCATATTATGCTTTATACCTTTTCCATAATGTATTCTACACAAAGCTTGTGATGATCTCCTACTTACCTTCAACATTATTATGAGAATCATAATATAACCAGCAATGGCTCCACGAGGTGCACAATAAAGCGTCGAAAGAAAGAAAAAAATTAGGGAAGAAGAGTAGATGTTAGGAAGACGGAAAGCGAATAGTGTTGTTTTTTTTAAATTATTCTTGGTATAAGTTGGGATTCAATTTCATGATGATTTTTCACCTAATGTCATGCAAAATGATGCTTTTTTGTTTATACTTCGTATTAAGGAAACTTTGTTTGTTGTATCATGGACTCTCAAATATGTCTGTGTAGTGTTTTTTTGGATGGCTTAAACATATGGGTACTTTGGTATATGGACCACCCAATTGTTAGCTTTGGTAGTACATGTGGATGCTCGAGTGGACAATCAAATGCTCTAAACGCTCAAATGCTTTGCCTTTATCCATTTGTTTGCCTCAAAGATGTTATGTACCCCACAACATTCAATTTCATGGGGCCTAGAATTGTTGGGATTTTCTTTATGTTTTTATTTTAACAAGTACATCCATTTGCCTTTAAATGAAATTGGCAAAAAAGTTGACATATATTCAAATATTCTAAAAAAAAAAGGAATCAACAACAAAAAACAACCACAATCATTAATTTTGTAAATTTGTTGTATTGTATTTAATAGTTGAGATGAGATATCATCATATAATGACCATGAAACCTAAATGATCATAAACCATCATACCATACTCAAGTAGGTCACAGAGCAACATCCAAACTCACACAACGATACTTTCTCAAGTTGACATTAACATAATACAAGTGAAGAGAATATATTGTGATTTGTGGAAAAAACTTTGACAAGAACAATAAAAAAAAATAGTTCAAATTATCTTTATAAAAGTAAATTTGTTATTATATTGTATTTTCACAATTCAAAAATTTTATACCAACTTATATTTATCATATAATTTAATTTAATTGATAAAATGGACACTTTTGTGATGGTCTTTTGTTTTTTGTTTTTTCGATATTATCATTTTCAATCGTCCAAACTTTTTAAAATAATATATATCTTAAAAATTAAGTTTTTTTTCTTTCATTTTTAAATTTTTTCTAATTTTTTTCTATTATCTTTATAGACATTAAGCCAACTTATATTTATTAAAAAAATAAACAATATTCTCTATTTCAAAACAATATTCTCTATTTCAAAACCATTACATAGTTGATTTATCATGTTCAATGGCTCTTAAAAATTTAAATTTAAAATTGTCTTCATCTTTACCATACATAAAATTCATGATATTCATGATATTATATTTACATACATAAAATTCATGATATTCATGATATTATATTTACTTTGTTAAATGAAACTGTATTTGTTAATAACAACATACCAAAAAAACGTAACATGTCAATGTATTTTTAAACATGTTAAGTAAAATGTTAATCAAATTTTGAAAAAAAACTCTCATATGATCCATTAAATTAATTAAATTTAAAAATATTGAGTCAGCTGCATTTTTATAAAAAGTAACATGCCAATGCATTTATGAACCTAGTAAGCTATGTGTTAGTAAGATTTCAATTGGAAAAAAATAGATCAAATACTTCTTTTTAAATGTGTAAAGTTTATTAAATATAGTAAGGAGATTATAACTTAAATAATATAGATTTATTTAATAATTAATTATATTTAAAAATAATAATAATTGTATTTTAAAAATTTTAGTTTAAATATTTTATAATATTAATTTTCTATCAATATAAAATTACAAATCTAAATTTATATTTAAAAAATTTAATATGTTCAAAAACTGATATGTGAAGTATTTTTCAAAATTCCTAATAATTTAAAGAAATTACTTGTTGCATGATTACAAAACTCAATTCACATGTAATAATATCATTTTTTACATTAAAAATGAAAATAGACAAGTATTTTTTATATAGAAAATTCTTATAAATTTTTTTACATTTAACAATTTAAAATAGGAAAAACAAATCAATGTTATCAAACCATATTGCATACTTACAAAAATAGCTCGTATAATTAATGCACTTATATGGTATCTTATTTTTTATTTGTTATTATATATTGTAGCTTTTAGTGATAGTGCATGTTTTTTAACCATAGATTAATATTTATAATCTTGTAATGTATATGTATGTGAGAGTTTAATATTTTCCATGCTTAATTGTTAAGGTTTAAGGTAAACCTGTATTCTAAGAACCCCAATATGGGTGACCACCACTTCATTCAAATTTGATTTTTTATTACTATTAGTGACAAGTACATTTGTAATAGCAAACCATAAGTTAGCTCTATTTATTATTCTTTTGATGAAAAATATGTTTAAAACAATTTTAGCTAGCTCTTCATATAGAAGTTCATATGAAAGCCATGTTGTAATTGAATTTTAGATATATTAATCATGTTGTACTTGAAGTTTAGATATCTTAATCAGAAAATTTCATATTTATATAGAAAACATAAAAAACAAATACTAAAATTTATTTAATGAATAATAAAAAATAATAATTATAGTATTTACTTTTAAAAGAAAAATAAAATTGTTGCAATTTATAAAGTTAAACTTTGTGATTACATTACCCAAATATAATTATACAACTAATGTTGTCATAAACATATAATAGCAAGTCATTCACTGGCTCAGCTAGTTGGCCCTTATTTGACAAGTGGTTTCTAGGGCAAAAGTCAAGGGTTTTATTTGGGGTAAATTGGTTCTCTCTCGTGGAAAAAAATAGTAAGTCATTCATTCTCAACTCATTGGAAATATCAAATAGGGCCAAATGTCCACATAACACTAAGCAAATGGATTACATGTGGGTCTTTCTAGCTGTTGTTTGATAAAATGTCATTTACTCTCAACGCATTAGAATTTCTACACCTCACCGTCATCCATTCAAGCGATTGTTAAACACAGGTTGATGGGCATTTGTTACATTGTATCATTATCTAGTGAGTTCACTATTGTCACCATCAAAATCATCTGAATTTTAGAATTGGTTGTCAAGCATATACTAAGGTGCATGCACAAGAAGCGGTTCAAGCCTCTATTGAGGTTATGTGCTCTTCGGATAGTGAATGTGTGAAATTTGATCATGTACATCATGTCTAGGTGGCAGGGGATGGTGCAAGGATGACAAGATGGTGCCACGAGAGCAGTTGTGGAACGATCACAATGGACCATGTTAGGGTGGCAAGGGATGGTGCAAGGATGACAAGATCGTGCCACGAGAGCGGATGTGGAATGATCACAATGAACCAATTAGATTGGGAAGACTTCGGGAAACCCATGTTGGATTCACAAATGTATGAATTTGGAGATTCCTTTTGATGACAACAATGTTTTGTTTTATGTAACCTTACAATTTATGCATTCTAAGAAAGATCAATTGAATATTCTTTCCACTAAATTAAAATAATTTCTCGTCAATAAAATATGTTGGAAAGACAATTTGATTACCTTCAGTCCATATGATGTTTTTTTAAAAACGATATTTGTTCTGAGAAAAGTAGAGCAAAGATTCTCATGGATTTTTAAGCCTAATATGTATCTATATTAAATTCAATAAAAATAAAATACCAAACCTTCTTCCATGGAAAAAAAATATTAAAATTTATCCAATTCAAGTGATAAAGAAAAAAGAATAACAACTTTAATCTGGTGCAATTTGTTTCTGATTTTTAATGCATATTTATGTGGTGTAAATAATTCAATTACATGAAGAACTAATTTGTGATTTATTGAGATAAGGAAAAACGGTCACTATCATATAAACAAAAGTCTATTAAGTGTTTTCGGGATAAAAATTAAATATGAAGTAAATTGTAAGTTGGTTGTCAAAGGTTCACAACTCGTAAATGTACCAGAAAATCAGATACGTTGACATTTTTTTTCACCGAAAACTTTGCCCTTCTATTCCTTTGATTCCCAAATGAACATTTAGACCCATGAAATGTAACCAGACTAAATGGGAAAACCCCAACCATTATGCTAATGCGTTATTCCATTCGGGTCTATTGACCATTATTTTATAGCAAAGGAACGGGTGCAAGGTATAATGTTATTTTCAAGGACGTTTTCGAGTTACCATTTATGTTCCTGGAGTGTAAGCAATAGTAAATTAATGATATCTTTATTCAAGGAGAAGTTTTGAAGTGACTGTGGGTCTTAGTTATACCACATAGAGGAGCGCTTGCTTGTGAATCTTAGTGTGCATCACCTATGAAGACACTACCACAACATGGTCTTAACCTACTCTTGGTCCAAGAAATCCACACCTAGAAATTTGTAGATTGATACACATATCAACAGAAAAGGAAAGACACAACTGCCTCCTTGGATTTCCCTCCAGGTTTAATTTAACCAGATTAATAATCATGTTGGTTTATTCAAACTATAATGAGAGGCAACGATAATCATTTTGTGTAGCTTTTTACTGATTGAAGGTTTACTCATGTCTCGGTAGCATTGATATCAGTAGCATATCAATGTCTCATTCAACATGTGGTTTACTCATGTCTCGGTAGCATTGATATCAATAGCTTTAATTAATTCTTCGTTCCTATACTCTTAGATAATCTTGTTGTATCGACATTGCAATCTTTAAGTTTATTGCTACCTCTATATTTTAACTGTATGGGTGAGGGAAAATTGATTCACTGGAATGATGAAAAATGATTATTGGGTTTAATTGACATTCTTGTGGGTTATATGAATTCGAACTGGAAATAATTCGAAAGAACTCATCAAGCCACCCAAGCTCTGTGTATTCCTCTCTCCAGCATCATGGCATCCCTCAAATGGTGGACAGTGTCTAAAAAATATGCATATTACGTCATAATAGCTATCAAATTGGATGATTCACACAAAGGTAAAATGCATTCCCACAATTGGTGTGTATATTTGTTTAAATGTCATGCATGTTTTAAGCATGGACTTTCCTTGCAAGCTTCATCAAGTGTATGTCAAAACTCTCAAAGAATCAATGTGTTATTTCAGTCGACTAGTCCTACAACTTAAGAGTTTAATTGTTGACAATAACTAATTTCTTGGTGAAAATCTAAGAATTTGGCTCAACTAAACTACATACAATTACAATTTCAAGTGTTTTTCATTTGGGTTCCAACAGTAATTACTGGTATTTCATTTATTTAGGCCTAGGCTTCCATACCGATACCGAAGTTCAAGGCATGTGGATTCCCTATGTATGATAAAATATTGGTAAGTTTTTCTAACATTTTCCTCACTTATTAAATTGCTCTGGCCATTTATTTAGTGGGGAGAATAGACTTATAACACTAATTACAAACAGGTAACAAGATACCAAAATATTAACAAAGTCATAAGACCGGGGATCGATTACAAATAAACATGGAGGATAATTATCGAGCTCTTGAAACATGTAACAAAAATCTATATTGAAACATTGTATTGTATCAGAATTAAGCACCTGTGACATTGAAACATGCATGCACCTATGACATTTGAAAATATGTGAAGGATGCTAATTGCATATGTAGTGACTTGAAATTTAGGAACTTAAACTATATATGTTGCAAATAGCTATGTTTGCTACAAATAACTATGATAGAAACTTTTCTTGTGCAATTGTGAACTGAAAAATAGAATAGAAACAGAGACAGAGGTAGAGGTGAGAATGCACCCCCTTAATAATGTCGATAGGCCTGCAGATTGATGCGAAGGGAGTAGATCTGTGTTTAAGTTGAAGTGATGACAAGGGAGCATGTGCACATTGATGTCTGTAGATCTGCATTTAAGTAAAACTCGTTACCGTCATCATTGTAAGTTTCTACCTTTTGTTGGGATTCTGACCTTGGATGAAGGTGGTAAGATTAGAGTTGAGACATTTAGACTTAGTTGTTGTTGAATCGATTGACATAAATGTTTTCAAGTGAGTATTTCTGAAGCTGAGGCCAAAAGATGATGTTGAGAACAATGGCGACGATGGCTATTAGCATGATGATGAGGATGAGCATATAGAAAATCCAAGCAAGATAGCAGCATCAAGGATTCCGGCAGCGACGACGATTCGGGCATGAACAAATTCGTCTACACACAATTCCTTCAAAGATATAGTGTTCATAATTTGGCAGCTCTTCTAACTCATAGAACTCATTAAGTTGTATGAGTTGAATTTTTTCCGCCTACATCAACCATCGACTGCTCTTCAGTTGCATATGCGTTTGCACCCAACTCCTCCTGATCGAATGTAAAACTGCAACCAAAATAACACTATAATAGGTTGAAGTAGAATCCTAGTGCAGACTTGCCCGATATGCCATCTTTAAAACCTTATCCTAATCTTATCCCAACGACCCTCCAGCTTTAAAACCTTATCCCAACTCTATTATTGGCAGTATTTTATTGGGGAGACACGTTGTAACCTCTAATTTGTGGGAAGGACGATGAAAAGAGTTATAGGTTTTTTCAAAACTGACCTCACAGAAAGAACGCCTTCGGCGTAATTAATTACCTTTATAATCCATTTATTCCTCTTCCACACATGTAAATATAATTAGTTAATCCTGGCTCAACCCTTTTTTTAACATATTAATTAAACAGAATTCGTGGGAATACTATTGGATTTGCAGTAGTTCTATAAAGATGGTATTTAACCATGTAATACACCTTTACTTCTAGTAAATTTCCTCTTTCCAAATTAAACGAGTGATAACAAGGACTAGTTAAACAATTTAGTGCCTTTTACCAAAATATTCACACTATTTATTGGACATTACTATCATTGATTAAACATACATACCAACTATACTTTAAATTCATGTAATACTAAGCACAGAGGAAACAAAGAATTCGAAAAATATAAACAAGAATACTCATAAGTGAACAAATGTCATCCAACATCTCTATCAAATCATTTAATTCATCACATTTTTTATATACTTTTGAAGAATTTAACATCTTTAATAATAAAATATCATTTGGAGATACTTATATCAATCTAGTAGATGGGGCGACTGAAGACTTGATTTCAACTTTACTTTCAACCTTTTGAATCTCTATCCAATATATTTTTTCCCCCCAAGAGGACACCCTCGAGCTAGGCATGAATCCACTAGGAAAGGAAAACTATTGAATCTCTTACAAATATTTGTAAACAAATCTTAACTCCAATTTTACCATAGACCACAGTTCTCAGTACTATAATACATATTTAAACTTGAATGAGGATTTCAATTGACTTGAAAACAAAATGATACCATTCTTATCTTACAAGACTAGACTAGGAAGGGAATGTAAGACTGCAAGTGAAAGTTAGGTTCGATCCCCTCTAATACAGGTCTCCTTTATCATTCTATTAAAACTCTCAAATGGTAATAAGGGTGAAACATTTTTCTAGTCGTTCCTCTCAATGAGATCAATGTTGTTAAACTTGCATAGCACACAATAAAATAAAAGGAACCACTTGGTCGGTACGGTTATCTCACCGAGGCCACCACTTTCATTTCTTACAAGCATGTGACTCAATTATCATGTATTTTCCCTAAACAGATAAATAATTATTTATTCGGGAAAACTTCATAAACAAAGAATACAATAAAATCAATCCTCAACGCCACCAATTATTTAATTGAAGACCTCATGGAGAGATTCCTTCTCTCTTTGATGTAGGGACATCCCAAGCTTTGCTCTTTAATATCTCTCTATGCAGACCTATGTAACCAGATATACATAAGCACTGCAGGAATCTCCTTATGCTACCAAAACATTAGAGTGCTATCAAGATTTCCTTACTATTACTGAACCTGGACTTCAAATTGAGATGTTTTACAACTCCTGCCTTTCAATATTCATATACTTGGATTGTGTTGGGATTATTATTAATCCTCCCTTTGACCACATAGTCTAACTGTCTATTTTCCTATCTTAGGATATATTCATCACTCAACTAGTGCATGGGGGACACCCCTAGAGGACATATGCCACTTACTGCACGTGATTGCATGAGTTTAGGAGCCCCGTGGACTAATTCCTATAATTTAGGAACCCACTCTAAGTGCCACCAAAAGTATCCTTTAGTGGACATTAGTAGGTAAGCAGTTATGTTTAGTTATGATCCAACTAGTATCAGTTAGATCACAATCAGTTAGCCTAGCATCAGTTTGCATGATTGAAGGAAGTGTGGGCACCTTTTCTCACCTACCCTCATCAGTTAACTGATTGTAGACTAAGCTAGTTATTTGGAGTTACATTAGTAAGCTCCAGTGGTGATTTTCCCACACTGAGTTAGCTCCAGATTCAGTTTGAGTTGGTATATTCAAATCCTATCTTAGGCAAATTCTCCTATATCTACAACTAGTGTATTCCATATTATTCCAATTTTGTCCCATGTGTGTGAAATTTTTTCATGATTAATTGAATAGTCTATGCTAAATTCTTCTCTCTCTTTTGCATCATTCTCTTCCATTTGAATTCATGTATGCTGATGATCCTATGCTTCATAGAATTTAACATGGCATCATAGCGGGTATCCATGCTTGCCTCGAACCTCGAAAACTTCCATTGATGCATCATAGGCCATTGAATTTCCACATAGTTCCTAGAATAATTGCATTTATCCCCATGGATTATGTCCAGAGAAGTTTATCCAGGTTTTGTGTACTCAAATAAAGTGCACATGTCGAAGTGAAGAGCATTTGAGCTAAATTGATTCAAATCAGAGTTTGTTTTGCAAGTACAATTTCAACAACAAAATTTAAAATCACAACCAACTTTAAATAGGTACCACGACCTCTACAGATCGTATTAGAGGTCCTACCATAGCTTGTTTGAAATGCATTTATGTGATCTGAAATGGGTTTTCGTGGAATTCAATTTGAGTCACTAGTTTGAGTGCTCTGTTCAGTTTAATATTGGAGGTTTGCAATAACTCATGTATGTTTGTACCCTCTATTTCATCTTTATATTTCTCACTCCACATGATGAGATAGGTCAATTTCCTTATATGATTGGAAAGATATCTTCGATATCTGAAATGGGTGTTTTATGAAATTTAACTCCATTGACTGTAGAAGAAGTTGTGATTGAATTGGCAACATGACATCAATCACATTTTTTGAGTTTTTATTTAAACTTACATACATAATTTGATTTACATGTACAACTTCTTGGATTCAACGTTGTTCCTGAATTTGAAGAAGAAAATAGCAGAAACTTCTATTGTACAACTTCAAAATGGATATGAGATCAATTCCCCTTCTATAACCATTCAATTATGCTAAGTGGAAATTAAAGATGGTTACATATCTTGAGAGCCATGATCTCCTTGATGTGCCTTTTGGAGCTGGTAAACAATCTTATGAAGATGAAAAATATTGGTTGGATGATGGTGAAAGAAAATATGCAATAATGTGTATAGTAATGACTCCTAATATTGCATTATCTCATGGAATCTGTTGAATATCCATTCGATCTATGATAGAGCCTTTGGTGTGCAGAAAGAAGTAGATAATACCTAGAGAGAATCCAACGCCTCCTTAAGTGTTCTTCCTTCAAATGTCTCAGCCTCAATTCTCTCTGATGAAGTTGTTCAAGATGAAGAAGAAGCAGAATCTTCAACTCAATAAATTTGAATTGTTGAAAGTCTCCTTGTAGTGAATCCTTCTCTTGTTGCTCCAAAATTTTATGAGATCTTTGATAGCACATACATAAGAATATGTAGCACAGTAAACTAATAGCTTATATATGTAGCACATACATAAGAATATTGGCTTTTGAAAACACTTTTCAAATAACAAAAGGTATTTAAATATTCACATTCATACACAAAATGAAACATAGAAAACATATATACAACATTCATAGCATGAAGAGTTCAAACTGAACTGAAGAATATAAATAAATAAAAACAATTTAGATCAAAGGCCTAGCTCCATATAATATATTAACAGTCATTCAAAAAGAAAAAATAATCTCTTACAGAAGTAGCATGTATGTCTGCACAGTCTCCCTAGGATTGACTCCCATGTGTGTCTCCGGTTTCTCATAAAATATTACAAATATATAAAACAAAAATGAAACTCAAAGTGTGTTTATCAGATCCACTTTCTAAGGCTAAGCTTTACTAAATATAGACAAGATATAAAAAAAAGGAACCTATTTAATGACATGTGTCAAGTGAGATCTTTTCCAAATCCTTCTTGTTGCTTTAGCTAATGTGGCTAGCCCATCTATCGCTCTTGACTTTGCTTGCAACCTTCTAATGTCCTTTTCATGCCACGCAGGTTTACTGTTAGCTCCTCTTTGTCCTTTAATAACTGATCCCTCTCCTCTTGTGCCAATTTCCTCCTTTTAACTGCTTCTTCTGATACTTGGATTAACTTAGCAAAATTATGATTTACTTCTTGCGGATCTTCCTTCAACATTGTATTTGATTTGACCAATTGATCATTAATATGATTTAAATGCTCATTTTTTCTTCTCAACTGCTCAATTTCTTTGTGTTGTTTATCATGTTTCAATTTTAGCATACTGCCTCTTGTATCTTCACCTGTAACCTTCCTTTTTCTAGGATTTGCAACCTTTTCACTTTCTTCTTCTGTCAAAACCTGTTCATTGCATTCTGTCTACTTTTTAAGTACTTTACCAATCTCAGTTTGAGGAAGTTCTGATAGGTTATTATTTTCTATATTACTAGAGTCAAGAATGCAACTTTTAGGGATTAGATCTGGAATTTGTTTTAAGCTTTGATTGATGTTATCAAAGACTTGATGGAGGGAAAATTCCAATTCTTTAGATCTACTGCTTCCCTCATCATCACTGGAACTGTCTTGAACACTGATTACCTACTTTTTATTAAACCTAGGGTTTAATAACGCCTTCATATTCATTCTGAATCTGTTCACTAATCGGGTTTTAGGTCTGAAAGGTTTAAAAGGAAAACCTATCTGTTATGCAATCTCCTTAGTATGACTTGGTCCTTCTTTACCTGTTTGTATTTCAACTAAAACAGGACTATCATTCTCCATACACTTAGTCTCTACCTCAGGTAGCTGTGTTGAAATTTATTTTTGGATTATCTGTGTTTAAACAACAGAGCCTAACACTGAACATTCATTATTTTCACATTGAGGTTCTTTTTCTACTAGCTGTGTTGAGGTTACTTCTTCAGGCTCTATTTTTTTAACACAATCTCCAGATTTATTATCAGACAAGGGTTTGGATTCAGTATTGTCAGAAGTTTTTAAAACCTTCTTCCTTTTTCTTTTCTCTGTAGGTTTTAAATTAACTTCGAAACCTCCCCAAAAGAGAAAATGGGACCATGATCTTTCAAGTTTTCCCAACTCTTGGATGATTAAAATCTTAACTAATCCATGGTGGAACATATTACTACCAATGGAGGTAGGATGGTTACGAACCCTAGCAGACATTTTCTCCATACTTTTTAACAAAAATAAAGGGGGGTTCACTTTGTTTGCACTTGTTACATGCTATAGAAAATGCATGTGATAACAATACACAGTGCCGAAATGTCCTTCACAAGTGACATAACTTTGGATGATTTGCAATACATCCTTCCATTCTTTAAAAAGGAAACTCCTTTGAATTCCCTGGCTCCAGTCTGGACCTTTATGAGCCGGTAACAGGTATTGGCTATAATCTTCATTTATAGTTTTCCTTTTATACCATCTTTCCCCTTCTGGAAGAACACCAATAGCATGAGAGATAGTCTCCTCTATGACTATGAAACTTAAACCTCCAATTCAAACCCTAGATCCCTTAAAACTCTAACAAAATTCTTTAGTGACCTCAACATGATGTTCTACAATCCTTTCAAACATATTATACCATCCAATCTTCTTCATTGTTTCGAGGGATTGAGGTAATTTCTGCATCCACTCGACATTTGAGGGTTCTGTTCTCAACTTATGACCACTCGGCCGAGTTTTCCTATCCACACTCATGGCCGGATCGCAATTTGCAGATGCAACACTAGAACAGGTTCTTTGAGTATGAAGGAACCCTTGTTCCTGCGAAACCATAACATTCGGCTCTCCTTTCTTCAAAATAGGATGGAAAAATCATGAAGGAAGATGGTTTTTTCCAAGTGGCTGAAAATAGTACTGTCAACAATAGATGTTATTATGAAACTGAGCACATAGCTCAAAGTCTACCAAAATCATGATGAAAGCCTACAAAACCATCTCGTCCTTGTTGAGCTGGCAGCGTACCATGTTCTTGAAAAGCGATCATGTGCTTCTAGCTTCACTTAATAATCAATATAGTATAACTTAAAAATATTTTAAAACTTTTGAAAGAACTCGTAATACATATAGGAGCATAGGCTAGGAACTAAAATATTAACAATACCTAAAGTTTCAAACATGAATTCAAAACAAGGCTAAAACTTAGGATAAAATGAAAAAACAACTCAAGGCTTAAAAAGATTAGGTGAAAAACTATCCTACCAAGCAAGGAAAAAGACCTAGGTCAAACATTGACTCCAACTAGGGGATGGCACTTCCCCGAGATTTGTCAAGAACCTGTAGTTTCAGTGCCTTATTTCTTAAAATAAAAATGTTGTTCCATTGGGTCATGGAGTCTTATTTTGCAAAAATTTTGAACATTTACTGGTATTTACAATGAACAAAACACCTTTTCTCCCTTATTTGGTGTAGAAATGTTTCAAAAATAGCCCATTGACTAGGCCTGCCAATTAATCACCCTCCAAATTCTGCAAAACAAATGTGTTGTTATCCAGACTCCTAACAATCCTGAAAGGTCCCAACCATAGATGGTCAAACTTTCCATGTTTAGGTTTTTCATCCTTTCGTGCATCCCACCTGAGTACCAGATCATTAGGAAAAAAGTTATTTTCTTTAACTCTTTTATCAAACTTCTACTTTATTTTGTCCTTATAGTTCTGAGCTTTCTCAACCAGTAATTCCCTTTCATGTTGAAGTTCAATCATTTGAAATATTCTAAGTTGCACCTCATTTGGTTCTTCTACATTTTCCTACATAAATTTCGTAACTGGTAAACCTAATTGTATAGGAAAAACTACCTCAATTCCATATACAATTTGAAAAGGCCCAAGTACCAATAGCATTTTTGTAGTAATACGATCAGCCCACAAAGCATACTTTAATTTGCTATCCCATGCCCTTTTGTTCTCTACTAACAACTTTTTCAAACTGTTAACTATATTTTGTTTGAAGACTCTACTAAACCATTTACTTGTGGGTAATAGGGAGTAGAGTGCTTCAACAAAATCCCATGTTTTTCACAAAACAAGACCATTTTCTAAGATTTAAATGCAGGGGCATTATCTGTAATCAACTTTCTAGGGCAGCCAAACCTACTCAAGATGTTTTCTTCAATAAAATTTATTATGACCTGATCAGTTGCCCTTCTGGTAGGGATGGCTTCTACCCATTTTGTAAAGAAGTTTGTAGCTGTCAAAATTTATCTATGTTGTCCACTTGAATGAGGATTAATTTCTCCAATGAAATCCAATCCCCATTGATGGAAAGGGGCATCAACTGAAATAGGTTTGAGAGGTAAAGAAAGCAATTTCTACTTACCTACAATTTTTTGGCATTCGACACAAGCTCTTATCTAAGAAAAAACATCTGAAAATACTTTTGGCCAATAATAGCCTGCTCTCAAAATTTTAAATTTTTTAGCCTTACAGTAACGATGCCCACCACAAAATCCTTCATGCATTTCAGCAGTTAAAGCTTCAGCTTCCTCTCTATCAATACATCTGAGAAGAATTCCTCCAGGATCTTTCCAAAATAGATCATGCTCATGAAGACAATAATTCATAGCTTTTAATTTTAAAGATCTAAATTTCCCTTTGTCCAGGTTTGGAGGAGATTGTAAAAAGACAAGAAATATACAATATTAGCATACCAATCAGAGTCCTCATATTTCTGCAAAATCTGCTTCTTTTCTTCTTCATGCTGAAATTCTTCTTGTTCAAATATTTCATTTGATACCACATTCAAACCTAATTCTTGGCAATTAGATTCTATGAGTAATTTTGCTAACCCTTGGCCTTTAACCAGCTTAGTTGGCTTAATTTCAATGTCATATTCCATTATATTAGCAATCCAACGACCTCTGTTTCCTTCAGAATCAGGCTGTGTCAAAATATTTTTTACTGCTGGATTAGGAACATATGACAAAAATTTTGAATGCAGCAAGTAAATCCTGAAAATTTTAAGGGCTTTGACAAGTGCATAAGCTTGTTTTTCCAAACTGTTGTACTTAAGTTCTAAATCTCTTAAGACTTTACTGAAAAATGAAATGGGTTGTTCTAGGCCTTCTGCATTCTTTTGCAATAGTACTTCTACTATACTATCTTTAGAAGAAAAATAAAATGTAATAAAATATTTAGAGAATTCAGGTCTTACCAAAACAGGTGCTTCTGTCAATGCTTGCTTTATCTTTTCAGAAGACAATTTAGCTCCTGGAGTCCATTTAACATCCTAATCCTTCATGAGCATCTTGGTTATTTGTTTAACAATCTCAGCAAAATTAGGAATAAACCATCTAAGAAAAATTATTTTCCCAATAAATGACTGAATTTCTTTTTTATTCCAGGGAATTGAAATTTTTAGAATTGCCTTCACCCGCTCTGGGTCAATCTTGACACCATCTGCTGAAACTATATGACCAAGCAAATTTCCCTCCTGCATAGAAAAATGGGATTGCTTTGGGTTTAAAGACAAACCATACTTTCTGCATTTTGAAAAGGTTTGTTCTAAGTGTTTAAGATGATTTTCATCAGAATCTGAAAAAACTGTTATATCATCTAAATAGATGACCACAATTTTTTCTCTTTCACCCACACATGCTATGTCCATAGCTCTTTGAAATGTTTCTCCTGCATTCATTAAACCAAATGGCATTTTATCGTACATAAAATTCCCCCAGGGAGTAGTAAAAGCAATTTTCTCCCTATCTTCCGGCTGAACAACAATCTGGTTATACCTTGCAAACCCATCTATCATTGATATTCTCTGAGCTCCAACTACCTTTTGCAAGATCTAATCTATTTTAGGTACAAGATAATTATCTTTCAGAGAGGATCTATTTAGGTTACGGATATCAACACATAACCTAATTTCCCCATTCTTCTTTCTAATAGGAACCATATTTGCAACCCAGGTAGAATACCAAAGAGGTACTATAATCTTTGCATCCAGCAGTTTCTTCATTTCTTTTTCAATGACTGGTAACAATGCTGGATTGATTCTCCTTAGTTTCTGCCAGAAGGTTTTTGTATTAGGCTTAAGAGGGATCTTATGTTGAATGATGTTGGTGTCATATGTTTTAAGATCTTCATAAGACCATGCAAATATATCCACAAACTTCTTAACCAAACTGATATATTTATTTCAGTTTTCTTTTGACAGCAGTTTAGAAATTTTAACAATCTTAGGCTGACTTTCAGTTCCAATGTTACAGCTATTCACATTTTCTTCAGAAGATTGTATAGTCGGCTTTGCTATTAATGTATCATCTTTAAGGAACAATCTTTCTAATGGAACTAGACATTTTGGAATAAAATTTCCTTTTAATTCTATAATCTTATGATCGGCATTTGACTGTTCTATAAAGGAAGGAAATCCATCCCTATCATCATCATCTTGTTCTTCATCTATTTGAGAATTGGAAAACTCACCTATTAATTCCAAGAATCTCTTAATCTCCAAATCATCCTAAAACACTCTCCAATGTTTTATGTTATCAAAGATAAAAGGTCTATGCCTAACTTCAATTGGATATCTGAGTTGAGTGTTCTGTGGGACCTTAAAAAATGTTACTGCTAGAGCCAAAGAGTCAGCTATCTAGTTATGATCTCTAGGGATAAAAGAAATATTGAATGTTGTAAAGAAATTATCAATTAAATCCCATATTTCATTTCTGTAGACTTTTAACAGCTGTTGTTTTACCTGATAAATGCTTCTGACCTGTTGAACAACCAATTCAGAGTCGCCAAAAACAGCCTACTATTGAATCCCCAGACCCTTTGCAGCTCTTAATCCCAGTACCAATGCCTCATATTCTGCTACATTATTGGTTGTCTGGAATTCTAATTCATACATTAGACAAACATTTTCAACCCCAGAGGAAACAAGAACAACTCCAGCTCCTGCTCCTTCTTTAGATGAAGAGCCATCGAAGTACATCTGCCACAATTCATCTTCTTTCTTAGTAGTATGATAAACTGGATTTTTCTTTTCTACTTGCAACACACAAAAAGTGTCCTCATTGCTTAAATGCAACATACAAGATCCCAAACCTTCCTCCACAACATAGATTGGATGATTAGTAGGATTGTCCCTGTCACTTACTAAATAGGCCATTTGAACTTCTCTGTACATGCTTGGTCCTCTGCCTGGTAACTCGATCTGTGGATATATTAATAGCACTTTGATTGTCACAAAAGAGGACAGTAAACAAAGTACTACCAACATCAAACTCTGAAAGAATGCCTTGCAACCAAACAGCTTGGATGCAAGCATTCACTGCTCCTCGGTACTCGGCCTCTGTTGAAGACAATGCTATGGCATCCTGCTTTTTGCTAGACCAGAAAATGGGGCCACCACCAAACATGAATACATATCCGGAAGTATACTTCTAATCAATAGAATCACCCACCCAATTGGAATCTGTGTAACCAACCAGCTCTTGCTTGGATTCTGCAACATAGTGAATGTCGTAGGTCCTGGTTCCCTGAATATACTGGAGGATCCTCTTGGCTGCCTTCCAATGAATATCATGAGGCTGCTGCATGTATCTTGACATAGAATTCATGACATAACAGATATCAGGCTAAGAATGAGTCAAGTAGAGCAAGCTACCTATCAGTTGTCGATAAATAGTGCAGTCCATGGGAGGTGTGCTTTTTCCTTCTTCAAGGCTGATCCCTGAAAGGAAAGGGAATGGAACAGCCTTACATTCAGCCATATTAAACTTGAATAACAGGTCTAATATGTAGTTGTACTGAGTGACCATTATCCCATCAAAAAATTTCTCAATTTCGAGACCAAGAAATTGATTTAAGAGCCCCAAATCGCTCATTTCAAATGCATTGTGGAGAGCAGTTTTGATGACTGAAATAGAAGTAACTGTGCTACCTGTAATCAGTAATTCATCAACATATAAAAAAATAATAATCAAATAACCATAATACTACTGTATATACACATTTGGATCTGATTTACACCTTTGGAAGTTTTGCGAGAGAATGAAGGCATCCATCTTGGAATACCACTCTCTTGTGGCCTGTTTTAACCCATATAGTGAATTCTTTAGCTTGAAAACCAAAGATGGATCAAAAATATATCCATTAGGATGCTTCATGTATATCTCCTCATCAATATCTCCATGCAAAAAGGTAGACTTAACATCCATATGATGCACTTCCCAGTGCTTAGATGCTGAAATTGCCAAAACTAGGCAGATGGAGTCCATTTTTGCAACCGATGCAAAAGTCTCATGGTAGTCCACACCTTGGACCTAGGAGAAACATTTTGGCAGAAGCCTTGCCTTATATTTTTAGGTGCTTCCATCAGCAGCAACCTTAGTCTGAAACACCCACTTGCATTGAACCAATTTCCTCCCCGAAGGAAGAGAAACTAGCTCCCAAGTAGTGTTTTTTTGAAGAGAATTCATCTCTTCATCCATGGCAACTTGCCATCTTGGATCCTTCTGAGAATGGTAGTAATAATTAGGGTCTGAACATATCATCAAATAACAATATTCAGACTGCAAATAATTAGGACAAGAGAGATAAATACCTGCTCTTTGGAAATCAAACTGAGTTCTCCTTGGATCATCCGGATTTCCAATGTTATCTCCTGCGAAGGAGAGTGTCTGTCGGGCCCAAGTTGGAAGATGATTTTGTACTTCATGTTCTGATTCAGCATCTAATGTTTGCTGTACACTAAATCAGAAATCATAGGATCCAAATCAGGGTCATCACCCCCAATTACATCATCCAAATATTCAGTAGAATAGGAAGGAAATTCAACAGTTTTCTCCTTCACTAGTTCTACCTCCTGAAGAGGCTCGTCGAACTTGACACACCTTTCAATGATGATCTATTTTGTTTTGATATCCATAATCTTGAAACCTTTATTTTCATCATGATATCCAATAAACAGACATTCGATGCCCCTTGCGGTTGCAAATCCCTCCTTTTATCAAGCGGAATTCAGGCACATGTAGTGGACCCAAACACCCTCAGATTCAACACATCCGGCTTGTGTCTGAAATATGATTTGAAAGGGGTGTTCCCTTTCATGGATGAGTGTTATACTCTATTCTGAATATATGTTGTAGCATTCATTCCTTCTGCCCACAAATTTGCAGCCAACTTCTTTGATTCCAACATACAGGTGGTCATCTCCTTGAGAGACCAATTCTTCCTCCCCACTACACCGTTCTACTGAGGAGTGTAGGGGACTGAATGTTGGATCTATATACCACTTTGGGAACATATATGCAGTAACTCATTACTGACATACTCCCCACCATTATCAGATCTCAAAATCTTGATCTTTTTTCCAAATGCATTCTCAATAAAGGCCTTCAATTCAGTGGATTTTTCTAAGAATTCCGACTTCTTTTTTATACAAAGACCCATGTGTATCTCGAAAAGTCATAAATGAAAGTCAGAACGTACCTTGATCCATTCATGGATGTTATAGGCATGGGACCACTGATATCAAAATGTATCAGTCCCAATATGCATGATGCTCAGCTTTCCTTCCCCCGATCGAACTTATGCTCAGGGTGCTTTCCAACAACATAGCCCTTGCAAATTCCAGTGGTAGCTTTGATGACCGAGAGGCCCTTCAACCATAAAATTCTTCTGTAATTGCTGCAAGTATTTGAATTTCAAGTGGCTGAAACTCTCATGCCACAGTCTACTAACTTTATTTCCATGAGTCAGCAATGCGGTGGGCTTTCCATCCGCCACAAAATGGGAGAACTCATAGGCTTTTGCATGATGGTTTGCAAGGAATTTGCTACAAGTTTTCCAGATGCAAGTTCTGTGATCTCTACATCATATGGGCTAAAGGATACTCTCTTGGGCACTCCCATATGTGTCATTTGATCAACACTTAGGAGGTTTGATGCAAGAGATGGTACATATAGAACATTGGAAAAATAACCATGCTCAAGATCTGTAGTACCTTGTCCTTCGGATATGATTGTGGAGTCATCTCCCATGTGGATGGGAATGGATTTACCGGTCTTCAAAGATGAGAAGGAGTCTCTTTCAACCATCATGTGGTTCGAAACTCCAGAATCTATCAAGAGTGCTTTGGACTTCGAAGTGCTTTCCATGAGGGCATGACCTTTTTCATGCTATGGTTCCCGATCTTGCTGATCTGTCCTCCAAAAGCTTTCTGGAAGATTGATGTGATTTCTCTCAAGGAGAGAAGTAGCTTCATTAAGTTTCTTTTTCATGCAAGCATGTTCAAGGTGGAAGCCCTTCTCACAATATGAACACTTGAATTTTTCCTTCCCATGATGTCCTTTGCCTTTTTTCTTCTTCGAGCCAGAAGGCTCGTCATGCTGCTGGTTTTCAACTTTAGGCTTAGGAGCTTCGAATTTGGTTTTTGGGTTCTTCTACTGCTTTCCTTTACCCTTCAGATATTTGGGCCCCGATACATGGAGGGATTGATCATAGGAGGATTTGAAGATCCCCATCTGGACAAGCTTATCATGTTCACTTGTTAGGGACTCAATGAAGGAATTGAGTGAAGGAATCTTCCATCCAGGGGTTGCGAGATTCCCCACACGGAATGTAGAGACAAACACTAAATAATCAGCTACAAGTTTGGAGAGTATGGAGAGGATGAGCTGATCATCCTCCTTCTCCACCTTACATTGCTTCAACAGTAATACAATGTGCTTTAACTTTGTGAAAAAAACATTTAAGATCTCAAAATTGGAAGGCTAGAGAGACATCAACTCTTTTTTAAGCTGGTATACTCTCAAATCATCCTATTTTCCACACAAGGTTTCCAATTTGTCCCAAATTTCCTTTGGAGTCTTCAATCCCAAGAGATGGAAAAGAAGAGCCCGGGAAACAGAGAGGCACAAGAATCCAAATGCTTCATCTTTCTTATTCAAGAATATAGCTTTGTCTGTCACAGAAGAAGGCTCTTCTTCAATGTCCATAATGACCCTATAGAGTCCTTTGGTATGTACCTGGATCTCCATGTCTCCTTTGTATGAATGGAAATTGAATGGAGTCAAGAGTTCTACGAAAGAATCCATTTCAAACTGTTGGAGCGAATGCTTTCACCTGTTAAAACCTGCAAATCACAACAAAAGGGGCACCGTAAGGTCGAACAGCCTGGACATTTTAGGCTTTCATCACACCCAACATAGTTGATCAAGCAAGCTTGACCAACAATTCCTTAACTTGGGGTATTAAGTGGTAAGCTTTAGCTTCTGGTGCAGTTCTGGATTTTTGAGCTTTTCCTCAATTTTTCATGCAAGATCTATCAAAAACCTTGTTTTTGAGAGAATTTGAGCTTCATCCCACCGTGAGCTTTGATACCATATTAATTTGTCACAGTGGTCTAGGAACTGAAAACACAGTCTCACAAAGAATACAGACAAATATGCATAAAATTGGAAAAATGGTGTTGCAATAGAATGTTGCAGCACTGTATAATCAATGAATAAAGAATAATACAATACAATGATCATGAAAGATGCATGAATTCCAAGACAATTCAAATTCCCAAGGAGGTCATTCGAATTGAATGAATGGGTGTAGCTTAACTGACAGTAAGCCACCGTAAACACACTAGTTAACCAACTGATCAAGTGCCAATTGACTCAACTAAGTCCTAACTTAATTCAGAGTGCAATGAATGACTGAGTCTAACTGAAATTAGCTCAAACACATGGCACTGTATTCCATCCAACAAGTGGTAGCGCATAAATAACTCCAATGAACCCCGATGAGGTTAATTGAAGTCAAACTAGCCATCAGAGGTGGTTGCAGGCGCCCCTGTTGACTCCAGTTCATTAAATATTAATAAAATAATCAATATAATGAAAGGAGGAACCTTCACCACTCAGCTTAACCGATTTTAACCATCATTTAGCAATTAGGTGCATTTATGACACTCAGATCACCCCCAGAGTGCTCCAGTTAGCCTCCCCGAATGAAGGAGAAGGCTTAGTTGGCCTCCTTGACTGAAGGTAGGCATGGGTGTGCTCATGCTGATGTCATACAGTGCTCCTCTTACTCCAATTAATTCAATAAAACTTAGGATAGTGATTTAACAATGTCAAATTAACCAAATTAAGTGTGCATGGTGGGTAAATGTCTCCAACAATTTCCCCATAAGCAATTTCACTGAAATTTATCAAACAAATGTGGAAATATATAACAAGTTTTCATAACTAATAACCATGTGTAATGAAATCCCATGAGTTATTATATCATTCCCCATACTCTTCTTACAAATTTTGGAGGTTCGTACATGAGTTGGGAAGCATAGTTGGCCTACACCCTAGGGAGGGTTTCATCACAATTTCCTAGTAATTTTTGGCCTTTTTGTCATCATCCCCAAACAAGGTTTCATAGGTATAAATTCTGATCCAAAGTATCCATAAACCACCTTGGTATGTTTTAATACTCACCATACCATCTCCTTTCAAATTCGGGACCATTTTGTGAAAGTTGGAACCCTCTAGAGTCATGACTAGTTAAGCTCAAATTTTGCCCAGTTTGTAATTTTCTCCAAATCTCCAAAAAGGGACATTACACATGGTAACTCAATAATATGGATGTTATAGAGCTTATCCGCTCAACATCAAGGCATGTTTGTCTTATTCCTCCAATACTTGATTAACAACATTATACATCCAAGATGCTAAACATTGTATTAAAACTTTCCATGACTTGATAATTCTAGTATCTACCAAAACATGTGTAACCATTCATAAGATTCCATGAGTCAATCACCTTATCATAGATATTCCATTTACACAACTGACCAGTTCCGAAAATTTTAGAGTTACTACTATTGAGTACTTCAGTAAAAAATCCAAATCTATTGATTATATCTTATTGTCTTTCTTTTGCAAAATATTCTTACCATATCGAGTCACTTGTACTACATTTTAATAAAATGCAATTGATTGCTCATATAATAACCTTTTAACAACATCTTAACTAACCTATAAAATTAATCAATAAATCATATTCATTCTATAAATTACCTTTTGTCCCACCAAGGATTTTATCTTTTGTTCTCATTTATCTTCTGATTCCCAAATGGTGGTGCTTCTTGCAACCATATGTACCTGCATACTAAACTCACAATTTATTTCCAAAATTATTTACATCATAATTTCAACTAGTTATACATATTCTTGCACTTTTCTCAACATTATGCATGTTTTAATATCATGAGTATATATTTGAATAGGTATGCCAATTTATATTATTGTTACCATCATACTGCATTAAATTTCATTCATATGTCTTTCTTAGTACTTACACACCTAATACATAATCATGGTGTCAATTATGTAACCTTTCCTTATCACTCAGTTTAGAGGTAAATAGAGAAATCATTACCTCATATTCTTATGACTAGGTAATGCAGCTTCATACATGATGGATTACAACTCACTCACTTTCAAGCATACAACTAAACATTTTTGGAATCCCTTTGCATGCCACTATCAAACATAACATATACTTATGAAAAAAAAATATTCCAAGTAATCAACTTAAGTCTTTCCTTTCTATAGCATAATTAAAATCACTCATTTGTCAACACATGCTAAGGAAACTAAACATGCAATCTTTATCTTTAGGATTCCAAGCAATTCGACTAAAGACTTAATTCATTATTGCTATAGTATGTATTACAATAAAATAACTACATGTTTTTTCATTTTCATTTGAAGTAATGAATACCTAACAAAGTACACAACATGCATGTACGTTAGTGAGTCCATTAGGCCATAATGTTGTAACCTTGCTCTGATACCACTTGTAACGCACCCAATTCCCACATTATTATTTTGGAAATAGGGTAATTTTGTTTTCCTCAACTTCATCCAAGCATAAAAAAAAAATTAACCTTAATCTTCTTACATCATTGCAGTCATTATAAATATGTAGTAATTTTATATAAATGATAATATGTAATTAAATAACCAATACCATCCCTTAATAATTTTTCAATTTATAACTTGAACCTTAATTATTTCAAACTTAAGAATAAGATTTTCCCATAATGTTAATTGCTCATTACAAATTCACACAACTATATTCTTTCTAAATAACCCTTAAATATATATAACATCTCATGAGAACCGTTTAAGAGTATACTATAGCTCTCTACCATCAACCATAATTATTTCAAACTTAGGAATAAGATTATCCCATAATGTTAATTTCTCATTACAAAATCACACAACTATCACAAATGAATAAAATCCTTGGTCGGGCAAAGGTAATTTATAGAATGAATATGTTTTCTTG
Source organism: Pseudotsuga menziesii (assembly GCA_001517045.1). Taxonomy (NCBI): domain Eukaryota; kingdom Viridiplantae; phylum Streptophyta; class Pinopsida; order Pinales; family Pinaceae; genus Pseudotsuga; species Pseudotsuga menziesii. The sequence goes on from LPNX010606416.1 coordinate 301,952, forward strand.
ATTAATCTTAGAGGTTAGTTAAGATGTTGTTAAGAGGTTATTATATGAGCAATCAATTTCATTTTATAAAAATGTAGTACAAGTGACTCGATATGGTGACAATGTATTGCAAAAGAAAGACAATAAGATATAATTAGTAGATTTGGAAATTTTTATTGAAGTACTCAATAGTAATACCTGTAAATTTTTTGGAACTGATCAGTTATGTAAATGGAATATTTGTGATAAGGTGATTGATTCATGGAGTTTTTGGAATGGTTCCACATGTTTTGGTAGATATTAGAATTATCAAGTCATTGAAAGTGTTAATACTATGTTTATCATCTTGGATGTATAATGTTGTTAATAAAGTCTTGGAGGACTAAGACAAACATGCCTTGACGTGGAGCGGATAAGCTCTATACCATCTATATTATTGAGCTACCATGTGTAATTTCCCTTATTGGATATTTGGAGAAAATTACAAACTGAGCAAAAATTCGAGCTTAACTAGTCATGACTCTAGAGGGTTCGAACATTCACCAATTGGTCCAGAATTTGAAAGGATATGGTATGGTGAGTATTAAAACATACCAAGGTGTTTTTTGGATACTTTGGATCAGACTTTATACATGTGAAATCATTTTTTGGGATGATGACAAAAAGTACAAAAATTACTAGGAAATTGTGATGAAATCCCCCATAGGGTGTAGGCCAATTGGGCTTCCCAACTCATGTACGAACCTCCAAAATTTGTAAGAAGAGTATAGGAACCCATATAATAACTCATGGATTTTAATTACATGTGGTTATTATTTCTTCAAACTGGTTATAGAGTTCCACATTCATTTGATAACTTTCAGTAAAATTGCTTATGGGGAAATTGCATAACTAGCTCGATTTCGACATATGAAAGGTTGAGTTAAATGTTCAGATCAAGATGTGAGATATAGGGACCATATACATAATACAAATTGATTCCCAAACAATATTAAACGCCATATAAATCCCTTCATACAAGTCTAGTATATATCTCATTTAGTATAGGAGTCTGTAACAGGGATTTCTCCCCTGTTACGTGCAGAAGAACCAACCTTAGATCGTTGTGATTGTAAGGAAGAGTTCAATGGAAAATAAAATGGAAAACTAAATTAGTAACATAAAGAAAATATGTTTTTATCATTTTTCAACATGTATATCAGCCAAACTAATGCAAATAAACAGTAAAGTGGGACACCGTACCCGTCCTCGAAAGTGGTTCCATGGCTCCACATGTTGGTTCTCCAGTTGTATCCACGAACAGTTGTCATACGAGGAATGGATCCAAGAGGGGTATAGAGAATGTCTCAATGTACTCCATGGGAATGGCATGGGAGTGATGGAAAGGGGGAGTATGTGAATACCTGAGAGCAGAAGTGTTGCAGCGTATCCACAAGTGAATGAGGGAAAAGAGATATTAGTGTTTTTGGAGAACCCTTCACAATGTATTTATAGTATGGTCCTAGGGTTCTTTGACCCAAGGTGGTGACCCATGGTATTTTTGACCCATGGTATTTTCTTGTGTTTTTTGTACCCTTTCTCATTTTTAGGGTTTTTTTAACCCATTTTATGGTTTTGACCCTTTGTTGGGAGAGAGTGAGGGTAAACCATAGTAAATAATAATGTTTTGGACCATTTGTTTGGAAATACAATTGTGAAGGTAAAAATTAAGGGAAATAGGGTAGGAATATTATGTATGTATATGGTTTAGACCATGTAGAGCTAGGTGAACACTTTTTTGTGTTAACAGAGTCATACATGAAAACTAGTGAATTAGTAGCATGGAGTTGCAAGAGTTTCACATATGGATTTCTTGGATTTCAACACACAGAGCATAGGGACATGAAATTACTAAGTAAAAAATCATATATGGTTGTCACAACATCATCAAACTCAAATAACATCCCTCATACAAATTTGATACAAGACTCCTTCAAGATTGAAGCCAAAGTCATGGAAACTAGTGACCCATTTGCAGGGGAATGCAAGCTTTTCACTCATGATTTTCTTGTATTTCGACCCACAGAGGATATGGAAATGAAATTATGGAGTAATACATCATATATGGCTTTCACAACATCCTCAAACTCATATAATATCTCTCATACAAATCTGGTACAAAACTACTTCAAGATTGAAGCCAAAATCCATGAAGACTAGTGATACAAGCGCATGAGTATGAAAGCTTTTCATACCTGTATTTCCAATATTTCGAATTACATAGAATGTGGACATAATATTGTAGAGCCATAAATCATATATTGCTTCCCCATTATCATAAAACGCATATAAATTCCCTCATACAAATTCGATATAAAGCTACTTCAATATTGAATCCAAATCCATGAAAACTAGTTATTTAAGAGCATGAGGAATGTGATCCTTTCATACATGTATTTCTGATATTTCGACTTACATAGAATATGGAGATGATATTACAGATCCATAAATCATAAATCAAATCTTGTCCATCAACTATCCTTGGCAAGGCACAAGAATCACTTAAATAAGTGCTCCATAATATGAGAGTGTGGGGGAATGGAGAAGAAGGAATGAGAGAATGGGGAAATATATGAGAATTTGAATGTATGGACCTTCAACCTAAAAATAAAACTCCTTCATTAATATCCCATGAGAGGTATGAATGGGCACTCCATCAACCAACTTGGAAAAAAATCCAACTCTCTCGAAATTGGTTCACAAGCAGGGAGAGTGAACACTCATCATGCAATGGACAAGCAAAAGCTCTCCAAAATTCCAAATGTCAATTACAAAATGATCAAAATATATTCTCATTCCTCATGACATCCTTTTATTAACTTCATGAGGCCTCCTAAGGTAGAATTCCCCTCCATGATCTTCCTCCAACTCATCTTAGTGGTTTAGTAACTCTCATGACACTTGTCTTCCTCTTCATGCTATAGTATGTATGCCAATGAAATAATTTCATGTTGCATTAATTTTCATTTAAAGTAATGAATACTTAACGAACTACATAATATACATGTACGTTAGTGATTTGATTAGGCCATATTGTTGTAACCTTGCTCTAACCACTTGTAACACACCCAATTCCCACATTATTATTTTGGAAATAGGGTAATTCTGTTTTCCTCAACTTCATCCAAGCGTAAAAAATATTAGCCTTGATCTTATTACATGATTGCAGTCATTATAAATATCTACTACTAACCCTAAGTAATTTTACATAAATGATAATATGTAATTCAATAACCAATACCATCCCTTAATAATTGTTCAGTTTATAACTTGAACCTTAATTATTTGAAACTTAGGAATAAGATTTTCCCATAATGTTAATTGCTCATTACAAATTCACACAACTATCTTATAGTAATTCACATAAATGATAATATGTAATTCAATAACCAATACCATCCCTTAATAATTGTTTAGTTTATAACTTGAACCTTAATTATTTCAAACTTAGGAATAAGATTTTCCAATAATGTTAATTCCTCATTATTGCTACAGTATGTATGCCAATAAAATAATTTCATGTTGCATTAATTTTAAGTTAAAGTAATGAATACTTAACAAAGTACACAACATACATGTACATTAGTGACTCCCTTAGGCCATAGTGTTGTAACCTTGCTCTAATACCACTTGTAACACACCCAATTCCCACATTATTATTTTGGAAATAGGGTAATTTTTTTTCCCTCAACTTCATCCAAGCGTAAAAAAATATTAACTTTGATCTTATTACATCATTGCAGTCATTATAAATATGTACTACTCACCCTTAGTAATTTTATATAAATAATAATATGTAATTCAATAACCAATACCATCCCTTAATAATTGTTCAGTTTATAACTTAAAACTTAATTATTTCAAACTTAAGAATACGATTTTCCCATAATGTTAATTGCTCATTAAAAATTTACATAACTATCTTTTTTTTAAATAACCCGTTAATATATATAACATCCCATAAGAACCATTTAAGGATACTATAGCTCTCTACCATTAACCTTAATTATTTCAAACTTAAGAATAAAATTATCCCATAATGTTAATTTCTCATTACAAAATCACACAACTATCTCTATTTTAAGTAACCCTTTAGCTCTCTACCATCAAGTAATCATACTCTCAATCATCAAAGGCATAGTTAGTATTTGAATTCTATACAAAATCTCAATGAATATCCATTAAGTAAATAGCTCTTTTAATGCAGTCAACCATACCGGGTTTTCAATCCAAATAACGAATTAAGAAATCATAGTCAAAGAAACACTCTAGGTAATCCCATATTATGCTTTATACCTTTTCCATAATGTATTCTACACAAAGCTTGTGATGATCTCCTACTTACCTTCAACATTATTACGAGAATCATAATATAACTAGCAATGGCTCCACGAGGTGCACAATAAAGCGTCGACAGAAGAAAAAAATAGGGAAGAAAAGTAGATGTTACGAAGACGGAAAGCGAATAGTATTGTTTTTTTTAAATTATTCTTGGTATGAGTTGACATTTAATTTTATGAAGATTTTCCATCTAATGTCTCGCAAAGTGATGACTCTTTGTTTATGTTTAGTACTAAGAAAACCTTGTTTGTTGTATCATGGACTCTCAAATATGTCTGTGTAGTGTTTTTTTGGATGGCTTAAACATATGGGTACTTTGGTATATGGACCACCCAATTGTTAGCTTTGGTAGTACATGTGGATGCTCGAGTGGACAATCAAATGCTCTAAAAGCTCAAATGCTTTGCCTTTATCCATTTTTTTGCCTGAAAGATGTTATGTACTACACAACATTCAATTTCATGGGGCCTAGAATTATTGGGATTTTCTTTATGTTTTTATTTTAACAAGTACACCCATTTGCCTTTAAATGAAATTGGTAAAAAAATTGACATATATTCAAATATTCTAAAGAAAAAGGAATTAACAACAAAAAACAACCACAATCATTAATTTTGTAAATTTGTTGTATTGTATTTAATAGTTGAGATGAGATATCATCATATAATGACCATGAAACCTAAATGATCATAAACCATCATACCATACTCGAGTAGGTCACAAAGCGACATCCAAACTCACACAACTATGCTTTCTCGAGTTGACAATAACATAATACAAGTGAAGAGAATATATTGTGATTTGTGGAAATAACTTTGACAAACACAAAAAATAGTTCAAATTATCTTCATAAAAGTAAATTTGTTGTTATATCGTATTTTCACAATTCAAAATCTTTATACCAATTTATATTTATCATATAATTTAATTTAATTGATAAAATGGACATGATGATCTTTTGTTCCTTTATTTTAATATTATCATTTTCAATCATCCAAACTTAAAAAATAAAATCTTAAAAATTAAGTTTTTTTTCTAAATTTTTAAATTTTTTTCTACAATTTTTATTCTATTATTTTTATAGACATTAAGCCAATTTGTATTTATTAAAAGAATAAACAATATTCTCTATTTCAAAACAATATTATCTATTTCAAAACCATTACATAGTTGATTTATCATGTTCAATCGCTCTCAATTTAAATTTAAAATTGTCCTCATCTTTACCATACATAAAATTCATGATATTATGATTACTTTGTTAAATGGATTTTTATGTTGTTATCTATTTGTTAAATGGATTTTTATTTGTTATAGATAACAACATAAAAAAAATTAACATGTCAACTTGAAATTTTGAAAAAAAACTTTGATATAATCTAATAAATTAATTAAATTTAAAAATATTGCATTTTCATAAAAAGTAACATGCCAATGCATTTATGAACCTGGTCAACTAAGTGTTAGTGAGATTCCATTTGGAAAAAGATAGATCAAATATTTTTTTTAAATGTGTCAAAGTTTATTAAATATGGTAAGGAAATTATAACTTAAATAATATAGACTTATTTAATAATTAATTATATTTAAAAATAATAATAATTGTATTTTAAAAATCTTAGTTTAAATATTTTATGATATTATTTTTTTCAATATAAAATTATAAATCTAAATTTATATTTAAAAAAATTAATATATTCAAAAACTGATATGCGAAGTATTTTTAAAATTCCTTATAATTTAAGGAAATTACTTGTTAAGGAAATTTCTTGTTGCATGATTACAAACCTCAACTCACATGCAATAATATCATTTTTTTACATTAAAAATGAAAATAGACAGACATTTTTTATATAGAAAAATGCTTATAAATTATTTTACATTTAACAATTTAAAATAGGAAAAACAAATCATTCAATGCTATCAAACCATATTGCATACTTACAAAAATAGCTCGTATAATTAATGCACCTATATGGTATCTTATTTTTTATTTGCTATTATATACTATAGCTTTTAGTGATAAGCGCATGTTTTTTAATCATAGATTACTATTTATAATCTTGTAATGTATATGTATGTAAGAGTTTAATATTCTCCATGCTTAATTGTTAAGGTTTAATGTAAACCTGTACTCTGAGAATCCCAATATGGGTGACCACCACTTTATTCAAATTTGATTTTTATTATTATTAGTGACAAGTACATTTGTAATAGCAAACTATAAGTTAGCTTTATTTATTATTCTTTTATGAAAAATATGTTTAAAACAATTTTAGCTAGCTCTTCATATAGAAGTTCATATGAAAGCCATGTTGTACTTGAAGTTTAGATATCTTAATCAGAAAATTTCATATTTATATAGAAAATGTAAAAAACAAATACAAAAATTTATTTAATGAATAATACATAATAATAATTATAATATTTACTTTTAAAAGAAAAATAAAATTGTTGCAATTTATAAAGTTAAACTCTGTGATTACATTATCCAAATATAATTATACAACTATTGTTGTCATAAACATATAATAGCAAGTCATTCACTGGCTTAGCTGGTTGGCCCTTAATTGACAAGTGGTTCCCAGGGCAAAAGTCAAGGGTTTCATTTGGGGTAATTTGGTTCTCTCTCGTGGAAAAAAGTAGCAAGTTATTCATTCTCAACTCATTGGAAATATCAAATAGGTCCAAATGTCCGCATAATTCTAAGCAAATGGATTACATATGGGTCTTTATAGTTGTTGTTTGATAAAATGTCATTTACCCTCAACGCATTAGAATTTTTACACCTCACCGTCATCCATTCAAGCATTTGTTAAACACAGGTTGATGGGCATTTGCTACATTGTATCATTATCCAGTGAGTTCGCTATTGTGACCATCGAATTCATCTGAATTTTAGAATTGGTTGTCAAGCATATAATAAGGTGCATTCACAAGAAGCAGTTCAAGCCTCTATTGAGATTATGTGCTCTCCGGATAGTGAATGTGTGGAATTTGATCCTGCACATCATGTCTAGGTGGCAGGGGATGATGCAAAGATGACAAGATGGTGCCATGAGAGCAGTTGTGGAACGATCACAATGAACCATGTTAGGGTGGCAAGGGATGGTGCAAGGATGAAAAGATGGTGCCACGAGAGCGGATGTGGAATGATCACAATGAACCAATTATATTGGGAAGACTTCGGGCAACCCATGTTGGATTCACAAATTTATGAATTTGGAGATTCCTTTTGATGACAAATTGTTTTGTTTTATGTAACCTTACAATTTATGCATTCTGAGAAGGGTCAATTCAATATTCTTTCCACTAAATTAAAATAATTGCTCGTCAATAAAATATGTTGGAAAGACAATTTGATTACCTTCAGTCCATATGATGTTTTTTTTAAAAGCGATATTTGTTCTAAGAAAAGTAGAGCAAAGATTCTCATGGATTTTTAAGCCTAATATGTATCTATATTAAATTCAATAAAAATAAAATACCAAACCTTCTTCCATAGAAAAAAAAAATAAAATTTATCCAATTCAAGTGATAAAGAAAAAAGAATAACAACTTTAATCTGGTGCAATTTGTTTTTGAGTTTTAATGCATATTTATGTGGTGTAAATAATTCAATTACACGAAGGACTAATTTGTGAATTATTGAGATAAGGAAAAACGGTCACTATCATATAAACAAAAGTTTATTAAGTGTTTTTGGGATAAAAATTACATATGAAGTAAATTGTAAGTTGGTTATCAAAGGCCATATGACTTTAGTTCACAACTCGTAAATGTAGCAGAAAAGCAGATACGTTGACATTTTTTTTCACCAGAAACTTTGCCCTTCTATTCCTTTGATTCCCAAATGAACATTTAGACCCATTAAATGTACCGAGAGTAAATGGGAAAAACCCCACCATTATGCTAATGCGTTATTCCATTCGGGTCAATTGACCATTATTTTATAGCAAAGGAACGGGTGCAAGGTATAATGTTATTTTTAAGGACGTTTTCGAGTTACCATTTATGTTCCTGGAGTGTAAGTAATGATATCTTTATTCAAGGAGAAGTTTTGAAGTGACTGTGGGTCTTCATTATACGACGTAGAGGAGCACTTGCTTGTGAATCTTAGTGTGCACCACCTATGAAGACACTGCCACAACATGGTCTTAACCTACTCATGGTTCAAGAAATCCACACCTAGAAAGTCATAGATTGATACACATATCAATAGAAAAGGAAAGAGACAACTACCTCCTTGGATTTCCCTCCGGGTTCAATTTAACCAAATTAATAATAATCTTGGTTTATTGAGACTATAATGAGAGGCAACGATACTCATTTTTTGTAGCTTTTTACTGATTGAAGGTTTGATGTCCCATTTAACATGTGGTTTACTCATGTCTCAGTAGCATTGATATCAGTAGCTTTAATTAATTCTTCGTTCCTGTACTCTTAGATAATTTTGTTGTATCGACATTGCAATCTTTAAGTTTATTGCTACGTCTATATTTTAACTGTATGGGTGAGGGAAAATTGATTCACTGGAATGATGAAAAATGATTATTGGGTTTAATTGACATTCTTGTGGGTTATATGAATTCGAACTGGAAATAATTCGAAAGAACTCATCAATCTACGCAAGCTCAATCTCTCCCTCTCTCCAGCATCGTGGCATCCCGGTCTAAAAAATATGCATATTACGTCATAATAGCTATCAATTTGGATGCTTCACACAAAGGTAAAATGCATTCCCACAATTGGTGTGTATATTTGTTTAAATGTCATACATGTTTTAAGCATGGACTTTCCCTGCAGACTTCATCAAGTGTATGTCAAAACTCTCAAAGAATCAATGTGTTATTTCAATCGACTATTCCTGCAACTTAAGAGTTTAATTGTTGACAATAACTAATTTCTTCCTTGGTGAAAATCTAAGAATTTGGCTCGACTAAACTACATACAATTAAAATTTCAAGTGTTTTTCATTTGGGTTCCAACAGTAATTACTGGTATTTCATTTATTCAGGCCTAGGCTTCCATACCGATACCGAAGTTCGAGGCATGTGGATTCCCTATGTATAATTAAATCTTGGTAAGTTTTTCTAACCATTTCCTCACTTATTAAATTACTCTGGCCATTTATATAGTGGGGAGCATAGACTTATAACACTAATTACTAACAAGTAACAAGATACCAAAATATTAACAAAGTCATAAGACCAGGGATCAATTACAAAGAAACATGGAGGATAATTATTGAGGCCTTGAAACATGTAACAAAAATCTATGATGAAACATTGTATTGTATCAGAATTAAGCTGGAATATGCACCTATGACATTGAAACATACATGCAACTATGACATTTGAAAATATGTGAAGGATGCTAAGTGCATATGCAGTGACTTGAAATTTAGGAACTTAGACTATGTCTATTGCAAATAGCTATGTTCTCTACAAATAACTATGGAAGAAACATTTCTTGTGCAATTGTGAACTGAAAAATAGAATTGAAACAGAGACAGAGGTAGAAGTGAGAATGCACCCCCTTAATAATGTCGATAGGCCTGCAGATTGATGCGAAGGGAGTAGATGTGTGTTTAAGTTGAAGTGATGACAAGGGAGCATGCGCACAATGATCAGGGATGATTTTAAGGAACCATACGTATTTAAAAGTGTATAAATGTTGGCGAATCTTACCAATCCTTAAAACACCAGCTATAAAATGTTTGGCGATATTTTTCAAAAAATATTTTAATTTCCAAGGATTTTATATCATTTATATAATAAATTAGCGATTTTTAGGGTGAAAAAAGTTTACCCCATCAAAATTGGGCGAAATAGGGCTTCGAAAATTGCAAAATGGCAAATCTTTTTTTGGAGAAAACCCCCTAAAAATAGCCCATGGGCTAAATTTCGCCCCTAGAATTATCCCTGACAATGATGTTCGTAGATATTCATTTAAGGAAAACTCATTACCATCATCGTTGTAAATGTATACCTTTTCTTGGGATTCTGAGCTTGGATGAAGGTGGTAAGATCAGAGTTGAGACATTTAGTCTTACTTGTTGTTGAATCGATCGACATAAATGTTTTCAAGTGAGTATTTCTGAAGCTGAGGCCAAAAGATGATGTTGAGAACAATGGCGATGATGGCTATTAGCATGATGATGAGGATGAGCATATAGAACATCCAAGCAAGATAGTAGCAGCAACGATTCTGACAACGACGACGATTCGAGCATGAACAAATTCATCTGCACACAATTCCTTCAAAGATATAATGTTCATAATTTGGCAGCTCTTCTAACTCATAGAACTCATTAAGTTGTATGAGTTGAAGTTTTTCCGCCTGCATCAACCATCAACTGCTCTTCAGTTGCATATGTGTTTGCACCCAACTCCTCCTGATCGAATGTAAAACTGCAACCAAAATAACATTGCAATAGGTTGAAGTAGAATCCTAGTGCAAACTTCCCCGATAGGCCATCTTTAAAACCTTATCCCAACGACCCTCTAGCTTGAAAACCTTATCCCAACTCTATTATTGGCAGTATTTTATTGAGGAGACACGTTCTAACGTCTAATTTATGGGAAGGACGATGAAAAGAGGTACATGCTTTTTCAAAACCGACCTCGCAGAAAGAACGCCTTCGGCGTAATTAATTACCTTTATAATCCATTTATTCATCTTCCACACATGTAAATATAATTAGTTAATCTTGGCTCAACCCCTTTTTTAACATATTAATAAACAAAATTTGTGGGAATACTATTGGATTTGCAGTAGTTCTATAAAGATGGTATTTAACCATCTAATACACCTTTACTTCTAGTAAATTTCCTCTTTCCAAATTAAACTAGTTATAACGAGGACTAGTTAAACAAATTAGTGCCTTTTACCAAAATATTCACACTATTTAATGGACATTACTATCATTTCTTAAACATAAATCCCAACTATACTTTAAAGTCATGTAATACTAAGCACATAGGAAATAAAGAATTCAAAAAATATAAACAAGAATACTCATAAGTGAACAAATGCCATCCAACATCTCTATCAAATCATTTAATTCATCACAGTTTTTATATACTTTTGAAGAATTGAACATCTTTAATAATAAAATATCATTTGGATATACTTATATCAATCTAGTAGATGGGGCGATTGAATCTTTGATTTCAACTTTACTTTCAACCTTTTGGATCTCTGTCCAAGATATGTTTTCCCCCCAAGAGGACACCCTCGAGCTAGGCATGAATCCACTAGGAAAGGAAAACTATTGAATCTCTTATAAATATTTTTAAACAAATCTTAACGCCAATTTTACAATAGACCACAATTCTTAGTACTGTAATGCATATTTAAACTTGGATGAGGATTTCAGTTGTTTAAACTTGACAACAAAACGATACCATTCTTATCTTACAAGACTGGACTAGTAAAGGAATGTAAGAATGCAAGTGAAAGTTAGGGTCGATCCCCTCTAATACAGGTCTCCTTTATCATTCTATGAAAACTCTCAAATGGTAACAAGGGTGAAACATTTTTCTAGTTGGTCCTCTCAATGAGGTCACTGTTGTTAAACTCACATAGCACACAATAAAATAAGAGGAACCACTTGGTCAGTACGGTCCTCTCGCCGAGGCCACCACTTTCATTTCTTACAAGCATGTGACTAAATTATCATGTATTTTCCCTAAACAAATAAATATTTATTTTTTCAGCAAAAATTCATAAACAAAGAATACAGTAAAATCAATCCTCAACGCCACCAATTATTTAATTGAAGACCTCATGGAGATTCCTTATCTCTTTGATGTAGGGACATCCCAAGATTTTCTCTTCAATATCTCTCTATGCAAGCCTATGTAACCAGATATACATAAGCACTGTAGGAATCTCCTTATGCTACCAAAACATCAGAGTGTTGTCAGGATTTCCTTACTATTACTGAACTTGGACTTCAAATTGAGATGCTTTACAACTCCTGCCTTTCAATATTCATATACTTGGATTGTGTTGGGATTATTATTAATCCTCCCTTTGACCACATAGTCTAAATGTCTATTTTCTTATCTTAGGATATATTCATCACTCAACTAGTGCATGGGGGACACCCCTAGGGGACATCTACCACTTACTACACATGATTACATGAGTTTAGGAGCCCCGTGGACTAATTCCTATAATTTAGGAACCCACTCTAAGTGCCACCAAAAGTATCCTTCAATGGACCTTAGTAGGTAAGCAGTTATGTTTAGTTATGATCCAGCTACTATAAGTTAGATCACAATCAATTAGCCTATCATCAATTTGCATGATTGAAGGAAGTGTGGGTGCCTTTTCTCACCTACCCTCATCAGTTAACTGATTGTAGATTAAATTGGTTATCCAGAGTTACATTAGTAAGCTCCAGTGGTGATTTTCCCACACTAAGTTAGCTTCGGATTTAGTTTGAGTTGGTATATTCAAATCCTATGTTAGGCATTCAAATTCTCGTATATCTACAGCCATTTTTTCCATATTATTTACTTATTCGTGAATATAATCATATTATTCCAATTTTGTCCCATGTGTGTGCCTTTTCTCACCTACCCTCATCAGTTAACTGATTGTAGATTAAATTGGTTATCCGGAGTTACATTAGTAAGCTCCAGTGGTGATTTTCCCACACTAAGTTAGCTTCGGATTTAGTTTGAGTTGGTATATTCAAATCCTACGTTAGGCATTCAAATTCTCCTATATCTACAACCATTGTTTCCATATTATTTACTTATTCATGAATATAATCATATTATTCCAATTTTGTCCCATGTGTGTGCAATTTTGTCATGATTAATTGAATAGTCTATGCTAAATTCTTCTCTCTCTTTTGCAGCATTCTCTTCCATTTGAATTCATGTATGTTGACGATCCTATGCTTCATAGAATTTAACATGGCATCAGAGCGGGTATCCATGCTTGCCTCAAACCTCAAAAACTTCCATTGATGCATCAGAGGCCATTGAATTTCCACATAGTTCCTGAAATAATTGCATTTATCCGGATCCAGTGACTTCAGGATCTAGATAGGGCTCTCCAGTGACTAGAAGTATAAGAATATAATCTATTCACTGAATAGTGAATACTATCCTTCAAGTGGCTATTCCATTGATATCAATGATTTCTTTCATGAAAGCACAACTAAAATTAGAAAAGAAGACTTAACATTGCTGTGAAGCCAAACACTATCTAAATGCTTAGAATAACAAATGTCACAGATATTATATCAACCATCATTTTAGATGCCTTTAACACACTGGTATTTTGCTAGTGCCTTGCTGAGTGGAATAGGTAAAAATTATTACGAAAACTTGAATTGCTCAGAAAGAAGATTTCAGCAACTCAAAATTGCATGCAAAACATAAATTCCACTTCAAAGTTCAATGGGGACCCACTATTGAGAATTTAAAAGTGTTAACTGGATGCCTTACAAGACATGCCATTCGATGTGAAAAAGTTTTAACATGTCGCATTAAAAGATATTTACAGCTAATACAATCCATGAAGTATCCAGCACGAGAAAGCATCAATGCAACATTCCATTAACTCTTTGAAAACCAAACATTTTGACATTACCTGTGTAAACTTAGACTTGTAAGTATTCAAAATAGTTGATTGAAATGAGTGCATGAGTGTATCATAGACCTATTGAGAAAACCAATGGGAAAATTTTAAATGTCAAGAAAAAAATAGATCAATTATGCATGTTTTTGAAAAACCACCAACTTTAATTGACCAACAATACAGTTCAAGCTGGATAAATAAATAATAATTTCACCTGTGACAGACGACCCTCATCAGCACATAATTTTAGATGCTCTAAAGTAATTTCCATTAATACGTCCATCTCATCTGCAACACCCCCCAGACTCTACATAGAAGAAGATTTTGGCAATTCAACATTTGCCTACAACCCAAATCAACCATATGCAATTAGATAATTTATACAAAATGAGAAGAATTGCTTGTCCTAGAACATGCATGCCAGTTACTGTAAATCAAAGCTATTTCAAGGAAACATTATACAAGTTATATGGATACCTCACTACCAGGTTTCCCAGGTTCTTCATTTTCTTCATCATCTTCCATTTCCATGTCAAATATGTAGACCTTGCTTGAGTCTTCATGTAAAATGTGTTCCCATTTTATTTCAACCTAGATTTCAAATACAATAAGAAGGGCATTTAGAGTCTAGACAACCTTCTAACACAAATGGTCCAAAAATTTAGAATTTCATTATAAAAACCAAAATTTTAGAAATGAGAAATATCAATGATGCACATTGGTTTTCTGTTGAATATGCCCAGTTACTTACATCAATTTCAATAAGCCTGTCCACCACTGCCATAAGTATTCTACTACCAATCATTTCCCCGACAGCACTGCTCTCCACTCTAAGCATGTTCTCAACATACAAAGCATTCCACTGAAAAGCATAAGACAAAAAACACAATTATTCCACATAGACATAATCATTTTTTATTATAACCATGACATTTCTTAGTATGTGCTCGGAACTATAGAATGCAGATAGCTGTAAAGAATGACATCATAAAGAATATTCAATTTACAAAAACAACAAACTATGATACCAAGTTTCGTGTACACGTATGCCTAAAGCCAAATGTAAACAGACTAAAATATAAGAACTTCTAATAAATATTTTCCCCTCATTCATGGCAAATTACATAAACCACAGCATTTTCATTTGGAAGAACCAACAAATTTTTAACATCTGTACTGACACAAATACTATTCTTTAGATGAATAAACTCGGTAACTTCATTAGCTTAGGCATGCATATGGTTACAATTTAAAGTTTAAAACTGATGCCAAAAAGATCTCAATCCTTGATTTTTTTTATGGCACATAAACAACTATTTTCGATAAATTTTCAAATGCCTTGCTTTCTTGGTTCCCAATCCCCAAATATCAATCCTGGTTACTGACAACCATGATTTCCTTCTGAGAATATGCCCAAAAGAAACGCCACACCATAGAATGGACTTTTATTTTTTTAATAAAATTATCTTGCCTCATCTTATACTTCACATCCTATAATCATTGCCTCACAACTTGTTGGACTCCAAATCCTTTAAGATTCATTAATTAAACTCCTCTGTTTTGCATTCTCCCATCATGTATCTTGGGAAAGAAATGCTAATGTTCACAGTTTATATATTGGAGTTCAAATTTGAATCATAAGGATGAATGTGATTAACCATTGCCATATTGAATATGAGAATAATCATAACATCCTACCAACATATGACAAAGTATCCTTGATGCACCCTTCCCATTAGTGATACACCGAGACACATCTTGTAGGGTCGGGTGGGTGCCTAGTGAAAATGCTTCCCTACACCACCCTTGGACCTTTTTGCTTAACTCCACAAAACACACTTCGAAACATTCTGTCAAGTTACAGAAAGCATTTCACAAAAGAGAGGGGGCAGAGGGGGCTTGCGGGCACCCCCCTCCAGGAAAGTGAGATGCATGCCACCAAAAGGAGGAGCTTGTGGGTACATGCTAACAAAAAAAAGGACACCTAGGCACCATCCTCCCTCCACTCAATTTGGTTTCCAAAAACCATAAAAACTTTTAAAAAAACAGGAAAAAAAATGTTAATAAAAAACAAAAAAACCTAGTAAATTGCTAAACTTAACTCACCTTTAGCTACATCTTTCATATTTTACATTTTCAAGTCATTTAGCATTTGACTTTCAGATGAGAGTGAGCCACAATTTTCCTTGGTTAATCATGAGTAACTCTAACTTAGATATTGTCACTAACATTAATGGCCTAATGCCTTCATACAGCAGATGGATGTAGAGGATAAGTCAATGGCATTGACTCCTTGATGCTCAATTGATGTTGATTTACTTTAGCTACTTTTAGAATTCACAGTCCATTGTTAATTCAGTATTAACTTTTGACCCTAAACACTGATGACCGTGCCTTTGACTTATCACTCTACTATTTTTGAGTAATTTTAATTTACTATTTCATATTTCAGTATCTACTATTTAGTATTTATTTATTTTTATTTAGAATTTGAATAAAAGTAATTCATTTTGTTATAAGTTATAAATTTGAAATTTTGATGTGCATGTATCATGGATTCAATGAGAAATATGACAATAACTCAAGTATTAAAAATTTAAAATATGGCATGTTTATTGACAACAAATTATTTTAGCAGCTTCCAAAGTTCATCTGTATAAAATTTCCCTGTATCAGAGACAAGCTTGTGATTGTGAATTTGTGATAACCAACTGTATGTTATGTATAAAGTTTAAAAAAGCATGGCAAGGTGTGACAGCCAAGTTGATGTACAGTGATTGTCTGGTCTTCCGTCAGGAATATGGCTTGAATGTAATAAAGGACTATCATTTTTTATTGGCCAGAACTGTCCAATGACGTCTAATTGCATTCATTTTCTGATCTGTTATTTATTTACCATTTTGTATAAAGAAGTTGATTAGGTGAACACACCTCCTGTTTTCTGTTCTATAATTATCTTCACTCTCAGTTAGTGAGCCCGATGTCCTCTAGGACTGATTCCTGAATCAATGGTTTGAATCTCCATGGTTTCCCATGATCCAGGAGAAATACCACTCCACTTTGATTAGTTTTGGTCATTCTATATCTATTTCCCTCGTGGGTCTTGCACTAACACAACAACAAATCCATGTCTGCAGCTATTTCAAGATTTTAGGTTCTGTTATAGTGAAGCTTCAGCTTATATGTTCTGACAGGTTTCTCCTATGACTAAAGTCAAAGCCCATGTTCAAACACCTTCTCTAGAATTTTTAGTAAATACTTCAACTCTTTTGGATAAGTATCAATATCTTGAGTTAATTTTCGAGATACTTTGGCCCAAGAATGGTGGAGGACCATGGTAACACTGCCCACTGCCATTTCCTGTGGTTTTGAGATATTTTGGATCATTGGGACTCTGGGAGTTTATTGTACTCTGAGTTTTAGATTTTGTTGCTCTGTTGTAATAAGCTTCAGGCATCTTCATGCTTCTTTTGCAATTTCTGTTATAAAATATACATTGGATGTGATTTAATGTCTTTGAATCATCTTATATGCCGAGGATTACTTTCTTTCTAGTTTGCATTCATGAGAATTAGTATCTTTTATGACTCTCGGAAGATGTTGATTCACTCAGGTCTTCTTTTTGTCTTCTATATTCACCATATAGATCTCTATGTCACAAAGAGTGGGAGAAAGTGCCCACTGAAATGGTTGATTGATTTCCTACAATTTTGTGTGTGCTGATTTTCTGACCAAACTCTTTCCAATCTGCTTTATACCTCTCTAAATTTGGCAAAATTATTCAGGCTAAACCTGAAGATATGAGGACATTGCTGAGCTGACAGTGGATAGTGCCTTCTAAAGATGATCAAGGGTTGACTCCCTTTGGTCCAAGAGCCAGCTTGGGACCTAAAGTGGAATGTGGCCGTCTTAGCATCGTTCCTTTCCCAAATGGAACATCTAAGGGGACAACAATCACCAATGGGGATTCTTTGAAATCTCTATTCAACCAACATCTTGATATCCATGGGTAAGCTATTCACAAACAAACTTCAATATTTGGTCAGCCGTCAAAATGACGTCACATGCAAGACCATGAGATGCATAAATGTCAATAGCAAATTCAGTGATATAAGAATCAGTTGAAGCATGTTCCCATTGATCTACTACGCTCATCCAATCAACCTCCAACATCCTAGTTTGCTTGAATACTTAGCTGGTATACAAAAATTTCTCCTAGTTTGGACATTGAAGTCTTTGTGCAACAAATCTTGGCAACAAGGGGTGCAACCAAAGTTGCATGGTACGAGAAAAGGGTACAAACCAGAAATGTGACCCCCCAAAATTTGGAAATGGGAAAACATGGTATATATATATATAAAGAAACAATTAAGCAAGAAAATTTAAAGAAGCCCAGAACAATAATCTCGATGCCCAAAACATGGAAAATGTTTCCTGTAGCTGCATGAAACACTTTTTCTCAAATTTTGTTGAAGAAAGTGTGAGGAAATGAACCTTGGCACAACCCTCTTGCTTCCCACAATCACTACAACTACACCAAACCCAAATCAAAATGCTCCAAAACACAAGGAAATTGCTTTTCCTTGGCAGGAAACCCCTTTGTTCAAATGTTGTTGAAGCAAGTATGAAAAAGAATGAGAGTCAAATCGTTTATTTAGAACAAACATAGTCTATGAGGGTTTTCTAAAAGTTTCTTCAATGTGAAACTAGGGTTAATGTCAGATAAAAGCACTTGGCTGAGTCCCCATGGTCAACTCCCTAGTCAAAATGCAATCAAAACATACGAAATCACACCCATTTTGTGTGGAAACTCCAATGAAACGCGACTTGGCGTTTCATAATTGTGAAATACCATTTGAAATGTTTCCTGGAATTTCAAAGGCAGTTGGTATGCATTTCAGAGTATTGTAAAGTTTTAGGGCTTGAATCGAGGCCCTCCAAGGCATTTCTTGCAACTTAGGGTGCAACAAAGTAGGAGACCCTAAGCAAAATGATTGCCAAGGAGAATGATATATAAACTCAGTCTTGAACTTTAAGATGTTTTTTGAACATGGTCATAGTAGCTAAGAACAAAACTAATACAATTGATCACCCGCCATTATTTAGTCTCTTTTGATGTCAGTGTCTGATACATGCCCTTCAATATAGTTAAGTACAGATGTCAATCAACCACAGAATCAAATGTTGGCTTAAATTTAAACCCTTTTGTGCCAATACTATGTAGTCTATCTTTTCTCCTAGAGAGACTGACATATGACATAATTGAGCTTGCAGTCAACTCAGACTTGGAAAGACAGTACCGAGCTAAATAACCTTTACATGATTGGAAACCTTACCAGTTTGATCTAAAAGATGTGGATCGCTACTTCCATTAACCCCCTTAAGCCACATTTTGGCTCAAGCCTCCTTAGCCACCCACCATCAATCTCAATACTTGTTTCTGCAGCATGGCATGTACCTTTCTAAGAGATGTTGTTAAGGAAAAGTAACACGACTAATGCCCATTTTACATGGATCATAGGTTTTAAATTTTAATAAACCAAAATAAGATAGTTTCAGCAGCATATCTTAAAGCAATTACAAATAAATTATCTTGAACTATGTGAAAAATTACTTCAAATGCACAAAAATTTCTGAACTAAATCAATGTTAGTTGACTTGACTTAACAAAACTGGGAAAGATCAAAGATCCATCCATAATGCATCTTAATTAATCGACCTAGGCCACATTGTGAGTGAAAGTAGATTTGTTCATCTTAAATTGTCCATCTCCCATTGTATTCCCTTAATACCTAATGTTAAGATTAAGGTCAAGATTGACTAACCTGCAGATCTCCATCCTCTTCAAAAATATCCCGTGGTACTTTAAAGTTTAAACAAATTCTTTGCACTTACTTAAAAATTAATTTGCTTGGGCTGATTTTACTGTAACTTGGTCAAACATGAAAGAAAGTGAGATATGGTAATACAATTTTTAAAAGTTCATCTTAAAGGAAGGTTAACAAGTGCCCTTACCGTTATAAACCATATATAAATTAACTTTGGCAGGTAATTGTGTCTAATTTATTCAAAGATGTAGGTGCTTCTGAAACCATTCAAACCTAAAGGCAGCCACATTCTATCAACTTTAGTTGTGTTGGCTAGGAGGCTTCAGCCAAATTGTCGCTTGAAGGAGAGAATTAGAGAAATCAATCCTCTCCTTGATACTGAACTAGTCACAAAAAGGGCAGTTAGCTCAGCGATAAAGCAGCCTAGGCCTGAGGGTTTGATTCCTAGCTTGTCCAATTTGCAACATGATATCAGAGCCAGGTGTTGAGATGGGCTGTTAGTGGCTAGGAGGCTTAAGCCAATGTGTAGCTTGAAGGAAGGTGTGTTGAGATTTATCGGTGGTGACAACAAGACCTCAGCCAAAGTGGCATGAAGTGGTGCACTGGAAATAGCAATCCAAACCTTGATATAGAACTCATAAAGGTGCCCGTCATGAAAGGGTAGCTCAGTGATAGAGCAGCCAGAGATAGAACCTGGGTTTGACTCCTAGCTTGTCCAATTTTCAACATGGTCTCAGAGCCAAGTGTTGAGATTGATTGGTCGTGACTAGGATGCTTGCCCCAAAGTGTCATCTGTGGGAGAGAGTTTAAGGTGGCAATCCACATCTTTTATATAGAACCAGTCGATGTACCCGTCATGAAAAGGGCATGTATCTCGGTGGTAGAGCATCCTTCCAATTGGGGATGGGCCCAGAGAACAATTGTTAGCATGTCCGGTTTTCAACATGATAGAAAAGCCAGGTGTTGAGGTTAACTGGAAATGGCTAGGAGACTTGAGTCATAATGCTGGAGATAGGCTATAGAAATCCACACCTTCATTTAAAATTGGTAAGAGTGCCTGTCATGAAAAAGACAGGTGGATTGTTGTTAGTAGGTGCAAGGCCTGGGTTTGATTCCTAGCCTATCCAATTTTCAACATGGCATCAGAGCCAGGTGTTGAGATTGATTGGGCATGGCTAAGGAGGCTTGAGCCAAAGTTTGGCCCGTAGTGGTTGATGAATAGCCTACCAATCAGGGATAGGTCCGGGAATCATTTGCTAGCATATCCAGTTTTCAACATGGCAGCAAAACCAGGTATTGAGGTTAATTGGCAATGGCTAGGAGGCCTGAGTCATAGTGTGGCTTAAAAGGAATTCCTATGATAGGCTATAGAAATCCACCTAGATACCAAATTCGTAAGGTCATGAAAAATCCAAGTGGCTTGATGTTAGTAGATGTGGGCCCTGGGTTTAACTCCTAGCGCGTCCAATTTTCAACATGGTAGCAGAAACAAGTATTGAGATTGATGGTGGGTGGCTAAGGAGGCTTGAGCAAAAATGTGGCTTAAGGGGGTTAATGGAAGTAGCGATCCGCATCTTTTAGATCAAACTGGTAAGCTTTCCAATCATGTAAAGGGTATTTAGCTCGGTAAGGTTTCCAATCTTGCGAGTGTTCGATTTTTTCCCCTCCCTTTTTTTGGTTAACAACTAAACAATTAATTCATTGATTTGTTCTTCTTTTTCAGTGGAGACTTTGTGGAACTTTTGCACTTTACATTGTCAGAAATATATACATGTTTGCTTCTATTGATCATCAAAATAATAAAAATCGTATGAAAAAACTAGCTAGTATTAGGGATTAGACAATTTGGTATGAAACTAGAGGATTTCACTTTCAGCAGTAAGGAGTCTACTGTTCAAGGAATAAATTCTTCCATAATCAAATTATAGACGTTCTTTTACAGTATTTCAATTTTAGACTGCTTTCAATACTTTTTCTTCAATAATTAAATTCTCCCTTATTAAAGGATCCTTAGCTACATTGGTAACCATCACCTTTGCAATTGCATATTATCTACTACTTTTGCACAAAGCTTGGCCTACAGCTCCTTCAATCGAGTATCCTAAGCTTTTAAAATAGCTTGAATCTCCTTTACCTTGTATGGCTTCTACATTAATGAGTTTAGTCTATGGTTATTTAATTATTTATAATGAGCTCTATTGTTAATCCTTTCTAAATCTAAACTATTGTTCAACTTTTCAATCTTTCTATTTAACCTGTCCACTTATGATCCAAAGTTGTGGGGGAAAGGATCCTCTAGATTCATGGCTGCTAGAATCCTTTAGCTAACTAACTTATTGGTTACCAAAGGTGGTAGATTATCTTTAGTTCATTTACCCAAGGATTTTATTGCAACAAAGTTAGAAAAATAATATCAAAACTGAAATAATGGCATTGTACTACAAGTATAAACTTGGGGTTGAGCAACTATCATGGTGATCATGGTACCGGTAGTAGTAAAAAAGGTAGAGGGTTTTTCCAATCATGGTAGACAAGAGACTAGGGAATGGAATTGTCGTATAAGGGGAAGATAAAAAAAGGAAATTGATAAAGTAGTTAAAGCACTAGAAGAAGAAGGATAAACACTATGCATAGATATTGATGATATCACAAGAATTGAGGAAGCTTCAATAGAAGAAGTACTAAGAATAAATGCAGGGGATTAAGAAGGATATGTTACATAGGTACTCTACCTAGAAGAAATAAATTGGTTAGAAGTCTCTTTGGGTTCCACTTGTGATTCCTGCTATTTTTAGTCTTATTCATGTCTATCTCATGTTTCTTGTCTTCACTCTCCCTTCCATATAATTAGCATCCTCCTCCTTTTTTTCTTTATCCACCATCATCAATAGCAAACTTTTTGGTCAGAAGTAGCATTGGATGAATCAGGACAAGGGCTAGAGCTCATTCGTTTCTCTTGGGATTCTCCTTGGGGTTTATGAGCTTCTGTATATTTCTTTAAATTCTACTCAGAAGTCCCAACAATATACTTTCCCATCTATTGATCATAAACCTTCAACTTTTCAACAACATATTCATCCTAAATTTCCTTTTAAAATTCATGTATCCAATTTGCACAAACGCATGATACCGGGGGGGGATTAAGAGGATATACATGTGTAAAGGGACCTTGTTCTTATTGTTTCATGCCACCTCCAACCTCTATAGCCCCTTTTTGTAGCCAAGATATACCCTCTGCCATACGTAAACTCCTTATAAGATTCATAAACAAGAGAAGACCGAGTTATCCCATGAGCTTTTATTTGACTTTCGTCTTCATCATGGATGGAGCACATCATCCTCATCCTATCCATGCACATGATCATATAAGTCACATAATTTTGTATCTACTTTACTCTTAAACTAATATCCTCGTATATTTCCTCATTGTCCACCATGCTCCCTTCTTTTGGACGTTCCAATTTTCCTAAACCCACTGCCTCCTCTCCTTTGTGGACACAACGGGGATTTTATCATGGGGGATTGGAACAGACTCCTCAGGTTTCCTATAAAGGAAAATTAGGCAGGAACCATAGGAACTTACTCCTTACAATTTAATCTTTCTTGAGGATCCTGACTAGATAGCTGAGCTTCTTGGACATCTTCCCAATTATTCTTATTGGTCAGGCATTGTAGGCTTTGGTTGGTGTCAATACACACTATGATTAAATTCAATGTTTTTTGTAGTCACCCTAAGAGGATCATAGTTCCATATTACATCTTTCTTGAAGTCCTAGGAGCTTAAAATATTTTTATCCTTCCTGTTATATAAGGCATAAAAATCAAAATTGAATTGGACACCTTCCTGATGTATTCTAGGATGAAGATTCAAGCTCATGATTTGTGAATATAATCATGTGTATGGACCTTGTTAAGGTCAGATTACCTCATATTTTGCTACAAGTTAAGGGTTGTGAGGATAGTTTATAACAACATACTATTTTAAGGGCACCTCACCATCTTCCCCATGAGAAAATCTCCTTATTTCAATCCAAAAACCATACCATATGAAGAAGAGGAGAGTCGATATTAGGAGAAGGATTTTGGGTATACAATAAATACATCAGCCCTAGTTGAATAAACCCTCACAATGTAAGTTCAGCCCTGGGTTTATCATAAGGAATGAATATTAATAAACAAATACAGTGCAACAAGTGGATTCTAAAGAGATGATTATTTTGAAAGAAAGGGGGGAACTGACTATGCTTTTCCAGATTGTCGATAATTTTGAGAGATTGCAAAGCCCAACAATCAAATCTAGAAAAGAGGGTCAGTACGAAGGTGATGAAAATGTTTGAAAAAGTAGAGGTTCTTTGAGACAACCTCCCCATTGAGCATAAAGATGGATATTTGAATCACCAATAACCGCGTTCTTTATGGCTCCTTGAGATTTGATTATATTCATCCTTTGAATTAGAGCTGCCAATTCAGCCTGAAAATTTATCATAATCCTTTGCGGACTTAGAATATAAATTTAACATAATTCTAAATGGAACTAGATTGGGGAATGAGAATCAAGCTGTTGTTGTTTGGAGAGCCAATGTGGACTGCTTCTTTCGGTTTCTCATCATATGACATGGGCATACATAAATATGAAACCCCAGATATTTAAAACCATTCAAACCCTAAAAAAAATTATGAAAAACACGCAAGTAATTATGCTTCATGATACTGACTTGAAGGGAGGCCCCTCGTACGGAATTGGGTCAACTGCATCTAATTCTGTTGCCTCCTTCTGCTTTACAGCCATGCCCTCGATTGAAACCCCGTCGGAATACCCAGTGCAAATGAACTCGAGGAAGGGACCTTCTCCTTTAGAAATAGAGACCGTTAAATTGACTCGGACTCTACCCGAATTAGTATCACTGCCACTGCTTTCTTCATCGTTATCGTCGCCAACGTCCCCGGACATAACTTCAACCTCTATCTCCTCGTTGCCATATTGCCTCCAGAGTGTAATCGTCTGAATGCTTGGCAAGTCTTCGATCTCGAAGGGTATGGTGCCCACGGGTTTGACATCCTGGGAATACAATAAACACAAGGGAATCATGACCATGTGAATCTTTTCATAGCGAGATTGCATATTCATAGGGATTTTTCTTTTACTTCACCTGCGTGGGAGGGTCTGAATTGTATTGCAAA